>ML682021.1:14592408-14641187 GCA_007922195.1 Podocnemis expansa
AAACAACGAGGTTGTTTCGAAACAAAAGTGCCGTGTGAACACAGCCTATGGGACTTAAACCTCAACCCATTTGAAAACTGCTTGCACCTAGCACAAAGGCACAGCCTTCTTGTCAGGGGAGCATGATTTCTGTGATCTGCACTGCCAGATAGCTGATTACTGAATGGAGTTCAAATGGCTGGCTTTAACCTATAAAAACCAAAAACTGAGCTGCTTGAGAAACTGCAGCTTTCCCCATGTGCTGCTGTTGCAGTCATCCTCTATGTTCATTTTAACAATCACCTACTATTTTGAGAAAGATGGGTGAGGTAGCAGGGCATTCTTAATGAGGGGTCCATGGCCTTGTAAATTCAACCACTTGCCACATTAGTTTACCAGAGGCTAGGTTCAGTGACCTTCAGGACTGTCTGAAAGAGTCATCTGTGAAGAGTCTTTATAAAGCACTTTGAGCACTTTCATCTATTGATGAAAAGTGCTACATAGCAACAAGTTATATTTCTCCAGGTTTTTCCTGGTAGGAGGGTTGCAGGGAGGATAGAGTAGGTTGTTAGACAGGAATCCTTAGAACTACAAAGGGCTTTTCCTTAAGAGATCTACTCCCCTTATAGTCAATTTGATATGGTTTAATATATTGTATTTGAAAACCATGGGATAGGTCCATCTGAAAAATGTCTGATGCAATGCTTGTTGACATTAATTAGAACAATCCCACTGACTATATCTGTTACAGATACTATGTGACCCAGCTCCCACCTAGAACTGAATACTCACCCCCTCTTCACACTAATTTGACTTAATAAAGCTTCCTTTAACTTCAGATTAATTCTTAGTTCAAAGTTATTAATTCAAAGTAACCCTATTTTAGCTGAGAAGTAGGGTTACTTCAAATTAAATGGGCTTCCTGGATGGGGACAAGGGAACCCCTCCTGGCTTCTTGGCACAAGGGATCTTCACATGGCTCCCTTTTCCTGGGGAGTCACGCATAGCTCCCACAGCTCCCTTCTCCCCAGGACCCAAAGCTCCCTGGCAAGAAGGGAGCCATGGTTCCCTGGGAGAAAGCAGCCTCTGGAGCTCTCACTGGAGAAGTGGCTGATGGGTCCTTACCCGAGAAGGAAACCCCAGAGAAGCGGCTGCCGGGGCCCCCTGTCCAGGGAAACACCAGGGAAGGCAGCCGCCAGCACTCCCCAGACAAGGGACCCTCCAGGGCTCCTAGGGAAGAGAGCCACCAGCGCTCTGTTCCCTGGGACTCCCCTATCCTGGGAACCGCTGGCAGCTGTCTTCCCCAGCGCTCCACAGACAGAGGCGCCCTGAAGGTTCCCCTGTCCTGGGAGCTCCAGTGCTCCCCAGACAGAGGAATCCCCAGCTGGTGGGTCGCCTTCCCCGCCACCAGCAGAGATCCCTCAGCTGGTCACCTTCCCTTCTGCAGGCAGGGATCCTCTGGCACAGCGCTTTCCCACCACCAGCAGGGATCCCCTGGTGATCTGCCTTCCCCACCCAGGTCAGGGGTCCCCTGGCGGGCAGGGAACCCCTGGCGGGGAGCGCTGCTCTTCTCCCCAGCCGATTAATTTGAAATAACCCTTGTCCATGGCTAAAACAGGGTTATTTTGAATTAATATATTTGAATTACAAATTAATTTGAAATAAAATGAGGTTTTATTATATCAAATTATTTCTTCCTTAATTTGAATTAAGGAACCGCTTAATTCGATATAATAAAATGCGTGCTTGGCCAGGGAATAATTTATTTCAAATTAAGGCTCCTTAATTTGAAATAACTTGTAAGTGTAGTCATATCCATTGTGTTTTCATTGGTAATACATTTATTTAGAATGATAAACCTTACAAAGAGTATTTTATAAGTAGATGTTTCAAAATCTCAACTACTTTGCTTATTTTTTAAAATAGAAAAAAAAATGTAACCTGAATGAAGAAATAGTATAAAAGGATCAAAAGGAAGTAAACTGTTAACAGTCTTTTAGAGGTTTATAATTTAATTTGCTGTCCTGAGAACTTATGTGCCATATTTCAGCTAGCAGCACAAGGCCAAATTATAAACTCCCTGGCAGATGTATCTTCCAGACATAGTCGTATATTTGATCCTAGATTTGGATTTATTCTGTACCTAAGTTTTTATCTGTAAAGAGTAATAAGGTTGGTTCTAGGAGTCCTATGGCACTTTTAAAGACTAACAAATCTATTTAGTTCCAAAGGAGTAGCCATGTCAGTCTAGTTCAGCAAAACAAACAAGGAGTCCTAAATAAATTTAACAAGGAGCAAAAAATAAATTTGTTAGTCTTTAAGTGCCACAAGACACCTTGTTTGTTTTGCTGAACTAGACTAACACGCCATCACCTACTCCTTTGGAACAAGTTTGGCTCTGTATTTCCACTTGTAGAAAAAATATATTATGTAAGTTAGGAGACGTCACTACTTTATTTAGAAGTAATGGATTAATTTTTTGGTCTAAAACTCCATAACAGTTACAGACGTGAACACTGTCTACTTACTTTCAACTGACAACCTGGATTTTACTGTCTGGGGCCTTTGTCACTGAGGACAACATTGTCAAGGAATGACCTTGTTAAAGAAGTTAGTTTCAGTGTCAAGGAACCTCACCTGGGATGGATAAAAGATAATCTGAGATGGCAACCTGCCAGGAAATTAAAGATACAGAAGTTCAAGGTGTACTTGGGACTTTTTAAGAGATCAGTAATCATACAGTCTTTCTGCTTTGGAACTTTTAAGTTTTTTCTATTAACCACCATTAGTACAGAGCCACTTATTATTCTACTTGTGGGTATGGGTGTGAAATAATCAAATCTTTTATATATTTATTTTTCATTTTGCAAGCACACCTACAATTTCTTGGTGATTTCTTATCTTCTTTTAGCAAAGGGCACCACTCCAAAATTAAATATTGCAAAAAATAGCCTCTGAAGTTCTCTTGTTTGGGCTATTTCTTGAATAAAACTTTCTATAAAACGTGCTCCTGGTTAATTATTTACACTAGATTGAATATGCATGTTTGTGCTTCTGGTTTTTTTTGTTTGTTTGTTTGTTTGTTTTTTGTTTTTGTTTTTGGGTTTTTTTTATGTAAAATGATGCATCTTGTGTCACCAGTGTAAGGTGACTGGAATATGCTGCCATAACACCAAATGTGGAACTCACTTTCTTCGTGAAGCCTTCATGTGCAGTGCATTCAGGCTAAATAGGCATTTCCTCTGCACATGTTCTTGTTATGCTTCATGAGTGAAATTTACCTCCATGCCAAGGGGGAAACAAAGTTTTCACACCACATATAATTTATTTTGGGGATTAAAGTGGGCCTTAAGTCATGTATGATTGGCTCCAACTGGTCTTTTACACTTGAAGCAATTTCACCCAGTGTTAATATGAAAAACTATATATAAGAAAGAATAATAATTGATATTCATGGGGTGGTGAGGCCCCCGTTTCTATGATGTGATATAAATGTCTGCTATGTGTTGTTAGATGCCACATGCATGGTTAGTGCAATGGAACTGTTCAAAGAGTCAGATAGTCTCTGCATTGAGTGTGCTGTATGAATATATCTCCAATATACTTCAAATTCACAAAAGCAATGACCTTTATGGAAATTTACCACCTACACGCACATATTATTAATGCACACAGTGCACCGTGTTGCTCATCTCTGGGTTACAGCAGTAACATAAAATCCCATCAAGTTATTATTACACAATCTTTCTTGCAAAAATGATACTTTACTACAGTAATCATTTTCCTCCAGGAGACTCCACTAGAAGCTTTCATCTCCATTACTTGTGATTTATAAAGTAGGCTCTGCACATACACCAAAGCTTTTCTGTGACCTGCTGTAACACAATTAATGGAAGCTGTAATAAGCAGGGCTGGGTGAATTCAACCTATCTAATTATAAATGTACTTAAATAATGTATGTTTCAAAGTCTGGCATAACTAAAGTACTGTTGGGCTCCCACTTGCGCCTTGGCTCTTTTCTCATATCATTGCTAAACACCACTGACAAATCAAACTTTGCTGAATCTCCTTTCTTCTGTCAAGATGTTATGTGGTCATAAAAAGAAGAAAAATGCAGGAGTGGGGATGTGGAGAAGAAAACAGAGGGTGAAGATGAAGCAGAAGAAGAGGGACAGTGAAAATAAAAGAAAAATTGCAGGGAGTCTGGTAATAGCAAAAAACTGGAGAATAAAAAATTATGGTTACCCCACCCCCACTGCACTTTAAACAGGTCACTATTTTTGACACATGCTTTACTTTAGCTAGAAAAAACACACTGGTGTTGTTTTTAAAACCTGATCACCCTATAAAACATGATGGGTTTAAAATAGTGGGAAAAATCTTATCCTGCCATGAGAACAATGTGGACTGGCTCATGTGCAAATACAGAGCCCCCGCTGAAATCACTGGGATTCTGAACTGGTGTGGGGGTTAGCCTGTGTAGTTCTCGTGGCAGGATTAGGGTCTAATCTGAAGAAACAAACTATATTTTTTGAGAGTCATTAGTGTAAAACACCCTTAATGATCAAGTCTGCCTTTAGTGTGCTGCTCTGTATGTCATGAGGTTTTCGTGACAAAGTACAGTTCTGTGGAATGCAACAAAAGTTCTGCTGGACATGGTGTTCTGCATTTCCTGTTCTTTTCTTGTAAAGAGAAATATTGTCCTTCCTTGTTCTCACCTAAAAAAAAAGAAAATCCTTTTGGCAAGAGATAAGTTTATTTGCAACAACTGCTTGTAACATAACTAACAATGCTAAAGAGGAAGTATTCAGAGCAGCCAACTCATTTTATGGCCTCTCATGTTCTGTAAAACCAAGGGTCTTATTTTAAGTTTACTGACGCGCCTATAGATTCAGAATAGGTCTGTTGCTGCATTAACACTTTGTGTGCCACAAGGTTTGTGATCTCACAGAAGGGGCATCCCCCATTCTTTGCTATTATTTTTTAAGATAAAATTTGGTATTTGGAATTAGCTACCAGGAAGAACTCTGTGCTGGACTTTAATTAAATATTCCTTTGGGGTACAGCCTCATATATGAGTTCTTTAGGCTGGCATCCATGGCAGTGACATTGTTAACCATGGAAAGGAAGGAGCTCCATTTTTCTGTACTTTATAACCTAGAAAGGACTGTCTGCCTTCTCTCATTTCCTGCTGAATAGCAAAGGTTGAACTTGTACAGAGAGGCGAGTTTTCCAGTTTGTGTTGCTGTGACTCTTCTGCAGTTTCCAAGAGCCCAGACAGTACATGTTCATTTTAGTTCTAGGAAATGTATCCACAGTTAAAACACTTCCAAGTTGAAGTTTAAATATTTTGGCTGCTCTGATAAGGCCTCAGCCTGTCTTCCTGATCTTTCTTTCTTTCTTTCTTTCCGCCGCAGCATGGGAAGGAAGATATGTTTGTAGCCGTTTTGGTATTTGGCTATTTTATTTTTGGATATTTTATTAACTTTATTTGTGCACTTGATTTTTTTTTTTTTTTTGCCTTGAAATTGATAGACAGAGGCCTGTGTAGGAAAGCCCTAAGGCTCAAGACAAACCTGAGGCAATGACATCAGTGAAAAGGGCTATAAACCCCTCGAGTTATGGGGTTTTATTTTGTGTGTGTGCATGCATGCACATGAATCTTACAGCTTCTGAACTTAATATCTGAATGTAAGTGATCACATTTTTTGAATGCCCACGTTATGTCTCTGCCTAAAAAATGGCTCAGATGGAAAGACTAGAACAGTTATATTTTCTGCGTGTATTCTCTGCATAAAGATACACTGTATATGAATTTATGTATACAAAATATTACAAAGTCGACCACTTATATGCTGTTTAGAACATGTAAAAGACAATACATATTCAGCTTTGAATTCTGCTTTTGTTGAATTGCTTACTTTGCAGAAATTGAATACATATTCAGTTTAAGTGTGTGTATGTATGTATACAAAACTACTGCAAAAGGAAACAATGTACATAATTGAAATGTAAATAGAAATGGCTGCTACACTGAATATTTTAAATAGAATATGAATTTGTATGTGTATGTATTATATATAAGCCATGTACAGTGGCTTGCTTTTTATGAAACATATGCACCCATATGCACAGTTCATTTATCTGTTATAAATATGTGTACAGTAAGAGAGGACTAAGTTAATCATTACAACTCATGAAAGAGTTAAAAATGGCTCCAACTAAAACTTTATCTCAATTAAAACACTTGTCCTTTTCCACTGAAAAGATAAGCTCTTTTCTGGGTCATAAGCTGTGTCTGTTTTCCAAGAACATCAACTTCTGCTTATCACATGATTATTGTTTGAATCCAAATTCAAAATTGTAAAGAGAGAGAAAGATCAAGAAGGAAGGAAATTTACCAGCAAATGTGATTCTTAAGAGCTAGTGGGCTCAATATAGTAACACATAAATTTATGCAACACTGAGATCGCCCTTACTGCCACCAGGAGGAAGGCAATCTCCAGCAGACCTAGAATAAAAATATTAAAAAAACTAAGACTATGAACAAAGCAATTCACAGTCAGGGCGCATGGGTGTGTATAAACATGGGCTTTACTAAGCTCTGTACAATTTTTAATATGCTGGAGCCAGTGAGAAAATTTTTGATAGATAAGACATACAAATCAATCTTACTAATAAATGTTAATAAAATAATGATTAGTGTGATGTTTCGCATTGCTTTTGCTTGCACTGTGTACAGAGGACACAAGCGGCAGGGGTGGCTGTGTGAGGGGGCAAGGCAGAGCATGTGGAGCAAGGCAGGACAGAGGAGCATGGCAGAGGAGGGAGAGAAAGAAGGGTGAGGTGGGGGAGCAGAGCAGCTGAGTGGCAGGTCTTATTTAGTTCCTGACAGGGACTCCACCAACTCTGCTCTCCTCACTCCCTGCCAAGCACTGTGCAGCGAAAGGTGAGCAGTGCTGGGGAGAGGGAGTGGAGAACAGAGTCAGACAGAGACAGGACAGAAATCCTGGCAGTTCTGCATGGGTCACAGGTTTTGGCATTGGGCATCTCTGTACCAGAAACATTGATGGGTAGCAATTTCTACAGAAGAGATTTTGCCACTAAGGTCAGAGGAAGGATGGGGGTGCTGGGGTTAGGGGTGTGGGAGGAGAGCAGAACTGAGGGTCTGTCTAGGTCAGGAAGTAGCTGGGTCCTGCCAACCAGCCACACTGCTCCCCTGCCCCTTCACCCTCCCAGAACTGCTGGTTTGTCCTGTGTTCGTCCCCCTGTGTCCTTCTCACCCCCACTCAGCACTGCTCTCCTTCCCCTGGATACCCCTTGCCATCAGGCTTAGTTCTCCTCCCCTCCACCAGACAGAGCACAATGCCAGCTCAGCTTGCACACCGGAAAGAGTATGGATCCAGTTCCTAAACAGCTCTTTGGACAGGCAGAGGTGGCCACAGGGTATCTGAGGCCCTAGGTGAAGGCCCATTGTGAGGCCCCCCAGTCCAGCCCCCAGGTTATTCATAGAATCATAGGGTTGGAAGGGACCTCATAGGTCATCTAGTCCAACCCCCTGCCAGAGGCAGGACCACTCCCACTAAACCATCCCAGTCATGGTTTTGTCCAGCCAGGCCTTAAACACCTCCAAAGATGGAGATTCCACCACCTCCCTTGGCAGCTCATTCCAATGCTTCACCACTCACCTAGTAAAAAAGTTTTTTCTAATATCCAGCCTTGACCTCCCTAACCGCAACTTGAGACCATTGCTTCTCGTTCTGTCTTCTGTTACTACCGAGAACAGTCGAGCTCCATCTTCCTTGGAGCATCCCTTCAAGTAGTTGAAGGTTGCTATCAAATCCCTCCTCAATCTTCTCTTCTGCAGACTAAATAAGCCTAATGCTTTCAGTCTTTCCTCATAGGGCTTGTGCTCCAGCCCTTTAATTATTTTGGTTGCCCTTCGCTGAACTCTCTCTAGCATGTCCCTGTCTTTCCAGATGTGGCCTCACCAGTGCAGAATAGAGGGGAATGATCACATCCCTAGATCTGCTGGTAATACTTCTTTTGATGCAGCCCAGTATGCCATTGGCCTTTTTGGCCGCAAGAGCACACTGCTGACTCATATCCAGCTTCCCATCCACCATGACCCCCAGGTCCTTTTCTACACTGCTACTACTTAGCTGAATGTTCCCCAGCCTGTAGCGGTGCATGGGGTTTTTCTGTCCCAAGTGCAGGATTTTAAACTTGTCCTTACTGAACCTCACAAGATTTCTATTGACCCACTGTTCCAATTTATCTAGGTCTCCCTGAATCCTGTCCTTGCCCTCCAACATGTCTACTGTTCCCCCCAGCTTGGTGTCATCCACGAACTTACTGAGAGTGCAGTCTATTCCATCATCCAGACCATTGATGAAAATGTTGAACAGAACCGGTCCCAGGACTGACCCCTGGGGCACACCACTCGTTACTGGTTGCCAGCTAGACATGGAACCATTGACTCCTACACACTGAAACCGTTGATCTAGCCAGTTTTCTATCCACCTTATAGTCCACCTATCCAACCCATAGTTCCTTAATTTGCCAATGAGAATGCTGTGGGAAACTGTATCAAAAGCCTTGCTAAAATCAAGGTATATCACATCAACAGTTCTTCCTGCATCCAGAAAACCAGTCATCTGATCACAGAAAGAGATGAGATTGGTCAGGTATGATTTACCCTTGGTAAAGCTATGCTGACTGTTCCTGATCACTTTATTTTCCTCTAAGTGTTCTAGGATGGATTCGTTGAGAACCCGCTCCATAATTTTTCCAGGGATTGAGGTGAGGCTGATGGGTCTGTAATTCCCCAGATCCTCCTTTTCCCCTTTCTTGAAATAGGCACTACATTTGCTTTTTTCCAATCCTCTGGCACTATTCTGTGACCCCCCCCCTCCCCCCGGCCTGCATCTTCCCTGCCCGCCCACACCCCCGCCTGTTCTGTGACCCCCCTGGCAGGCATCTGGGGGATCACAGGGGGCGGAGCAGGCCAACCTAGACGCTGAGCTCTACTCTCCTGCTCCTTCCCTGGGCCGGCTGTTCCCCACCCCGGAGGTGGGGCGATCCAGCCCACAGGCCGGGATCCACTCTCCCACCCCTCTGGAAGCACAAAAGCTGGCATGGGGTGCGCCACAAGCCCTTGAGCTGGCTGCCTCAGTTTTTGAGACAGACAAAGAGGCAACACTATGCGGCCCCTCACTGCTTGGGACCCTAGATGGCTGCCTGCTTTGCCTACCCCAAAAACCACCTCTGCAGCCAGGCCACACCTCCCTGTAGCTGTGTGAATGATGGAAAATTTATAAGGGCCCCAGCCAGCCCCAGCTCCCAGGCTCTTGCGGCTGCACTCCATGGGCTGGATGAAAGTCCTTGGCAGGCCGGAGTCTGACCCCTGTGCTGCAGGTTGGACAAGCCTGATATAAATGGTCCATGTCCTGTTTGCTACTCCCACATGTTACATCTTGTCTGAAATTACACTGGGCAGCAACTAGTTTGTGCTAAGTTTTCAGAATGTCTAGCACACAGGTACCTCCAATCCTGACTGGGCCTCTGCCCATTACTCTGATTAAAAAAAAAGGTGGTTTCAAAGTATTTTATGGATACATATAATTTAGACCTCTATTAAGTTGTGTTTATTACAGTGGTCTATATAGCACAGTGGTGGTCCTGTGGTTAAGGCACTGCACTGGAAAACTACATTCTGTTCATGGATCAAGTTCAGATGTCCTGTCTGACCTGCAGCAAATTTCTAGGTGCTTCGATTCACTATCTGCAGAAGCTGAATAATATTTACTTTCTCCCATGCTTTGTCTGTGCTATCTCTTTAAACTGTAAGTTCTTCCAGGAAGCAACTCCCTTTGTTGTTATTTATACATAGCACCTAGCAGGAGGAGTCAATGTCAGCTGAGTTCTTTAACTGCTACTATAGAACAAATAATAAAATGTATTGCTCAACTGAAGATTTTTTTAAAAACCCAATTTACGCTCAAAATCTCTCTTTCCTTCCTTTCCCATCCACATTTCACCTCTGTTAGACACTGGCCTTTTTGCTGAATCTGCTTGGCCCTTTCTTGAAGACCTCTCCTCCTCTGCTGTGGTGTCCATTCATTTCTTTACACAGAGAATTGAAATGTATGCAATTAGTAAAAAAGCAAGATAGACCAGGTCAGATGACATTAGCTTTAGAATGTTTGAACGGTTCCTGATCAGGGGCAGAGACCATAATTTACTGTTAAATGATTACTGGGGCAAAACCCCCTAACAGGATGACTTCCAAGGTTCACTGTCTCTCTCTCTCTGTATAAATGCCTTTAATGGTTGCAACAGTTCACAAAAGCTGCCTCAGTTGACAGTTTCCTTTTGCACAATCTTTACAATGTTTGTTAAAATTCTGGATATAAGGGAATAAGGCATTGGCTTAGGGGCCTCTGGGAATGTTATACTGCCTGCCACCTAGTTTTTCTAGCATTAAGCTTGCATGCATGAGAAGGAATTCCTTTCCCCACAACAATTCAAATAGGACAAGATTAGAACTGAAACTATATGGAGCAAAAATATTCTAAACAGTTATTGTTGGTAAATAGATACAGTATATGCAATACTGAGGGATTACATGTAGGCTTGTCCCACCTGTGGTCCAAGGGCTGGACTCCAGCCCACGGAGTGCTGCCTCAAGAGCCTGGGAGCTAGGGCTGGCCAGGCCCCTTGTCAATTTTCTGCCATGTGCACAGCTGCAAGGAGGTGTGGCCTGGCCAGGGAGTTGTTCAGGGGCTGGATTCACACTCTTTCGGGTGTGCAAGCTGAGCTGGCATCATGCTCTGTCTGGTGTGGAAGGGAGGAGAACTAAGCCTGATGGCAAGGGGAGTCCAGGGGAAGGAGAGCAGTGCTGAGTGGGGGTGAGGAGGACACAGAGTGGCGAACACAGGACAAACCAACAGTTCTGGGAGGGTGAAGGGGCAGGGGAGCAGTGTGGCTGGTTGGCAGGACCCAGCTACTTCCTGACCTGGACATCCCCCCAGTTCTGCTCTCCTCCCACACCCCTAACCCCAGCACCCCCATCCTTCCCCTGACCTTAGTGGCAAAATCTCTTCTGTAGAAATAGCTAGCCCTCAATTTTTCTGATATAGAGATGCTCAATGCCAAAAACCCGTGACCTCTGCAGAACTGCCAGGATTTCTGTTCTGTCTCTGTCTGGCTCAGTTCTCCGCTCCCTCTCCCCAGCACTGCTCTCCTTTCCCTGAGCAGTGCTTGGCAGCAAGTGAGGAAAGCAGAGTTGATGGGGTCCCTGTCATGAAGTAGCTGAGTCCTGCCACCTAGCTCATTGGTTGTCAAACTTAGGGTCAGGACCCAGTATTGGGTCGCAGACCCTCAAGCACTGGGTCGCGGCACCCCTTGCCACTGTCAAATGACTGGAGTGTATTGCTAAAGATGTAATTGATGGGTCAAGGACATAAACGATTTTTTTCAACTGGGTCGCAAAGAAAAAAGTTTGAAAACCACTGACCTAGCTGCTCTGCTCCCTCCACCTGATTCTTCTTTCCCTCCCCTCCTCTGCCATGCTCCCCTGTCTTGCCTTGCTCCCCACGCTCTGCCTTGCCCCCTCACACAGCCACCTCTGCCCCGCCTTTCCCTCTGTACACAGTGCAAGCAAAAGCAATGCCAAATATCACACTAATCATTATTTTATTAAAGTTTATTAATAAGATCAATTTGTATGTCTTATCTATCAAAAATTGTCTCACCAGCCCCCCAACTGAGAAAAGAATTGCAATGTGGCCCCTCACCCAAAAAGGTTGGGCACCCCTTAATTATACCATCCCACTGGAACTCAGAGCTATTGGGCTTCAGACGGCTTCAGAGTTTATCTGTGTTCCCAAATATTCAAGGAACATAGGAAGTGCCAGATTGGCTTACATATATAGCTGATACATAGTTTGTCTAGTCCAGTAGCCTGTCCTTGACAATGGCTAGAATCAGGTGTTTCAGAGGAAGGTGTAAGAACCCAGCATTAGTCAGATGGAGGACAAAACTGTCCCTCATATTGTCTCATCTTCATCATTAAAAGAGATTGTCTTAAACTCTGAAACATGAAGTTAAATATTCCTTTCAACATAATTGTGAATGTTCTTGATATTGGCGCACACAGAGTCATAGAATATTAGGGCTGGAAGGGACCTCATGAAGTCATCTAGTCCAGGGGTTGGCAACCTGAAAGATAAGAAGAGCCATTTTTAGCAATTTCTTCAATAACCAAGTACTTTGAGAGCTGCAATGGGTGTCGGCTCCTGGTGAAGGGAGTTGGGCCAGAGCACCTGCTGGAGGGTCCTTTTGTGGGAGGGGGAAGGGAGCCCAGAAAAAGGAGTGGGTCACGCACAGGGTCCCCAAGTGGTGGGGGGGGGGCCTGGAGGCACAAGGGGGCAGCCAAAGAACTGCATGCAGCTCCAGAACCACAGGTTGCAGAACCCTGATCTAGTCCAACCCCCAGCTAAAGCACCCCACTCCAGTCCTGTTTGAATCTCGCTGTGTTCTTGGCCACAGTGACTTCCTGTACAAATGAGTTCCACAGTCTAGTTATGCAGTTTCAAATTTGCTACCTTTAAATTTCATTGGCTTTCCTTTTTTTCTTATGTCATGGGACACAGCGAACAGAAGTTCCTACTCTATCTTTTCTGAACCATTCATTATTTTAATCATCATCTTCCTAAGGTAAATCATCCTAATCTTTTCAATCTGTCTTTCAATGAAAGGTTTTTTTAGGCCAGTGATCATTCTCATCATTCTTCTCCAAACCCCTCTATTGCTGCAGCATTCCTTTAGAAATACAGCCATTTTATAAACAGGTTGCCCAGTATGGTGCACAGTACTAGGCAAGGCTGAACCACTGATTTAGAAAAAGGTATGTTCAGAGTCTTCATATTATTTTGCATCCCATTCCTTTTTCATCCTAACCTCCTGCTATCTTTTTTTGACCACAGCTGCTCACAGAGGAGAGATTTTCATTGAGCTGTTTACAATGATAGGTCTCTGTCTTGCATTGTAGGGGGTCATGCCCACTAATACACTTTTTTGAGGGGGGTGCAGCATGCACTTCCTTTGTGGCCAGCTAGTTTCATTAGCAGGTGCTGGGTGTGGGACAAGTGCCAGAGACAGAGCTCCTCACACAGTATGTCTCAGTCATACACAAGGCAAGAACAAGTGTCTGGGTAACCATTCCTCCCAGAAGGCAAATGAAGCATGTAATTGGAAACTTTTGCATGTAGCTCGCCTTCCTGGTTCTGCAATCACTAGATGTTCTTTTACTAACTCAGACAATACTGAAAAGGTCTTGGCATGGGCAACAAAAGCCAAATAAGAAAGGTCAAGAAAAGAATCAGAGCACAGTTACATAACACAACTCAAATCAGTCTTGTACGTAAGAGCCTCTCCTAAGATACCAGCTGTCTATGGGCAAAGTTCACTAGATAATATTTCACACAGCTTTCAGAAAGGATTTTTGCCCGTTTACTTATCAACTGGTTTCCAAAGTGAACTTTGTGGTAGTGAAAGGTGCCAGATTAACAGCTGTGAGGACTGAAGCCTTCTTTCCATCCAACAAATACAGAGCCTGGCTCAGTCCAAAGGGGCATGTCCAGCAGAGGCAGTTCATTCGCTCCAGCTGATAGCTGTATGCCCCTCATTATCATAAAAACTGAATGACTCACAGTCATTAATGGGATTTGTCTGTACAGCAGTTTTCTAGTTTAGGAAAGACTTAGCTTCATTTTATTGACAGCTAACCAAGGTGCAAGGTAGGTTAAAATACTTTATCAATGCCACAGAGAAAGACTGAGCCAAGAAGTGGATGCCAGAAATCTACAGCCCAGCCTGAGGTCTTACCTACTAATTAGAGTAGACCATCCCAGTTCTGCTTGGCTGTCTGCTGAGACTGGCAAATAATGCACAGTGTTTGGGTGCTTAAATTTTTTTAACATGGGCATCTCTTTGGGAGACACAGTGTGGAGACCACCATCTCACTGAGTCACCCAAATGCTAAGGTCTTTTTGTCACTGTTGATCAAGGCTGCACTGATTCAAATTGCTAAAAGGCTCTTTATCCCTTTGGTCCCCCCAGCCACTGCTCCTATTTTCTTTTAACTCTTTCCAGATTTGTTTCCTCCACCAGACAGTAAAAGAGTAGAACCCACTCAGAGCCATGATGCTCTGTTTGAGCGCCTGGGGGGCGTTCTAATAGGAATGCGCCCCTTGCAATTAGCGGTGCTTGGAGCCAGCATCATGAAATCACCGTTTAATAGTGTGGCTCTACTGAGCCACTCTGATGCTTCCCAGGCAAAGCCCCATTCGCCCCGCCGTAGTTATGACTCTGAACCCACTTCAGTAAACTTGGGCAGGTCTATAATGCCTGTCCTTTCTGGCTGCATTCGAAGGGAGAGAGGCAAGTTATTGAAAATAACTGCATATCTGTGTTCCGACCTCCCTGCTCCCAGCGCATTCACCATGCTGAGCCGAAGGGAGGGGCCTCCCTTTGACTCAGGGCTAACCCAGCTTCCAAGGTGGTGTTCAAGGAATGAATTTCCTGATCAGCAGAGCTGACCTTCACACACCTGCTCAGTTCATCAGGAAGTTTGAACTGATGGGGATGAATTTGCCAACATCAGAAAAGACTAGCCCTTATAATAGTAAACCTCTGCCTATAGAGTAGAGGGAAAATCCCAAATTACTCAATACACTTCAAAAGCCTATCAATCCTCTGCTCTGAGGAGCTTTTGTGAACGGTGGCCGCCTACAAGCACCCTTTCCCCCCCCAACATATGTCGATGCCCACTGTCTGCAGTTCAGTTGTAGCTAGGGACCTGTCTACCTGGAGCTACTTTCAGCCACATTCTGTAGTCACAGAACAAAGGTGCCAGAAAGAGTAACAAGGGCTGGCAAGCATTAAGCAAACAAGCTCTGCCAGTAGGGCACAAACGAAAGTGCAGCACCGGGTCATGCTGATCTGCTAGGGCATATCAAAAATCCATGAGTCTGAACAGCACTTTGGCAATCAAAGAGCAACCCAAGCATTTCATTTATACACCAGATCTGGGAATGTTTCATGTGTGCCCTGTGCTCAGGCTGGCATGGGTTTAGCCTCATGTATCTTTCTTTTTTTTTTTTAATGTTATATTTCATGTGAATATGAATGTTTTCTCCCTCCCTCAGGAAATACTGCCAGATGTCAGGATTGCTTTCCCAGTTTCACTGGTTGCCAGGGTTTACATTACCTGCTTCTGTGGATAGCAGGTGCAATCAGTAAGGAGGACTGTATCAGGCAATCTTGTTCGTTATATGACTATGGTGTGATGTGCTGTGCTGCAGGAAATGCTGCTGGTTACGTACTTCTCTTCAGGAGTGCTTTTTAGGTGGCACAGGTGCCTGTAATTGTAGTGTTTGCTCAGAATGAGTGCAGTCCAGCTCTGGGTTTTTTCACTTTTGTATGCTGGAGCACAATGAAGCATTAAATATGTGCAGTTCCAGTCTGACTCACAAAGCCACATGCTTTGCTTCTTCTCACTCTATGGTTTTTTGGCTAGCCTGGTAGTGACGGGGAAAGAAGGGAAAAAAGCCTCCTTTAGCAGCATAAACAGCTGCAAGGATCACATCACATGGCACAGGCATTCACTGAACGTGGGGCCCTGCTAATATACCAGCCTAGTCTTGGTGTCCTCAACGGATATGGTCTGAGATGGTTTTTGCTGGTTAGTGTGTGTGTGTGTGTGTGTGTGTATTTCCATCAGTTCAAACCTTAGGCTAAAGATGGGATGAGTGCCTGAGTCTTCTGAGAGAAATAGCAAAGTATCTTCCAGCTTTGTGCATTGGCTCTCCCCGTGAGTCCTGCTCTGCCTTTGTCAGTAGACGAGCTGCCACACTAAAGCTAATGTGACCGGAGCTGAATTTTACTGCAATAACTGATCACTATAAAATACAGTCTCCTGGGATTTAGCTGTAATATGGATGAATTGCTACGGTAAGGTATGGTAAGGTAAATCATGACTAAATTTAGGAGCCCTAATCAAGTTTTGATTTCATGTCTGTGGTCACCAACTGCTAACCAAAGTGTCTTGCGGGAAGAGTCCAAAGTGGATTTCTATGTGCTATCTAAAGCTTTTTGTAAGCTTGCCTGTCCCAAGATGCTCTCATTTATTACTCTCAACTGTTCATCAGAGCCATGGCCAGCTTTCAGTATAAAATGATGCTTGTGTGCTTCTTTTGTGGCCTTTTTAGACTACACGTAAGCCCTCTATATCATAGACTCAGTGTTGCTCACTCCAGGATGAGAAAGAGGAAATCACTTTTTGCCACGCACCTTACCTCTCTGGCAGATGGGACCAGATGAAGAAAAACAGCTATAGCCTAATTCTTCATTTCTAGGAGCTTTAGGTCAGGTATTTTTGCCTTAAGTATATTAAAGCTACTACCTGGTTGTCTAGAATTCCCACAGTATTTAGCACTGAGGTTGTCGGTCTCTCTCTAAGACGTTCTACTATCCTCCTGCATGTACTTCTTCCCATTCTGTAAGTTCCCCCAACTTCAAAGCATCTGACTAAGTTGGATTTTCTCCCATGAAGCTCATGCAATAAATGAATTTGTTAGTCTTTAAGTGTCACAGGACTCCTTGTTCGTTTTTCTAATATTCCATTTTAACAGGCTTCTCCCTTGACCCCATTGCATATAACAGCCTGCAACTGTTGCTAGCTAATGGATTAACTCAAGTAGTTTGTGCTTTGGAGCTAAAGATCATGGGTTGAAATCCTGCTGATGAGCTATCATAGGCATCATTATTATACTACCGATAGAGATACTCAGTGTACGGCTTTTCTAATTTTTGTGCATCCTTTTAAAAGTCTGCACTTGAGCCATATACATACCATTTTGAGAATCCCAGCAGGGGACAGACATCATCCAATCCCTGTTTCAGCATAAACCAATAAAACACAAATAATTATCTACATAATTCTTATTCTAAGAAACAGCACACAAACAAAATGAACCATTACAATGCAAGTTCATTTTATTTTATGGCCAGATGATTAGCCACACATCTCACACCACCTCATTAATTGCCCCCCAAGTAGCAGCAAAAAACATCCTTTTGAAAAAATAAAGCAAATGGCACTTCATTATTTACAGTAAAGTATAATGTATGTAACTTGATAGAAATGAAGTTCTAAACAGTTTGCTAATATCACTGCTATTTTGTGAGTATTTCATTAGACACAGGGCCATAAAGTCTGGCAATAGGGACAAACATTAATTGTGTCACATGGAATAGTATATTTGCTCTTATGTTTGCAGCATGTTAATGACCATGCTCTTATTAAAGTCTCTTTTCTGCTAATGGAGAATAGCACATCAGACAGTGTTTAAGCAGAGGGTCTTTATTCAGGACTACATCAATTCAAATCTAACAAATTCTTCACAGCTGAAAAACATAGGATCAAATTCAGATAGTTTAACTCCATTGAAATGAACAGAATGATACAAGAGATGAATTTGGCCTCTATATGTATAAATGTATTGAACTGGAATGGGTATGTGAGGGGATCCAGCTGGGATGAGTGACAGATTTCAGTACCTGATGGATAGAAGCCACAAAGCACCTCGTAATTCTGTCGCATGCTCACTTACACTTCACTTGCTATCTTATTTATCTGCCCTTTTTAGACTCCATGTTGAACTCAGTGACGAATACCACAAGACTAACAAGACTTTGCAGATTTATAGGCCTTGATTTACCACCAACAATACAGATCCTTTGAGGAAAAGCTGTAATTGCATGTCATCATTCTACTTAGGGTAGTGCTACTTTATTCAAAATGCAGGCAAATAAAGTCAAGAAAACCCACAAAACATTAACAAAGAGAAAGGAGAAGGGCAGCAGTCCATTTGTCACTTAGCGTACACTGTCTTCCGTCTACTGCCACAACTCTAGAAGACCTGCTTCATGCAAGGACATTAACTTCATTTGTTTCTAGGTAGTGACACAGAGAAGAAATAGCTAGGTTGGAGCGTGTGAGTTCCCTATCTAAATCTGCTGGAAATGTAAAAATGGTTTCAGGGACTGGGTGAGGTACTTTTCCTGCGAAAAATTATACCTGTGAACTCCTTAACCCTACCTGAATACTTTTTAACCTAATTCCAATTTACAATTGGGGTTAGTGCAGATGAATCCTGGAGGCAGCACAGTATGAATGCCTCAAAAACAAACCAAAAACACTAAAATGTACTGAGCCCATTTGTGTCACGATTCAGATTTCAGAAATACATAGCAAGTCCCCAAATTGCACAGGGAAAAAATAATATCTTGATCATGTAGAGGCCTCAGATTCCAGTACTCAGTAAAAGAGACAGAGAGGTTTGACTTTATTTTTGTAAATGCATTCCTGCCCCATGGATTCCAGGGTTTGCACTGCCACCACTATCTCAGGACCAGAGTGTTCCCTGTGGCTTTTTTTTTTTTTTTTTTGGTGGGGTGCCATCTCATCACAGTGTTATACTTTCTGCTTTTCCAGATAATAAAGTTTTACGTACATAGTTTCCACACAACACAAGCAAACTCTGTGTAAAGTTCAGGGCATTCTTTGTATCATATAAATAAGCCTGGATGTTTGCAGTATAAGCGTTATCCATTTCGGTGTACTGATTTATAAAAAGTATTCTGCATTTGTAAATTTGCGACTTCCAAACTGGAATGCAAAAGTGGAATCCCAATCTTATCTGAATTATCTGAATGGTTCTTTTTAAGAAACGGTTGTGCAAAGTTAGACCAAAGGAGCCGGATATGATTTTTGCCTTCTATCAGAGCAAGAAGAAGGTCAACACCTTGCTCTAGGACAGGGGTCTCAAACTCAAATCACCACGAGGGCCACATGAGAACTCATAGAGGGCCACCTAAGGCCTAGTACATTAGCCCGAGGACCACACCATGGAAACCTTTTCATACAACTATATTGCAAATATTGGTAAGAACAGTGGCGTTGAGGGCTGCAAGAAATATCCTTAGGGGGCTGCATGTGGCCTGCAGGCTGTGTGTTTGAGACCCCTGCTCTAGGACATAAAAAGGAGCATCATTTTGTTAATGCATTGTTTATTAAGCACTAATCAAGTGTTCAGCATTGTACAAGGTAAAGAGCCTAATATGATCTCTTATGGAATTGGAGGAGGCTGCTGCCCTCTGATTTGGGCTGGCGTCAAATACAAGATTTGCCAGACATCATAGTTTTTGGGTGGTCAATGCTAAGGGTCCATAATCTTCATGCTTCGTACCTATTGTTTGAAAATAGTTAACATCAAAGAAAATACTGCATCAGAGAGAAACATATTAATAACAATAGAGGCCTTTGAGAAGCAAGAACACGGCAGTTTTCACCCTGCACCCGCCAAATTCACTTTTTCACAGCCAGCAGTAGATTGAACCAACCTCTCTTCAGTTGCCCTGTAGGAATCCTTAAGTTGCTGGTTCAATTCTGGCTTGAAGGAGAGCTCTTCCCTTGTGCCTGATATCTCTCTTGCACAATTGCTATTGTTATTATTTCTTAACAGTAGCAATGGGCAGAAAACAAAGGCCTGTTTCTGCAAAATCTTTCTACATTTTTGATTTCCACTTTTAGGGGAAAAAAGTTCTCTTTAACATAATTTCTGACCAGTTTTTTTTTTCTCGTAATGCCCAAAATATGCCAGATGCTATACAAACTCGAGAGGACAGAGTGCCTGCTCCAAAGCACAGTCTTAAACAGTGGTTTCCAACCTTTTGAAGTAAGAGGACCCCTTTTTCATGTAAAAAATTTTTGTGGAGCCCCAAAGAATAATAGTTGTTATGGAGAACTAACTGCAGGCGGTGGAGCTGCAGAAGGGCAGTGAAGGACCAGATCCCCACCTGATCCCAAAGGGTGGGGACATAGCCAGGGTGAGGCTGTTCACAATAGGCAAATACAATTCACTGCCTTGTGCCTCCCCCTTGCTCTTTCCCCCACCTCCTGGTGGCATGCAAAAAAATCAGTCTTAGTCACAGGCAGGCGGGGCGCCTGCTTCTCCCTTTCCCAATCCATCACTGTCAGTCATTCAGAATGTTGGCCTTTGGTTGGCTCAGTCCTGGCTGGCTTTTGACTGGCTTTTTCCCATTTGGGCCCCAGCCCCTTTTTCCTTTTTTATTTTTGATTTGTGCAATGTGCTGTCAATCAAATTAGCATGCTGACTGACTGACAGCAAACAGTTGGGATGGGGGGAAGTGTGGTGGCTCTCCAGAGGTGGCGTAGCTTGCTGTGACTAAAACTCTGATTGGTTGGCAGACCACAGCAGAGCTTAGCCAGGACTTGCTGGAGCACTTCCTTTGTTCCCCTATGCTGTGACTTGGATCATGTGAGTGAGAAGCACGACTCGCTCTGCTGTGCCCACCTGTCTTTGCAATTCGCTGTTGCAGCCATCTTACAAGCACAGCCCAGGCAACAGCTCTGTGGGCCAGATAACTCAGCAGACCCCCAGGGGTCCCCAGTCCCCAGATTGGGAGCCACTGTTCTAAAGGACAAAACAGGAAGGGAAACGTGATGTAAGAGAAAGGGGAGTCCAAGAATGATCGTCATATGCCCTGATGACATCCAATTCTAAGACTATATATTTACTCCTAGGTGGAGAAATCCTGTTCCCATTGCCCAGTCTGAGTACCCAGATTAGATGCCGATTGATTTCTTCAGTGTTTGTGAGGTTGGGAATGGATTAGTACTATAGTTTCAGGGATACAAAAGAGAGTCGTAATGCTCTGTTTCAGAGCCCCTTGCAATTAGTGGCACTTGGGGCCAGCAGCACGAAACGCACCCTTTAACAGAGCAGGTCTATTGAGCCACTCTGGCGCGCCGGGGGCAAAGCCCCATTTGCCCCACCCTAGTTATGGCCCTGCTACAAAAACCCTAGAGCCACTGGGCACCCTTCACAGAGGGAAGTGCTTGACTGATCCATGAGGCCATTCTGCAAATCCCAAATCTTCCCTCTCTATTAATGCACGGGGGGGGGCTTTGGAGCACAGCTCAGCAGTGTGATGTCAACCACAGACAAATGTGGTTATGTTCTAGACTGCACCATGGTAGGCAATAACAGTAGAAGAATCAAATTCACATGAATTCTTCTCATTGGTGATCTTGAGAGGTAACATCTAGGGCTGTCATTTTTTAAAATATACAATTAATATGAAGCTAAACTTTGAAATCTGCTCACAGTAGTTGTTGGAAGATGTCAGTAGACCATTACAGAGATTCAAGGTTCAGAATTGTTTACATTTATACATGCCAAAACAGTTGTGAACATTACAGGAATTGTCTTGTTATGTTATACACCCAGGAATGCCTATAACAAGAACAGCTGAAAAGTACAAAGGGTCACTCACCTATAAAGAAACAGGAAGTAATTGCAAGATGTCTAAGGAGGGACTTTTATTAAAGAAGGTAAATGAACTCTGATGCTTTAGGTGACTAATGTTTTATTATATTTGTACAATGGCACAGTAACATTATAGGTGTACAAGTTCCAAAGGGACAGCTATTTTAGTCTAGTAAAGCAAAAAAATGCAAGGAGTCTTTTGGCACTTAAAGACTAACAGATTTATTTATTGCATGAGCTTCGTGGGAGAAAATCCCACTTCGCCAGACACTTTGAAGATGTACAGTATTCCAGTCAGCTCAGTTGTTTAAAGTGAACTGATATATTCTCCCAAAGTGCATGTGTGAAAACCAGATACAAGGGAAAACAGCTGGCAAGTGAACTTTTCCATTATTTTTGAGACTATGGGTGAAATAGGACTTGGTACAATGAAATGAATACATTCAGGATAAAATAAGGACAATGAACCAATACAGAGTATTATTCTTTGTTTAATCATTTTTAAGTATTCTGGAATCACGACTCTTTAAAATTCTTCCTGCCCATTCTGGGTGAATTACACTGAGTAATACTGATTGCTTGTGGGAAATGTTTCTTGCTGCAGGATAGGAGGAATTTTAAAGGGCCAGAACTGTGAGTGTACATGAGTGGTTCATAACCTTTTCAGTAACATAGCACACTTCAATGAGACAAACAATTCCACAGCACACCCACTTTTTTCAGCTGAATCGATTGCTCACAAATGTACCATTTATTCACATTTACTATAGTTACAATCTTACTAGAGTGGGTTTGCAACATAGTGCATGCAACAAGCTAAAGAAGAATCAAATATATTAATGTTTCAAATCCACTGGAAAATAATATACAGCATCTCAACCTCGCTTTTTTGGCCACCTGTGTTTAGAATGTTCAAATTTTAGTATCGAAAGAATGATACCTCATTTTTAATCTGATGATTAATTTTCATGAGTTTCATGCATTATAATTTTGGTTGAATAGAATATTATTTAAGATGAAACAATGTTTGTTGTACATTGTTTTTCATTACCTTTGTACAAAATTTCGTGGCGCACTTGGACAGTTCTCATGGCACATTGTTTCAATTTAAAAAAAAGTCATGTCCAAATGATGTTTCGTTATTTTGAAATGACAAGCCCAGTCATTTTGAAATAAGGAACCTTATTTTGAAATAGTAAAACCTAGGAAGAAATTGAAATAGCCATTAAATCGAAACAGTTGTTTTGAAACAATGGCATTCAGACTTGTTATTTCGAAGTAACCATTATTTTGATTTAACGCTTTTTCCCTTCTGCTTCCCAGGGTACCTTCCTTCTTCTATTTATTGAGTGGGGGCATGGCCCAGGGAGGGGGCCATGTTGTCACACCTCCCATGGTGCCCCTCTCCTGAATTGAAATTGCAAGTCCTGGGTCCGGACTTGCTATTTCGATTTGATGTTTTTGCTTATTTCAATTTAAGTTAAATCGAATTAAGGATTTTATTTCGATTTAACTTAAATCAAAATAAGCGTTTACTTGTGGACATAGCCTATAGGTTTGGTTGCTTTTTCCTCCCCAGCATTCTCTCAGGATACAAACATTTCTCTATTTTCACTGCCAAAATTGTCAGCCAGGCCTTTGTCTCCTGTCGTGACAACTGTGGTCTCCTCTTTGTCTCTGGTCTTTCTGGCACACATCACAGCTCTCTCAGGGCATGTGGTAGAGTATAAAGGTGGATTCGCACCACCTTTCTGTCTCCCTGGTCCTGGGGCCACCCTCAGAATGGTGTGAGCCTAGCTGCACATTTGAGCTGAATCCTCTTCTAATTTTCACCTGACTGCCAATGGCTGCACGGACTTGTTATATCACCCTGGGGCAACCAGCAGCGTACAGCTGTGTCCCAGCTCTGCCTTTTCACATCCCATGTACTAATAGACTGAAGCTGCATTTAGGATCTGGCCCGTTACACATAGTGAATGATTTACTGTTCTGAGTGTGTGTGTGTGTACGTGTACGTGTACGTGTGCAAGCTGCTGTGTGTTTTACATCTTAGAAAAATGCTCCTTCCTGTTGCCACCCTCCTGCCCCAAAGGGATAACTTCTCATACAATATCTTGAGAATTTAGAAAGTGTTATGGATACTCTGATCTTTTGGAAGGAAATAAGAAACATTTGCTGCATGTGCTCTGCCTGAGCATGCTGGAACTTTTCATTAACTGTAGGATACAAGAAAGTCTTTGTCTATGGACAGCAGGATACATGTTTAGTTTATGGAGACCTTCACAGTTATTCTTGTATAGAAGTCTAGATTAACAAAACACTTCATCCACTTTGGCTTTCAAAATAAAAGAAAAAACCAATATGGTTCCAGCCGGCATCATGTCAGAAGAACTCCCCCACTGTTAGTACTTGAGTCTGAGTGGCATTTACTAGTTTTACAGCTGAAAAGAAATTTGGCTGTTTTGTAGAAAGCTTAGATGGCAAATTCACAGAAAGCAAACTGTCATAGATACATGGCTATCAGTAGACATGAAAGAAGGGTTAATACATAAGAAAACTCCTTAGATATTTGCAGACCCTTGACATAATCTTATCTAGTGATTCAGAGATACTAGGTCTACATTAGGAAAAGTTAGTTCAAATTTGTTAATTCAAACCAGTAAGTTCAAGTTTAGTTCGAACTCAACTCAAACTTATTAGTTCAAATTAACATAGTGGACTAATCTGACCTAACATGAAGTTGAATTAGTCCACTTTGTTAATTTGCACTAACAGCCCTTAATTCAAATTTATTAAATTTGAACTAAGAGTTAATCCTAGTCTACACCGTCCTTAGTTTGAACTAAGGATTGAACTAAGGGCTTAGTTCAAACTAACCAGCAGGTCTTACTAATTCAAACTAAGTGTTCATTAGTTTGAATTAAGAAATTCCTTATTTCGAACTAATGAAAGCCTAGTAGAGACAGGTACTCCTTAATTCAAACTAACTTGCAAGTGTAGACATACCCAGAGTGTCTAATATTCTATCTTTCTATGGAGACAGTAAGTAGATGTTGCGATTTCCCTCTGCAGTCAACTCAGCACCTCACAGAACAGACCCACCCTATGTGCGTTGTGATTGCCTCCTACCATGGTCTAACACAACCAATGCAAGTATTATAATATCCCCTGAGTTAGATGACTGGACCTTTAAAATATATTATATTTAAATAACAATGAAAGAGAGCAGAAAAAATAGCAGGCTGCATCATTAGCTTCCACAATATCAGACTCTTTTGTTTTAACCATGCTAAGATAGGCATGGGCAAATAATTCAACAGCATTTGCGCATTAGGACCCAAGCAAGTACCAGCTCTCCAGCTGTTAACCATACAATTCACTGCATGGAGTGATGATTTCACTGGGTAGTTCTGGTTTTCTGACTCAGCCCCAGGGGGAACAAATGACAGCATAATGAAAACCAGGAAGCTAGCTATTTGAATGTAAACAGTCTGTAGCACAGATACACAGTAGGTCCATTTAAACAGAGGATCAGAGAGACATTTGTGGCTTGAATTTCTTCATCAGGGTGCCAGCAGTCTACTTTTCAATGTTGTACAGTATAAATAACTCTTACATGAGTGTGAAATTGCACTCAAGTTCTACTGTGTTGTTCTGGTTGCTTCCTGTGCCATGTGAGTTTTCCCTTCTACTGAAAACCCTTGAGGAAATTTTGGGGTCAAACAAATACTTTGCGCAAGCTAGGCTGGCTAATTAAAACACTTACATTTTTTGAGATGACATTCCATCCTTAGGTATTTCCTCACATACAACACTTAACTGAATGTGTGATGTTAAGAGCCTGGCTGTAGCTGTAGGCACAGAATGACCAATTCAGGACATTGTGTCACCCTTCACTTTGAGTAATTTGCTTCCTAGAGTTTTGGTGGTTTATGACACAGCCTTAAACATAGTTGTTGGAATGCAAGTTTCCTTTGGTTACAGAACACAAAAACAACAACACTCTATTGTTGCAGCATGATGCCAATGATGTATGGACCTCAAAAGATCAAGCAGTTCCTTTTATTTCAGATTAACAGCCAGAGGTCCTTGCTTATTGCAGCCTTATTTAAAACTCCAAATCTTTTGACCAAAAACAATCGTAGGAATTCTGCAACGGGTCTGTGATAACTGATCTCCTATTCCACAATATCTTTGTTTATTCTCTAATGACACTGTACTCTTTTCTACCTCCTCCACAATCTTCAAAACTTGCTCCTGGTCTCTCTTCCTGCCCATCCCATTTTGAAGATCTGGAAGGTGATAGACAGTTGATGGAGCTGCTGCTGGAGTTAAAAGGGCCCACGGTCCCTAGTATGCATTGTTACAAAAACAAGACAACTGTTCTTTGGAGGGGACATCACTCCATCCTCTGCTTCTGAACTGCTCCACCCCTCCCCTGTCTGACACCTCTATTGCAAAACCATCTGTTTAGGGACACTTAGTCCAAGCTATGGCTATGTCTACTCTGCAATCAAACCCCTCTGGCTGGCTTGTGCTGGCTAACTCATGCTTACGGGACTCAGGCTGTGGCATGGTAAAATTGTGCTAACAAGATTTGGGCTCAAGTTGAAGCCCAGGTTCTAGGACCCTCCCTCTTAGTAGGGCCCATAGCTTGGGCTCCAGTCTGATTCTGAATATCTGCACCACAGTTTTATAGCCCTGTACCTCAAGAACTGTGAGCCCGCGTCAGCTGACACTGGCTAGCTGTGGGTGTTCAATTGTACTGTGCTGACATACCCTATGTGCCATACCCATTCTCTCCCCACTTCTGCCTCAGGTCTAGGAGAAGCTCATCCACATCAAATATCTGAGAGTACTATTCAGTGCCACAAAGAATCACAATCTGATTATCCCTGTATTTGCATAAAGGAAATATAAACACATCCACTGGTTCAGCTGAGATGAGCAGTAAGATTGAGGAACTGGAAAAGCTGAGACAGATTGCAGAAGGAACAGTGGAAACTAAAGAAGCTGAGAATTATAACATGTCTTCCGTTATATCCTGATTGGGTTTCAGGGTATTAAATGTTGATTTGTTCTGAGATTAGACTAGAACAGTATGTATGTGAGCCAGAGGAGTTTATGGGTAGCTGCACAACACCTGTGACTGGATTTGTTTTCTAGTTTGGGCTGGCTTCAGGCTCCTGACTGGCTGTGTATTTCTGCAATACCCTCTTGCCCACCCTTCCTGGGGTGAATTTTCTACTGCTGTGACTCCTAAGCTCTGGTTTCCAGTTGCAGGACTTGGTACTTGGCAGGAGCTCCTGGTATGCCAAAGTCAATATCTTTACTGTGAACTTTTTGAGTCTGCTTTTCAATTACATTAAGGCCACTTAGCATAGTTCTGACAGTGAGCATAAGTTTTATTATAAACTTTCTTTCAACTTCCAGAGCAGTGTGAATGGGCTTAGTGTAAATAAGAATTTGACCCTATTACCGTTCAAACTGAAGGTGCAGTATTCCTTCTGGACTTTTGTTTTATTAGCAGAGGAAGTGCCCTGTTAGAGAATCTTAAAATTATGGGAAGCAGGAAACTAATTAGTAGCAATGGATTATAGCAGAGCTTCCCACCCTTCTTGATTTGAGGGCCACTAGAGGCCTGAAGAGCCACCAGCTTCTGCCAGCAGGGCTCCCCAAAAAGCCTTCTTGCTCACTGACATCCCATCTCCCTGGCTGTAGCAGATAAACCACACACATCCTGCAGCTCTGTGCACTCTATCTGAGTCCCAAGCCATTGACTCCCTTCTACAACAGGGGACAGAAGATTAGTGCTCCTATCCCCTCCCTTTGACTACACTAAAGACCCTAGCACCTATGGACCCAGGCAGAGCACATTGTTGTGCTCCCTGCTACAGCTGGGCGAATGGAAATGCTACTCTCCTATCACTTTGGCTGCAGAAAGGAGCCTGCCTTTGTCTTTTAGCTCAATGGAAACACACTTTGCCTGGGTACTTAGGCAGTGACTCCATTCTGCAGCCAGCAGGAGGGGAGCCAAGGCCCACTTTGAAAGCCCTTGAGGGCTACCTCTGGCCCCCAGGACACAGGTTGGGAATCACTGGGTTACAGCATTAATTAATTCTTAATCACTTTTGATAGAACAGAGGGGAAGGACATAGCACACACTATCAGGGGTCAACACAAAGACATTACTTAATGAATTAAAACATCAGATCTGGGTGCTTGGGGCTTAGATGACAGATGGGGTGGGTGCTGAGTTACTTTAGAGGATTCTTCCCCCGTGCCTGGCTCGTGAATCTTGCCCACATGCTCAGGGTTTAGCTGATCTCATTCAAGGTCAGGAAGGCATCCTCCTTCAGGACAGATTGGCAGAAACTCTAGGGGTGTTCTCACCTTCCTCAGCAGCAGGGGGCATGGGTCACTTGCTGGTGGATTCTCCAGTGGACTGTACCTTGAAATCTTTAAACCTTGATTTTAGGACTGCAATAACTCCATCATAGGTTAGGAGTCTATTACAGGAATGGGTGGGTGAGAGCTTGTGGCCTGTGTTGGTCAGAAGGTCAGGCTCCATATTGATAACGTTAGTAAGGTAATATTTTGTATTGGACCAACTTCTGTTGGTGAAAGAGACAAGCTTTCGAGCTTACATACAGCTTTTCTTCAGGTCTGGGAAATAAATGAAGGTAGTTAATAAATAATAGTTAAATAAGGGTATCAGTCAATATGAATGACTGCAACACTGGCACTGTGGAATTCCATGTCTATGCCCATATCAAAGCTGCTCAGATAACAAACAAAATGACATTTTTTTCCTATCTAAGTTTGAGATGGCTACCTCATTTCAGCTTCTTGAGTTAACATGGTTTGGAGACAGGGAGGACTGCAGCCTAAAGATTTGCTGTTTGTCTTCACTGCAACAATTAGTTCAAGTTGATACATTTAAATTATTCCCCTTGAGTCCTAGCTTAGTGTAAGTGAGGATGACAACACTGCAAAACACATGAACCACACAGTTATTAGGCTAGCACAGGGATTTCCTTAGCATCCAGAGTGCTGTAACTCACATTCCCACTTCATTATGACCACAACGGACAGCAGTACATGCCAGCTAGGGCAAGCATAAAGTGCCACATAATTTCAGCTACAGGATTTTTGGAGTGGACAGGAGAATGGTTAGGCCACAGTGATCACTCGAGCTAACACTACCGTGCAGACAAGCCCTAAGAGAGGCCAGGCTGCTTGGCTCCATCCATGTGAGAAGTGAAGAACTAAGGGGTGCACCTGAGGGATGCACTCAAGAAGGCCTACAGTGAAGCTTGCCTGATAAACAATGTCACCTGTGCAACATTCAGAGGGAGTTCCACAGATGTAACTGTTAGGCACTACGTGAATTCAGAAAAGCAGTTCTCTTAATGAAGCACAAGGTAGATGAGATTCTGCCATAACTGTTTTGATTCTGCAGTGCAAAACTGATTACAAGATACTAGTTCCAAAGGGGCATCGGTGTTAGTCTAGTTCAGCAAAACAAACAAGGAGTCTCGTGGAACTTTTAAAGACTAACAAATTTAGTGTGATTTTTTCTGTAGGATTTTTCTCCCATGAACACTCATGCAGTAAATAAATTTGTTAGTCTTTAAAAGTGCCACTAGACTCCTTTTTTGCTTTACAAAATCCTAAAATCAACAGGCACTAACATCAATAAATGCCATGCTGGCTGCTCACAGGAAGAAGGTATATTGAGGGTATAGTTGCTGTTTTTACCAGCTTACATTTTAGGTCAGATTTGAATGGTGAGCAACACTAGGTGATAGAACTCATCTGCATATACAGTAAGGGTGCCAAGGAGATTGATAAATATATGCAAACTATGCATGATGCTGAAGCCATGATCTCAGGAGATGTGTACTTAGGGGTTAAAACATTTCAAATCAGGTGAAATATCCCTTGCCACAAGCCTTTAAATGGGAAACTTGCATCAGCAATACCACTTGTATGCTGAAAAGAAAGTGCAGATCATTAGGGGAAACAACTGAATCATCCCTGCAACTCTGTCCAAAACTGTGGAGACATACTCCAAATGGGCTTTTCTAGAGTTTGTAATTGCTGGGGCTCAGGAAGAGTCAGCAAGATCATTCTCTTGAAGCAACCTTGGTGTTGTCTTCACAGTCCTATTTGAGGTTTGTGGGCTGGATTCTCCTTTTCATCCTGCCCTGGTGTCACCTGAGCAGTTCAAAGGACTCAAACGGCAGCTAGATCTGCCCAGCTGAGAACGTCCTTCCAGTAGGGGGAACTATCAGCTGCTGCAGAGCCAGCACAGGTGGCCCCTGCTCTGCCGTGCCCCCAGCAAACCCCAGGAGAAAAGACACTTGGAAGACACATCAGGGCAGCAATAGTGTAAAAAAACAACAAGGAGTTGTGTGGCACTTTAAGATTAACAGATTTATTTTTTGCATGAGCTTTTGTGGGAGAAGATCCCACTTCCTCAGATAGCAATAGTGTAGCCAGACTATGAGATTTATGCACTCTAGCCAAGAAGCAGGGGTTAGAACGGCCTTTCTTGAGGCTCAGGATGATAAGAACCCTCTCTGAGAATTAGGAACCTGTAAGTGGTTCCCTGACACCAATACCCCTGTGCAATACTGAGGGGAAGACCAGCACAACAGGGAATCTGGACCTCTCTGTTGTCAGTAGCTGCGTTTATTGGTCAATATGGGCCTGATCCAATCCCCATTAAATTAGGGGGAGTCTTTCCAGTGACTTGGATAGGATTTAGATCAGACTACATCTGATTGAGAATAGTGACACAGGCCAACAGCATGATTAATACTAGAAATATTACTAATAGATTATGTTTGTGTAGTATCTTTTAGCAGGAAAGATGGGATACTTTCCCACTATGTAAGAAGCAACCATTGCTGAGATGGAATGGGGCAATGGTTGAGGAGTCCACAGCAATGTTATGTAAGCAGAACATTTCTAGTTTTTCTGGCTCCAATGCACATAAAATAACCTCATAGCAAAATCTTCTGTAAACTCAGGGTGAAAAGCATGGCTTGCATTAGTTGAAAGGTTGGCTCAGTTCCTAATACTGTCATTTCTGCTCAGAAACGCTCACTAAATATTTTGCTCTCTCTTTTCTATCCTCATCTGCTCTCCATGAACTTTGAGCCTTACTTAATTTTGTTTCAGCTATGCTGTTAATCTCATTTTTAAATTTATCTTCCCCTTGCATTTCTTCCAAAGGAGAATTAACTGGGGTGTATAATCAGTATATGTACAAAATCATGCCAACATGACATGTGACTCGGTGCACACTGAAATGCAAAATAGAAGGGAGTGTTTCAGAGCAGGGCTTCTCAACACTTCTAGAGAACTACTCCACCTTCCAAGTTTACTCAAAACTTGCTTACAAAATCAGACATAAAAATACAAAAGTGTCACAGCACATTAGTGCTGAAAAATTGTTTATTTTCTCATTTTTTTACCATATAATTACAAAATAAACCCATTGGAATATAAATATTATAACTTCATTTCAGTGTACAGTATATACAGCAACATAAACAAGTCATTGTCTGTATGAAATTTTAGTTTGTGTTGACTTTACTCATGCTTTTTATGTAGCCTGTTGTAAAAACAGGCAAATAGCTAGAGGAGTCCATGTACCTAAGGCTAAATTAAGGAGCCTAGGGGCCTGGACTCCCCCTGACTTGGGGCCCTGTCCCCCCCCCACCACAGTGGCCTGTGAGCAGGCTGGTGCTGGGTGGGGGGGAGGTCCTGGGGCCTCTGCTTTGGCCCTAGCCCCAGTCCAGTGGGTCTGCTCCCGGGGGCAGTGGACTCAGCTGGAATACAATGTGGTCTATGGCAGTGTTGCTCAACCAGTGTGCCATCAGGCCTGAGCAGGTATGCCATGAATTTTTTTGAAAAACTGCTAAAGAGCTCTGGATTGGCTCATTGACTCATAAATATTCATGAGTTCATTTAGAAATTATATGGTGATGTGCCTCAAATAATTAAAGGTAGCAAGGTGTGCCACAGCAGAGAAAATGTTTGGGAACTAGTCGTCTATAGTGTCCACATGACTCCCCCCCCAGCTCTGGCAGGAGCTCTCCCAGCTCCTATCTCCCAAGCCCTCCCTGCTGGTGCTGTGGAGGCTGAGATGGGCAGCAGGGGTGGGGTGAAGGGTGGATCATGCAGAGGCCATAGGGGCTAGAGCCCAGCCCCTATAGCCCCTGCTTTAATCCAGCCCTGGTCATACCCCCTGGCAGACCTCAGCATACCCTTAGTACACAGACTCCTGGTTGAGAACCACTGTTTCAGAGGACGACATTGTCTTTCTGGAGCAAATTTTGGCAGAAGTATTGAATAATTTGGTGATAGGCCCAAAATTCAAGGGAATATTTTGACTCTATTTTGATTGTTTGCTTGAGAACTTCTAATGTTGACTAGGCTCAAAGATAAAATTCCTGCTTTCCCGTCAATCTCTTAGGCAGCACATGTTTCAAGGTAATAACGCTGAACTATCAGATTTTAAGTGCCACAGGACTCCTTGTTTCTTTGTTTTACTGAATTAGACTAACATGGCTGCCCCTTTGGATCTTATCTACCTGTCAACACACATTTTTGTTGTTGTTGTTATTTGAGTCTTAATAATTGCTGCTGCTTTTTTTTAGAGATGCTATAGAGTGAACAACTACTAATGAGAGTTAATCCTGAAAGGTACATGAAGGAAATGAAGATTTGTTCCCCAAAAGCTCAGTCTGGGTAGATAAGGCTATTTCTGTGTCAAATATTACACTGTAATTAAACATAATCCTTCAATGTATGTAACTGGTGTGAGGCCAGTTCACCCATGTTTTTGACAACTGAGTCCGGTAGGAGGATCCCTTGAATACAAAGGCTTAGTATTAGGCAAAGCCACTCACAGAGCATCTAGTGCTATGAGGGAGACAAGTATAATAAGCTCAATAATAAGGCTGAAATAATGGAAATGATTGCAAGAAGGAACTTTCACTTGCAGAATGAAAGCAATACAATTTCATTTTAGTAAAAGATAGCAGAAGAAGCATATCCTCTCCCACGCATGGTTAATGCAATCGACTCATACAAGCATCAGATAAACATAGTCACAGACAGTGCATGGCAGAAGACCAAGAGGAGTAAGAAGGGTCTTTTGTTAGAGATAGCACAGTCTACAGTACATTCCACCTTTTGGATCTTCTGAAGATCCTTGCTCATGGTCCAAACTCACTAGCTAAGGAGAATCAATTAATGCTTGGGAAATTATTATGATTCTGACATTAAGGATCAAAGCTGAAGAGTTATATTGCAAGTCAATTCTGGAAAGATCAATGGGAAGGAGCTCTGAAGAAATGGCTGTCTTTAGGCAATCACTTAACTCTGTGGCCCTCAAACTTTACTATATGAAAGCCAACTCCCTTACTCAGTCTAATTTTACATCTTACCCATAACAAGTGTATGTTGTTTGATTAGATGAACAAGTGAAATTAGGACAGAATGAAAATAAACTCTCTAATGTGATGGATGTGGTTGCTGGTTATGTTTCTTCGTTATTGTTTCTGATATTTGTTTCCTCTCCAACCAATGGGACTTTCAGTTTATTACTTCTGAGCCCTTCTTCACTGTTAGCCTGACCATGCCTCTCACAAGCTCACTTACCAGGTAAATGTTCTTCTGTATTTGCTACTATTCCAAACTTAGACTCACCCACATATTTGACCACAACTTACATTTAAAAACATTTTTACATCATGTTTCACTCCTCTGCCCTATTCTTTATCTGTTTGGTCATCTACATCAGTGGTTCCCAACCTTTCCCTTTATGTGGCTTGCTACATTGTCACTGTAAGCTTTTGCATACCACCATTAAAGGAAGCTGTTTAAACTTTTTTGACATAGCCTTTGGCTGATGGGAGTTAAACTTGCATAGCAAGGGGTATTAAAAATGCAGCTATTTCTAATAATTTATTATGCTCACTCACAAACATATTGCCACTCATCACAGTACATTTACCTGCAGTACATTATCTTCCTTCCCCGTCCTCCACAGAGCACCTGCAGTACCCTCGCAGACCACTAGTGGACTATGGACCACAGGTTGGGAACCACTGGTCTACAAGATTGAAAGCTTTTTAGAGCAAGTGCACCCCTAGATTTGAGTGGCACCAGAATTTCTCCCTATGTGGACAACTCCTAACATAAAATGGACTCTACTGTAACAAATGATAACTAAGAGAGAAATACCTGACAAGGAAGTCCAATGAGCAATCAGGCAGGCTATTAAGCAGGGGGTAATGTGTATTTAATTCTGGGTGGTCAAAAGAGATGTCCTCAGAAATCAAGATTCCAAACTAGATAAGCTTCAAGTTCAGTTGCAGTGTGACTATTCTGACATGTAATCACCAGTTGATGCCACCTGAGAGATGGATGTAGAAGTGCACTGCACTCACTTTCTGCCACAGGTTTCCATACCATGCCCCTAAACAATTGGGCAAGAAACAAACTGCTCTGTTTCCTCACCAAAGTTTCTTCCTATGGATGCAGCCTGAAGACATAATTCACTGCCAAGCCTACTTTTCCTGGAATCTCCTCCAGCTGTACAGAGGCTGCCTGCATAACTACCAGCAGGAAGGTCGTCTAAACCCAGTGTAAGTGAAGCTGAGGCCTAACCTGCTTTAAAGGGTCAGCTAACCCTGAGACTCAGAGCAAAACCAATATTCATGGCAGGCTGCTGTTGTTTACTGGAATAATGAAACTCAAAGCTTGCAAACATTCAGAGGAAGATTTTACAGCATGAAATATGCATTTCTCAACTGGAAAAGGATTATATCTGCATCCTGTATATTCTTATAATTTAACATTTTAGCATGTTTTGCATAATCCATGGGATCTAAAAATTAATTACTGATACAATGGTGAAAAAAATCGTATTTCTCTAAGCAGTTAGAACTTTTCTTAATCACATTTCATTAGACCAATTACATTTGAGTTTCCATAGCAACCTGAAGCTCTTCTTCATTAGCATGACCTATATTTGGTTATTTTCAATATTTTTTTAACAGCTCTCTGAGGAGAGATTCATAAATGGCCTATTCCTTGCTGAGGAAGATGCTGTGTAGCCTCACTGACTTCCAGCTGTCAGTCCTTTATAGTATTTCCATTAGGGAAGCTTATTAGGGTAAATGCCTGGGGTTTGAAGTGTCTTGCAGGGAGCAACTTGCAAAATACTATGCATAAGCAAAAAATATTGTAATAGGAAAAGAGGATGATACCTGGCAGTTGCCTGCACTGTTAAAGCAATGAGCCTGAAGGGTTTATGTAGTATCATACTTCATGTTGCCCACCATTGGCAGCAACTTTACTGCCTACATGGGACAAAATTTAAAGATGGCTGCATCTGAGGATTAGGCTCACTGGTGAAGTCCTGGATGACTCATGGAATTCTCTTCTCCTTTTATATTATCTCAGATTTTAATGCAGCCACCTCTCTACTTTGACCCGCTTGGTCAGCAAAGTTGTAATCCATATGAACCCATGTTATCTTTTAACTTGGAGTAAAGGCCTGAGTTAGACAATAGTGTTAATGACCCTTTCAAGTCCAAGGCTTTAACTTATTGGCAGCAATTGCAATCTGTATTCCATTTTCTCCTCTCTCTCTGTGTTCAATACAATACCACAGTATTTTGCCTCTTTCTCACTTTCCTTTAAATCAATCTTTAAAACAAAATGTGAAATTAGATCTTAAGTGCTAGGTGCATAACAGGGATCACTGGGCACATGAGTGAGTGGAAGATGTGAAAGTGAAAGCGGTGGCTGAGGACTGCAATACACTTACAGGAAATTTGGCAGAGATATGCAAGCTACATAGAGTAGCTTCTACTTACCATGGCATCTTTACTTCACTGTGCTGGAGGAAATGCACTCCCATCAGCACCACTTTACTCTTTTTCCAAGAGTGGATTTATTAAATTGACTTTCAGATTGATTGAGCAGATCTTCACTTGCACTCAATAGATCCTGAAGAATCAAACTGATGACAGTGATTTGCCTGACTTTATGGAGGACTTTGCTGTGGATGTAGGTTGAGCGTCCTCTTCTGTGACTTCCAAAGTGATTTAAAAACACTTGCAAGTGTAACCACAAGTGGAAATCACCAGTGTAATTAGAATAAGACTCAAAGAAGAACAGTTATTAAACTGACCATAGGAGGCAATGCATTAAAGAAATCATCTAATACCAAGAGGAGAAGTTTGCACCTTTTCATAGTTTACAATTGTTTTTTAGCTGGCTTTCTTTTTCCTGTTTGTATGGCATGAGGTAAATTTAAAACAGGTAAGTATATACTGTTTTTCTAGATGGCTTAGCAATATGGGGTTGCAGTCTACTACAAGGTAAAGGAAAGGTGTCAACAGAAAGGAGGGAGAAGATTGCTTTAGGTGCTGCTGCCTGGCTAGGAGCAAAGATGTAAAGGTAAAAAATTAAAAAGGAGGTTGAATAATAGGAAACTTTCTACTTTTTGTTAGGTCATGGATCAGACGCCCAGGGGAAATGGTGGAGAGTTTATCACTTGAGATATTTAAAACTTGATCTTCACAGAACACTGGAGAACACACAGTAGAGAACTATATGGCATAGGTAACATAGGCTATGTCCACACATACATTGTTATTTCAAAATAAGTTATTTTGAAATGAGTTATTTCGAAATAAAGTCCTTATTTCAAAATAAGTTAATTTGAATTAAGAAAATATTAATTCGAATTAAGGGAAAGCCTGCTATCAAAACAGCTGTTATTTCGAAATGGTTATTTTGAAATAAGGCTGTTTGAACTTGTTTCGAAACAGTTGTTTCGAAACAATGGTGTTGTTTCGAAACAATGTGTCCAAACGGCGTTATTTTGAAATAACCATTTCGAAATAACAGCCGTTTCAAAATCAATGGGGTTTAAGCTGTTTCGAAATGACAATTCTTATTTCAAAATGACAGAGCCCGTCATTTCAAAATAAGAAAATGCTGTGTGGACCTAATCTTTTTTATTTCAAAATAACCAGTCTTATTTCAAAATAAAAGAGACGTGCGGGCATACCCATAGAGTCTAAGGCCATAAAGTACTATAGTGATCATCTCTAGTCAGACCTCCTATATAACACAGGCCATGGCACTTCCCCAGATAATTCCTACAGCAGATCTTTCAGAAAAACATCCAGTCTTGATTTAAAAATGACCAGTGATGAACTCATGGTAGATTGTTCTACTGGTTGGCTATGTCCACACGAGGCTTTTAATTCAAAACAACCACCGTTGTTTCAAAATAAAAGTTGAGATGTCCTAACAAAGTTTCTTTATTTTGAAATGATGAGCCTCTGTCATTTTGAAATAATGTCCATTATTTCAGAACAATAAAACCTAGGGTGAAAATGAAATAGCTGTTGTTTTGAAACAATTGTTCCAAAAAAACATCATTCAGATGTGTTATTTCAAAATCACCATTATTTCGAATGAACACTTTTGCCCTTCTCCTTCTCAGGATGCCTTCCTTTTTCTATATATTGGGTGGGGGCATGGCCCAGGGAGGGGGCCATGTTGCCACACCTCCCATGGTGCCCCTCTTCTGAATCGAAATAGCAAGTCGTGTGTCCAGACTTGATATTTTGATTTGAGGTTTTCCCTTATTTCAATTTAATATTTGCTTATTTTGATTTAAGTTATTTCAAATTAAGGATTTTATTTTGAAATAAGCGTTTATGTGTGAACATAGCCATTAATTCCTGTAACTGTTAAAAATGTCTGTGAATTAAATGTGCATTATTATAGAGATGGACTAAATGACTTACACATCTCCAGATTCAATGATCCTATGACTTTATTAGTTTTATCTTCTATAAATACAGTGGTTGTTTTGTCAGTTAGAAAAGTCATCCACACTCCCTTTTGCTGAGGGATTATTCTTGGTGAATAATATTGGGCCAGATTTAACCTTGGTATTGAAGATCATAGAACTTGCCTGAGAGATGGTATAGTTCAAAATTTGTACTGTACAATCAACATTTGAGTTTTAAAAAACTTGCTAAGTATATAGTGTTTGTTTATATGAAACACTTAAGCTGAACTTCACAAAAGAACCTTTTGCATTTCAGTGGAAGATGGGTATGTAACTCATATAGGCTTTTCTGAAAACTCTAGTCAGTCTCTCATTGTACTGGAAGGAATTTGGCATAAAATACAACGTAGACATCTATTAAAACCCAGTCCTGTTGGTCCATAGCCTCAAAGGCTATTTCTGCATTAGCTGAAATTAGTTCGGACTTCTTACTCCGAACTAAAAAGTTCCCGGTTAGTTCGAACTAACTGGGAACATTTTAATTCGAACTGACCGCACATTCCAGTTCGAACTAACGGTTAGTTCAAACTAGAACATGTTTTTACTTTGAACTAATGGCCTAGTTCAAACTTCTTATGTTCAAGCTAAGCCTTAGTTCAGGTCTTGCCTGCACTTAGTTCTAACTAAGCATGGAAGTCCAAACTAACACCAGTACTAACTAGTTCAGATTAAGTTTTCCCTAGTCTGAACTAAGACATTTCTCAGTTCAGACTAGGCAAAACCTAGTATAGCCATGGGCCAGATTAGTCTGGACTAAGCCTCCTTAGTCTGAACTAATTGGCCAGTGTAGACAAAGATATTTAGATGCCTAACTCCCACTTAAATCAATGGAAGTTAAGCACCTAAATACCCTTGAGAATTTGTGCAGTAGACTTCACTCAGCCAAAATTCTGATCAAATTCTGTTAGTGTTTTACCTGTGAAAGGACTTTGTAGCTTGGTCCAGTTCTTTCTATTGTCATATGGAAGGCTGGTTGAAAGATGGCAATCAACATCTGCAAGAAGTTTAGGAGAAAACAGAACAATTTTCAGTTTGTTCCAATACTCATGAAAACAATTCAAAGTGAAATTTTTCATTTTGCTTATGTTCTAAATGGAAAAAAAGTCATTTTGAATTAACTGGATTATAATCAAAATGAAACAAAAATCACTTTTTGCTTTTAAAAATATTTTTCTCCTATCTGTCTTGTTCCACTGCCCAATTTTTCATAGGAAAAGCAGTGGGTGGCTGAATAAGGAGGGGGACAAAAAAAAATCTGTAAAGCAAAAATATTTAATTTCAGTTAGAATCAATATAAAATTTTCCCCATTGGATGAGAAGAGGGCCTATTTTGTATGATTAAAAACACTGTAATATTTTTCATGTAATGCAAAAAGCAACTGTTCAGTGAAAAAAAAATCCCTCAGTGTTATACCACACTAAGAAAAATATAGTAGAAAAATTTATCAATGACCGTAAATGTTTGACTTCATGAGTAACAAGGACATAAAGACTCATTTGAGAAACTAAATCTCTGTACTTTTGAAAACAAACAAGGAGTCTCGTGTAATTTATAAAGACTAACAAATATATTTATCACATGAGCTTTCGTGGGAGAAAATCCCACTTCATCAGATGCTTGAAGAGGGGGAACTTTCTGTAAGTTCCTCCTCTTCAAGCATCTGATGAAGTTGGATTTTTCTCTCACAAAATCTCATGCGATAAATAGATTTGTTAGTCTTTATATGTGCCATCAGACACCTTGGTTGTTTTGATGAACTAAATTAACATGACTATCCCTTTGGAACTTGTATATGTCAAAGAGTGCATATAGTACTACTTTGTATGCTAAACCAGTAGTTCTCAGCCTTTTGTGGGTTGCAACATACTTGACAGCATAGTGTGACTCTACAGGACACACTAGCCCATTCCCTCCAGGCCAAATCTTGCCATCTTCCTGGCTCTCTGTGGCACACTTCCCACTGTGTGGTGACACACTAATGTGTCCAGACACAGTGCTTGAGAGCTACTGTGCAAAACTATGACAAGGAGGAAATGCACTTGGCCCAGATCCATCAAATGCAGCTGCTGACAACCATATACCAGACATGCAGTACAGGTATCTGAAATTAGAGAAACAAACTGGATAAGGTTTTTTGGACTGACTTCTGTTTGTGAGAGAGAGAAACCAACTTCTGAATTACACAGAGCTCTTCTTCAGGTCTGGGAAAGGCGTCAGAGTGTCACATCTAACCACACAGCAGTCAGCACAGCAGACATTGCCGATTCAATCTGTTTCCGCAGGGATGAAATACTGCAGGACTAGTTGTGTTATGTTCAGGGCCAGATTATTCCAGGGGGTAAAGGGGCTGAAACCCCTGGTCTCCAGCCCCTAAAAACCTGACTGTAATCCATTGCCTCCTACCCCGCTCAGCGCTAGCAAGAGCAGGAGCACCAAGAGTACTCCTGCCCTGCAAGCACTTGGGCACTTGTGGGGGGACAGGTGGAGCCCTGGAGCCAGAGGCCAGGATCTATACTCCCGCCCCACCCCTGGGCCAGCTGGTCCACCCACAGCGGTGGCATGGGGTGGGCCAGCACCTGTTCATTCCACCTGTAAGGAAGGGGCTGGCTGGTGCGACCTCCACATTCACATAGATTTCCAGGGCTTGTGGCCCTGGGGGCCTGCATCAGGAGTCACTGTGCCATGCACCACCTACCCCACCCCCCCCAGCAGGCTGGCTGGAATGGGAGCACCATCTGGACCCAGGGACCCCCCCCCAGTGATGGGAGGGCAGGGGACTGGCATGCAGGGGTAGGGCCCCAAGCAGTGGGGGGCCCTACAGTAAGGGGCAGCCTGGGACTCCATGCCAGTTAATTCAGTCCTGTTTGTGTTCACAATGCTCATCACTGTGGTGGTCAGGCAGCTCAAGATGAGATCCATGTTGTCAGGCAGTGGAGGGCACATGTTTTACCAGGGCTGTTGAAGAACAGTGTGAAAGGAAGTCAGAAGCCGATGGGATGGAAAGAACTGCATTGCAGGATGGCATGCACAGCCCCAAGATGCACTGCAATCCAGTTCCAGCACTCCCAGGAGCAAAGGGTGGCAAACTGCACAGTGGGATAACTACCCATGATGCAGCACTCCCTCTGTCAGCGTAAAAGCAACAGTTGTGGATCTTTCACTGATACAAGGAGTATTGTGTGGACATGAACAACTCATGTTATTAAAGTTGTTTAGCAACATAACTTAAGTCAGCAAAACTTGTGCCCAAGTCCTAAGAAAGCACTAAAAAGCCTGTGCCTAACTTTAAACATATGGATGGTCCCATTTAAGCCAGGGGCACTACTCAAGTGCATAAAATAAGTATACACTTAAGTAATTTGTTGGATCTGGACCTTAAAGCTTAAAAGCTTTTTAAAAAATAACAGTAACAATATTTTGTCCTTCTAGAATCCATTTCATATGAAGCTGACAACACATTTTACAGGACCTTGTTTACAATCCTGATTTGGTTACTAGCTAGAAGAGGAAGCAAACAGCAGGTTAGTGAAATGCACAATTAATTGGTTGGGGGGGGGCTACAATCACCAGCAAACAATTGTGAGAGAATTACACACTGGGACTCAGCATAGAAAAAGGGGGCTACTATGTCTGGGGGGAAAATAATTCACAATACAGCCATTCAGTGAGAGGGAGAAACCTTTGAACCACTGCTACTGAGGAGGATTTGGAACTGGGAGTGAGATAGGACAGTACTGGGCAGGCAGTGAAAGGAGACAGTGATGTTATGAGCTGCATTTGCTGAAGTATCTCATCACAGACACCAAGATGATAAACTCTCCGCCAGATGCACTTTCTGGCTGTGTTCACACAGCACTCTTATTTCAAAACAACAGAGGTTGTTTAGAAATAAGAAATACCCTGTTCACACGACGCACGGTTGTTTCGAAACAACGGCACCCGTTGTTTTGAAACAATGGCGTTGTTTCAAAACAACTTAAACCCCATGTGGGGACGAAACAATGTTGTTTCGAAACAATTGTTTCGAAACAATAACTGTTGCCTGAAACTGCTATCTCACTTTGAGCTTTTTTCCTTAATTCAAATTAACAAACTGTTTATTCGAATTAAGTTATTTCAAAATAACGCATTATTTCGATACAAGTTGTTTCAACACAACTTGTATCGAAATAATGCCTGTGTGTGAACACAGCCCCTGAGTTGCTCCAGTGGAAGCTAGCAAGATCCAAGCTGTGGTCCACTGAGATCACACTGAGAGTTGTGAACAAAGCGCTGATCCCCACCCCTCCAAACTTGTACATAAGCTGTTAGCCAACACTCATTCCCAGTTATCACAATACCCTTGATTGATCTTTGTGTGTCTGCAATATTTTAATGGCAGATTGATAATGGAGGGACTCCCTATGTAACACAACAAACAGTTCTGAAATAGTTACACAATAATACTGTAATTCCTGTTAACCAAGACAGGAAGTAGCTCCTCTCAGAAATAAAACTCCCCTGAGATCATAATGTTCTCTCAGTTTCCAGGCATACAGTACCCTTAACCCAATTACATTGTTTATCTTACATAGGAGGAGCCATGTTGTTGCTTTACCTTGGTATTAATCTCACTGAGTACATTCCTGGCTGCCTTTGAAGAGCGATTGTTCAGCTCACATTTAACCTGGAGCCCCATGAGCGGTATCACTTAACTCTGACTAAATGCTGTGCCATCTCCAGCAATGTTCCCAGGCTACATGCTGCATTAATGCTTCCAGAAAAGTAGCCAATCAACAAGCATCATCTAGATAGACTAACAAACTCTACTGAACAAGCCAGGTCATGGAGAAATATTATTGGATTCCATCCAGCATTTATGGATTTTCAGCTGATGTGTAGGAATGCAAAATAATACTTGTATACACTGGTCACAATGCAATACCACGTCTCCCCTATCCTTTTTATATTTATAACTCTGATGTGAGCTGTTCTATGGCCCCTTATTTGTACAACTTTGGAAGGCAACTCTCCATCAGTGGTGTACAAAATGGAGAACTGGGCCATGCCCCCAGCTGCTGACAGAGGATGGGAGTGTCACCATGGGAGAGGGATGGGGAGGTGGGGGGTGGCCATCATGCTACTTGGGACAGGTCTAGGTCCTGGTCAGAGTGATGGGCCCTTGTAGGATGGGGTGTGGGGAGGAAGAGGTGGGGCCAGAGGGGAGGAGCAGCCACCATGCTTCTTGGGGACCAGGCTGGCATGGCTCCTGGTCAGCCATTGTCTGTGTGTTGGGGAGGGGAGGACAGAACAGCCAGTCCACCCTGGGCTCAGGAGGCTGCTGGACTCTACACCTGCATGGTCAAGAGCCACTGGAGGCACCACAGCTGGCCTCTCAGCAGCATAGGCCCCACTCCCACCATTGATAGGGGAGGGCAAAAATGCCAGCATTGGCCCCTTGGCACTGGAGACCAATGGTACAACACTGCTCTCAATTCAATAATGCCATAGAAGTCCATGATATTATAAGAATTTACTCATTGTTTTTGGAGGGGCTCATTCTGGGCTCCCTATCCATGGCCCCAAGGGGAGCTCACTGTCCCCAGCAAGGACCCAAGGATGGAGGAGTTCTGTGTCCCTCTGGATTATTGGGGGAGATCCAGGCCTCCATTTGCCCTCTTTCCCCATGCATGCCTCTGAAGAGCAACTTTTAGATCCAGTATTACACAACAACCAAGTCTGTTGCATGCCTTCCCTTAACAGAAGTTGATTCTTGCTCATTCTTGTGGTTTGGTTCTGTCACATTGATTTCCTGTGGAGGCCAAAAATCCCTTAGAAAACAAAACAAAACAAAAAAATAAAAAAGGAATGAGGTAAAGACCTTATAACTTGGATTGATTAATATGCCCAACTGCAGTTTTAAATAATTATAAATGAAAGAACAAGTTCTGCTGCAGGCTGGACCATAAAAGGTTGTTCCATTTTCTAACAGTAATCTGATTTATGTAATCTGATTGAAGTACATCCCTAAAAGAGCACCTAAAAAAGCAAACTCACTGAAGTTAGGTGCATCAGTAAAATGGATTATGTGCTGCTCTCTAATCATGCTGAAAAACTAGCAGATGAAGCTCATAGATGAAGGGAGATGTATTCCACTTTTGATGATCTAATGATCTCAGTTTTAGAGATGGATAAATACAGGATAACATGCAAGGGAAGCAGCTCTGCAGCCAGGGATTACATGATAACTCTGGGGAAAAAAAGGATCCACATAACTTGTAGGAATCAAGGGGACTTTAATAAGAGTCGTGCATACCTACTGCTGTTTGTAGTCCTTGCTTGTGGGGCACTGGTGGAGACTTTACCTGATTCTGCACATCTCATTCAATAGATTTTTCAATACTTACAGATAAACAATCTCTGGAATTTCACATCTCTGCTTACTCTTTTTTGCCTCTTATTATGGTCTTTCCAGTTCTTTCTGATCACCTCTTTTGTTTCCCTCTTTCCCCACTCTTTCTCCCCTGCCAATCCCCAACTTTTATTACATAAAAGTCCCTCTCCTGCTCTGTTTCACAAAATAAGTGCAGTCTCTGTTGCTAGTAATGGTCATGTGCTTATTTTCATGTAGTCAGTGGCTCATGTGTAACTATATACTTATGAAAACAAACAAAGAATCTTGTGGCTCTTTCAAAGACTACTGCATTACTTATTGCATGAGCTTTGGTGGGAGAGAACCCACTTCATCTGATTCTTGAAAATGGAAAAAAAAATAAGGCTTAGGAAGGAGGGATAAATGCAGTGAAGTGTGATCACAGTATCACGCCAGATTACTTCAGTAAATCAAAGCAGGTTTGAGGCAAACTGAATGGAACAACAGAAAGGGAGGGTGAGTGAGCTGACAATCGCTGATTATAATGAAAGAAGCAAGGAGTTCTGTGGCACTTAAAGACTAACAAATTTATTTATCACATGTGCTTTCACGGGAGAAAATCCCACTTCGTCAGACACTTTGAAGAAGTGGGATTTTCTCCCATGAAAGCTCATTTGATAAATAAATTTGTCAATCTTTAGGTGCCACAGGACTCCTTATTTGTTTTGCTGGACTAGACTAGCACAGTTACCCCACTGGAATCTGTTTATAATGAGAAAGGCAAAAAATTCTCACTATTCAAACCTGAGTTGATGGCATCAAATTTGCATATGAATTCTAACTCTGAACCCTCTCTTTGAAGCCTCTCATCCTCTCCTTCTCAACTGGAGGATAGAGGGCCACAGTTGTATTGTATATTGGAGGTAGGTTTATAACAGAGATCTTCCTACTGCAGGTGCCTGAGTTGGTGGTCTCAGTCCATTTGTAAATAATGGTCAGGGGCTTACCTCACAGCAGTTACTGTCTTCACTGAAAGGCAAGCCTGAAAAACAGCAGCAAAGAGAATAAACACCACTCCTCTTGTTCTCTAAAGTGAGCCTGCCAAGCTAGCTTTGAAACATAAATGGCACATGACTGTAGGGGAAACTAGCATTGCTCCTGTACATGTTCTGTTGATTTATCAGAGGACTGCAGTTTCTAGTGTTGACCTGACAACCCATTTCTTGAAATCCAAATTCTTTTCCAGAATAGAGTGCACTGTGAAGAAAGACTGTTTTAAGAGTTTGTTTTTCTTCCTCAGAATGTAACATTCAGCAGATTAGGTTCTAGCACCTATGCATTATTGGTTTTGAGATGGATTTAATTTTTGAAGCTATCCCTTATTTTCTAATGGGGGGGGACACCTAAGAAAGTTCAGCTTCAAAGCTGTATATTGCAGTTCTGGGTCACCTCTACGTCTGCTTTTCTGGCAACTGAAAGTATATTGTAAGTGAAGAAACCATACTGAAAAGCAACCTTTTCAGAAACACTTAACTGTGAAGAAGCAGGTTTATATAGCAGTGTATGCTGCATTAATGTGCCAGGGAGGGGTAGGGGTGAGCAGAGAGCTGCATCGCTACTGCATTACTTCAATTTTATGCACATGTAATGCTGCTGATTTTAGTAGAGTTTCAGACTGGCATAAAACTGGAATAACACAGTGGTGAATCAGGCCCTGTGGTTTTGGTTTATTTGCAGATATGAAATCCTTAAGAGTTACTGAATGAGTCCCTGCTGTGTTTATGAAGAGAAAACAGTTTTCATGCACAATTCAACATAATATCCTTCCATTAAATAAAGGTTGCCTCTGCCACCAGAGTCTCTGAAATGCTAAATATCTAGAGAAGCGGGAAGAGCTGGCTACAGCTAATGCCATTTTCTCCTTAAAAAAAGAAATGCTTCTTATTTGTAGTCAAAGATTTATTTTCACTGACACATGAGAACTAAAAAAAGGGCTAACATTGTGCCAAAGGCAGAAGGTGAATAATAGTGATTTCATTCTTGGTTCATTAGCTGTCCATGAACAGAAAGCAATAGAGACTATAATTTCAAAACAAGATAGCAAGACAATTGAAAACAAGGGAAAAGAAGTCCCCAGAAATATGAGCTCTTTCCCTCTGAGAGAAATCTAGCTGAGAGCTACTTGGTAGAGGGCTTACAGTTCCATGAGTCAAAAGGGGTGAATGACTCTTACTAGATTTATTGTTCCACTTTGTGCAAAGGTTATTATGTGGTTTAACTGTTTCTACAGGAGTCAGCAAGATTTCATCCCTTTCTCAGCAAACCAGAAATCAGAAGAGCTTTAGCAGACTCTTTGTTCCACCATGTAGGTGCTATTCCAGCAATCAAGGAGCATTCCTCTAGTACAGCAGAGTCAGGCTTTGTCTATATTAGGAAGTTTTATTGACAAAAGTCAGCTTTGGTTAACAAAGTCGTCCTAGTATTCACAATCCACTCCACTACTTGCAGACAACTCTGTGCTGTTTTGCCGACAAATAAAAGCCACCAAAGCGAGTGATGTAGGTCTTCTGTTGGCAAAGTTGTGGTGAGAGAGTGTCAGTTTGGACGCTCTGCCCCCTTAGAGCAGTGGGGAGATTTCATACTTGTCAGTTTCACTGCTTTAACAAAGCTCCAAGCAGTGAAATTGACAAGAGGGTCATCCTGGGGTGGCAGCCGTCAGGACGGGACACCTCAGCGTCTGACTCCTTGCCACGCTGCTGAGGATGGGGGAGCCCCAGCAGCTGACTCCTCGCCACTGACTCCCCTTGCTCAGCTCAGTCCCTGTGCCGGGCAGGGGAAGCCACTGGCAGCAGCAGTGCTAGGACTCAGATTGCTCTGAGTCTGAGCACTGCCACCTGGTTTCCCTTACCTGCTCCCCAGCTGAGCAGTGCAAGGAGAGCCAGCGGTGGCAGCTGCAGTGCTCAGAGGGTCTTCAGTGAGCAGGATGTGGGGAGCTGGTGATGGTAGCAATGGTGCTCTGGCTGTGGCCAGTCTTGAGGCTGCCATGAGTTTGCTGCTCCAGAGACATTTGGATCATGGCAGCCTCGGGCCCACCGCCAGCTTCAGAGCTGTGGCTGCTGCCTCCCCTCACCCTCCTCAGTCTGTGAGCAGGGCAAGGAAGGTCGGGGGGAGGGATGGCAGGGGTGCTTGGACTGGGAGCAGGTCCTGAGCTGCAGCTGCACTGTGTCCACGACCCCTGTCACCCCCTCCCCACCTTGTTGCATAGCAAAGTATAAAAAGTTAAGAAATGCCAGTATTAAGGGTAATGCTGCTAGTACAACTTTAATTCAGCCTGTTAGTGCATGTTCATACAGTCTACAGTTACATGCTTGCATACTATTTTTTCCACAGGGCCCCCCCACCTCATTCACTGCACAGAATGGATGATGTTAGCTAATGAACAACTATTGAATATTTTGTTTTATCCCCATTGTTCAACATGCAGTCCCAGGCCTTATCTAATATGTACTATTCAAATCCTGCACCAATGACAGAACTATTAATTTCCTCATGGGCTTTTCTGTGGGACACATCACTACAGCATCTGGGTGTTTTACTACAATTAATACATTTACAACACCCCTTTACAATGGGGACTGATACACAAACAGATTAAGATAAAAAGTATCCACAAATCTTTGGAGCCTGACTGGAGATGCCTAATACAATGGAGATCCATTAATGAGTGGATGTTAGGAGACAAGCCATCAGGACTGCATGTAAACAAGACCGTGTGTAAACAGGACCATGCATGGGCTATCTCGCTACCATGACTTGATTTTGTTAAAAGTTTTTATATAAATATATATACAGTAATTCATATATTTTTATACAAAAATAAAAAAATATAAAAAAGAGACCTGCATCAGGCTGGGAGATTTTAAATCTCCCACCCAGAGCCTGCTCTCACTGAGCATGCACAGAGGCTCTGAGCATGCTTAGTGAGAGCAGGGTCCAGGTCGGAGCCTCAGCCTGGCCGGAACTGCTCCACATGATGGCCAGGTGAGGGAGTCCTGGGGGTGGGAGACAGGCTAACTGGCCCAGTGGGGAAGGGCCACTGGGGAGGGGTTAGGCCAGGGCAATGGGAAGATGGAGAGGCATGGCAGAGAGTTGGGGAAGGGTTGAGGGACCAGCGGTGAGATGGGGGATTCAGGAGGAGGTTGGGAAAAGGTTTGGGGTATCAGCAATGAGACGGGGGGGGGGCCACAGGAAGTGAGCATATAGTTAGCCCTACACTGTAGTTTTAGAGGCAGCACGTTAACGAGTTCTGCATGTTCAGTTGGTAGCTTTGGGGGGCATGACACTACCACATGTTAAATGGATTCACAAGGAAACTCATCATGGGCTATGCCTACACACAAGGTTTTATTTCAAAATAAGTCATTCCGAAATTACTTATTTTGAAATAAAACCTTTATTGCAAAACCACTTATCTTGAACTAAAAAAAATTTAGTTCAAAATAAGGGAAACCCTGAAAGCAAAATAGCAAGTCCTATGTGTGGACTTGCTATTTTGCTTCAGGAGAGGGGCATCCTGGGAAGTGTGACAACATGGCCTGCCACCAACCAGGGCAGATGGGGGGAGAGGGCTTGCCAGGAGCCTGGGGATCCGCGGCACCAGACTCCCCTGCCCAGGTCGGGGGAGCTGCAAGAGGCACTGGGTGGCCACAGCAGTGGCGGCTCACCCCACACCCAGGTCCCTGGGGCTGCAGCCCTGGCGGGGTGAGCCACAGCTGTGGCAGCTCACCCTTCCATGGTCTGAGCAGCTACACCCCTTGGGGGCCGCGGGAGTGCCGGGGTGCCCAGTTTTTCCTCGCCAATGGGGTTGGTGGCAAGCCCCAGGGTGGGGTGCCGGGGCCCCAGCTTTTCCCCACCACTGGGAATGCAGCCATGGGGAGCCAGTCCTGACCTGGCTCCCAGCGCCCTGGGGGCTGAGCAGCTGCAGCCGCGGGGAGCCAGGTCCCACCGGCTCCCCAGGCCCCCAGGCTCAGTGGCCACAGTGGCTGGGAACCCTGCAGCTCACCCTGCTGCCAGCTCGGGGGGCTGCAGCCCTGCCTGCGGCCACCCTGCTGGGGGCTACAGCCCCCC
>ML682021.1:14641587-14674920 GCA_007922195.1 Podocnemis expansa
AGCACCCTGGGAGGAAGGTCAAATCATGTTGTTTCAGAACCCATTTGTTCTGAAACAACATGTCCAAATGGCCTTATTTCGAAATGACCATTTTGAAATAACGGCCATTTCAAAACCAAAGTGGTTTAACCTATTTCGAAAGGATGTTTCTTGTTTCGAAATGACTGGTCCCATCAGTTCAAAATAAGACAACTTCATGTGGACCAAATCTTTTTCATTTCGAAATAACACAGGTTTTTTCAACATAAAAAAGACATGTGTACATACCCATGGGTAAACTGATCTATGCTGTACCTGATTTTTCACAGTACTTTCCAATCGATCACCTTTTATATACTCAAAGCACAGCTCTTATGAGTACTTAGCTTTTTTTACAAGACACCAAGGTTCCAAGTCAGGCATCCAGGAAATGAGGAACAAACAGTTAGGGTATGTCTACACTTGCAAGTTAGTTCAAATTAAGGAGGGTTAGTTTGAACTAACTTAGTACCCATCTACACTAGGCTTTCATTAATTCAAACCAAGAAATTCCTTAATTCAAACTAATGAAAGCTTAGTTCGAACTAGTAAAACTTGCTGGTTAGTTCAAACTAAGCCCTTAGTTTGATCGTTAGTTTGAACTAAGGACAATGTAGACGAGGATTAACCCTTAGCTCAAACTTAATAAATTCTACCTAAGGGCAGTTAGTTCAAATTAACAAAGTGGACTAATTTGAACTAATGTTAGTTAGAATTAGTCTACGTTGTTAATTCAAACTAACTAAACTTTAATGCATTAGTTCGAATTAACAAATTCGTACTAACTTTTCCTAATGTAGACATAGCCTTAGTGACCAGGTGTGAAAAGTGTGGTTTAAGTCAGTGGTTTTCAAACTTTTTCTCTTGGGACCCAGTTGAAAGAAATCTATGGCCACAACCAAACAATTCCATCTTTGAGCAATGCATACCAGTCTTTTGCCAGCAGCAACAGGGGGTGCCATGACCCAGTACCTGAGCGTCTGTGACCCAGCACTGGGCCCAATCCGTGGTTTGAAAACCACTGGTTTAAGTGACTTGCCCAGCACCACACAGGCAAGACAAAGATGGGGTGGAGGAGAACATGCTCTAGTGGTAACAGACTTTTGTTCTGTTCACCTCAAAACTTGACCCCCTTCTGACCAGCACCCTGTATCCTATCCTTATCTCAGTTGTGCTTCTTTCCTATCCCTGGCTCCTTACCCCAGTCCTGTTCTCCTCAACTAACCAGCCTCAGATTACACTCCTCAGGTTTCTCATCCTAGTCTTTTTGGCCAGCAGGTCCTAACCTCACCTAGCTAGATTTTCTATTCAAGTCTCCTTGCCCAGTCCATACCAGTCTCCTATCCACCCCTCCCCCTGCAATTCCCAGTCCCATTTTCTCTTTTCTCATCTGCTCTTCACCAGTCCCAGTCTTTCCATTCCAGGTCCTTGTTGTAACTAAACTCCCCATCCCAATCCAGCCCAGATGCTGTATCTTCTGCATTAAAAACAAAGGAAAAAAAAAAAAGAAGGAGAGAGAGAGAGAGAGAGAGAGAGAGAGAAGCCAAGCAGTTTCCTCCTTTATGCTGCCTTGGTCCAGTAGAGAGGTAATTGAAAATGCAGGAGAGAGAAAAGTATTCTGTCACCAGTTCAGGTGCCAGGACCAGATCTGACATACCTCCAATCATGTTCAGTGTGAACAGAATCTTCAGGGAACTTAAGAGTTTAAACAAACAAACAAAAACCCTAAGATATCTCTAGTGCAATTTTTGAAAGGGTTATAATCTGGCCAAATTTTGGTGCATTTTCTTGGAGATGGCAAAAGGCACATCCCTGATGCAAAGGCCACCCCGCCCTTGCTAAATTTCAAGTCCCTGCTCCAAAGCTTGAGGTACTAGAATTTTGCAACCCGGTCAAAAACGTATTTTTCTGTAGCCACTCTTAGAAATGAACTTGTGTATATCAGCTTGAAGCGGACATCCAGCATGGAAAATTTCAGCCCAAATGGTTAAAGTTTGGCAAAGTTAGGATAGTCTAACAGGAAATGTCAGGCAACTTTAATAATAGGCAGCACTAGCTACATCTTCTAGCATAAATATTTATTCGGTATTTTATACAAAATGATAACCCCTCATCTCCCCCACTTTTTGAACTCAGTCTTTTTACTCAGAGGGAGAACAGGGGCTGCAGTCCCCCTGGGTCTCCACCACCCCTTCCCATCCCCCAACCTCAACCAGCCCCTGCCAGCCTAGGGCCCTGGCACAGCCAAGCCAACACTGAGGGGGCCTGGGGCCAGAGGCTGGCTGCAGCTTGACTGGTTAGTCCCTGGAGGTGGCGGGGCTGACTGGTGCATGTGGTATGGCTTCTGGTGTGGCGCCCAAACCACACTGGAGACCTCATATTGCAAGTGCCAGTTGGCCCAGCCACCCCATGAGGCAGAGCAGACATGGCCTGGCTGGTCATTCCCCAGCCCCAGGGTGATGGCGACAACTGGCATGTGCAGCATGCCGCCTCTGTCATGGCCTTCAGGCTGCACTGGAACCTGCACAGTGTGTGGCAGTCACTTGCCTCCTCACCCCTGGGCTGGGGACCAACCAGTCAGGCCGTGGCTAGCCTGCCCCACCACTGGGGGCAGACTGGCCAGGCCAGGGGTGGGGCAGGAGTGTGGAGCCAGCCCCATGGGTCAGCCTGACTGTCCTGCTCTCCTGCCAGTGCTGGCAGGGTGACGAGGCCCCCACATTGTGGTGTGCCCCTGAGCACAGGCCCAGTTGGCCCATGCATTAATCTGCCCTGGTTTGATTACAGTAATTATATCACAGAGTATATATAACATGAAATTTCAAGTCCTTTTATTTTGGGAAAAGCCCATCAGGCTCAGACAGATCTACAAGCAAATTTTCTTAGGAGAGCCAAGGATTTGCAGGTTCCTCAAGGCACCTTCACGCAATGGCAAATTAAGCACATTATTTAATTAATTTATTTGTAATGTAGTAGCACCCAGGAGCCCTGCTATACATTGATCTGTATATCCAAATTTTGACTTTAGGGAGACCAAGAGATTCTAGACCCACAGATCCATTCATATGTAGGGCACAACTAGAGAAAAGTGGGTCCAGAAAGTAGGGACTTAATTAGAAAGGGAGTCTTATAATGGACAACCTTAATAGTGGTGCTACCAGCCCTACCTATAATATACACACATTCAGCTCCAAAGGGTTAAGAGCTTGATTTTCTTCCAGCGATGCAAAGCATCTTTCGTTCTCATTTGACTTCATTTCAAGTTGTGGGTGCTTAGACTTCTGAAAAATGAGGCCCTAAGCTGCTGCCATCCTTGCTTTGCTGATGCTGTGGAATACAGACCTCAGCTATGAATAGTTAGCACTGTTATAATTACAGGCTTCCGACAGGAATGTTCCATGTGAGGACAGGGGAACAGGAACAGAAAGTCCTTGACAGGTACTAAAACTTAATGAGTTTCCAGTGCATTTTGGAACTTGGTAAATACAAAGTCAGACCAATGAACACATAGCTGTAGAAAGTTTCCAATGCAGAAAGTTTATAAGATAATTATTTACATTTTCTGGCTGGCTTTAATTACAGGACAATAGGGGCTGACTGCTTAAGCATTTCCTGGGGGTAAATTAACCACTAACTCTGCCAGCTAGCATTTTTTCCATCTCTGCAATGAGGTAAATCAACTGTGGTTAGCATGAGACTGACATGACAAGCTCCATTTCCTGTCACTTGTGGAACCTGCCCAGTTATGTCTTTAATTTGATCATGACCATATCTAGTAAACTAATGAAAGCCTGGGAAAACAAATGAGGAGTCCTGTGGCACTTTTAAAGACTAGCTAATTTATTTATCTCATGAGCTTGCAAGGGAGAAAATCCCACTTCATCAGACACTTTGAAGATGGCGAACTTCCAGAATGGGAGGAAAATAAATGAAGGGAAGTGTAAATCATAGGATCAGGTCAGACTGTGACAGCAAATCAAAGCAGTTGTTAAGATTCAAACACAAGGGATCAGTATATAGAGAAGATGAGGTTAAATCACCTGTTGTAATGAGGAAAAAAAATCCATAGTCCCTATTTAGCCCTGAGGCAATGGTGTCAAATCTGCACATAAATTCCACTTCTGCAGTTTCTCTTTGAAGCTTGGATTTGTTATTCATTTGTTTGACCACAGCTATCAACAAATCATCAATGAAGTGAGCAGGGAGATTGAAGTCTTCCCCTGCTTGTTTTTGAATGTTATAATTTCTGGTGTCAGACTTGTGTCCATTTAATCTTCTGTGCAGGGACTATCCTGTTTGTTCAATGTATAAAGCAGGAGGGGGGTGGATTTCTGGCACATGCTGGACATAAATCACATTGGTGTATGAGCGGGTGAGTGAGCCCTTAGTGGAGTAGCTGGCTTGATTAGATCCTGTGATGGTGTCTTTCGTGCAGATACATGGACAAAGATGGCAGTGTGCTTTTTCTCCCATGAAGCTCATGCAATAAATAAATGTTAGTTTTTAAAAGTGCCACAGGGTCCTTGTTCGTTTTGCTGATCCTTTTTATCAGGGGTTAAAGAAAGCCAGAACACATGGGAATGCTGTTCTGGGGCCCAATATTTTTAGGGGCTCTGCATTCCAGGGCCCCTAAAAATAGAAAATAGAGCTGGAACGTTGCGTTTCAGGGCCCACCACTGAAAAATAGCAGGCCCTGGAATGCAGCATTCTGGTTTCATATTCTATTTTTAGGGGCCTGAACGCTAGGCCCCTAAAAATCGCAGGCCCCAGAATCACGTTCCCTTGTGCTTCAGCAGGCAAGGGAAAGGGCGTGGCTAGGGGTGTTCCTGGGCACAGCTCAAGCTGCAGCCCAGATCCCTCCTCGTTCAGGCCCATCCCCAACCTGGGGCCTGCAGCCGCACTGCTGCCCTGACCTGGGGCCTACTGCCCCCAGCTCCCCAGCTGTGCCATCGCCACCAGTAAGTGCAAGGGCGGCTCAGATCACACTGGGCGGGTATTAGGGGCAGGGGGTGGGGCGCTGCCATGTGGGGCGGCAGGAGCTGGGGTCCCTCTGTGTGGGAGGGGGCCCCACCAGCACGGGAGTGGGGCCCACTGGCGTGGGAGTATTCCAGGGCCCCCCAAATTATACTTTAACGCCTGCTTTTTATGTTACTATTTACTGTGATTTAGTTGGGAGTGGTCCTGCTTTGGGGAGAAGATTGAACTAGATGAGCTCTTGAGGATATCTTCCAACCCTAATGGTCTATGAGTCTATATTAGCACAAATCCTTGTATGAGTAATGAAGTTAACAAATAAATATATTAAATAATCTCTGGTTTTGAACATATCTCAGATTAGAAGTGCAGTTACTTTCGCCCTGGTACTAGCACCTACTGCAGCTCCGATGCAGCAGGCAGAGATTACTGTCCTGGGGAGAAAGTCTGGCAATGAACAGGCAGTTTGGACTGGGGCAGGAGGTCTGAATCCACCTGAAGGGGCAGTTGGCAAAAGCTGTTAGAGAAGAGGCGGCTAGATGCTGAGCTAGTGAATAGAACTAAAGTTTGGTTAGTAGGTGAGGGGATAAGGTAAAAGTCAAACAGGAAAGTAAAAGTAGGGGACTGGGAAGTGAGAAGAAGAAAAGAATGAAAATAGGAAAGATTACAGGTCAGGAGAAGCAGAGAAAGGAAGAGACACAGGGATGAGGGCAGGGAAGTACTAAGCGAAGGGAAATAAAAGTTACAGTCATAACAAAAGGAGGGGAAGGACAACTGAAAGAAAATATAATAGTAAAAAAGGGAATTGATCAAAAAGTCATGCCAGATAGAAACAAATCCTGGAAACAGTAAACGAGACATTCAACCACAAAGGAGCTTCAGTGAATGAACAGAAACAATAGCTATTTGAATATTTATTGGTGGAACGCCGCTCAAAGGTGTCCAATGGACAAGTAAGGGCCCAATAGGTGAAGAAAGCCCATTTGTTCATAACTCATTTCAAGGAGCTATAGCTATAGCACATTGAATCTAAAGAGCATTGCCAGCCAAAGAGAAGCAAAGAACCAGCAAAAGTTGATTCTTCTCTGAAGTGATACAGTATATTATAGAATAATTTCTTTTGTTCTTGTTAATAACAATGCATTTAGTAGTAACTGCACAGTAAATACAAGCTCACAAATATTAATGGGTTTTTGGTTAATGGGTTGTTGGTTAATGGGTAAAGGTTATTATTAGTATAATAGTTAATGGGTTAAAGGTGGTTGTTGTTGTTATTAGCATTAGTATTAGTATTATTAAGTAATAAATTTTCAGTAATGTCCTATATTATTTATGGTCCAAGTACAATTTTGGGGTTTTCCCAAGTTCTAAACCATTAAAATGATCCTTTTTGCTTTGGTTTGCCTTTGCTTCTCCTCACAGTTACCATAGCCTAGCTAGCTGATCACTGCAGCCATCAAGCAGAACTTCCTTTAGCGTGGATTTGTGAGAAGCTGTATTTTAAAATTGTCTAAAAGATTTTCTAAAGTAAAAACAAAAGCTGATAGAAATTGTGAATAAAGCTAAATCCTGCCATAGTGAGCAGTGATTGCTTTAGTTCAAAAAAAGGTGATAATGGTGTATGGATCATGGTAAACTTAAAATGTGACAAGCATTTTAAAAAGCAAATTACATTTTTTTCAGAAAGCCTGCAAATTAGCACTTAAGTAAAATGAAGCCCTAAATTACTATTTGCCTTATTTAAATGCCATCTAGCCTAGCTTGATAATCCAACCCATATTGATGCGTACTTGTGTTATAAACTGAAATACCAGCTAATTAACAGAAAAAGCAAACTTTTGCTAGTTTTAGGTTATGGTTGCTACTTAACTTTTAAGTTGAAATATATGAGAAAACACTTTGCATTTAAAGGAAAGGCACAGTAACGAAAAGTGGATACATTCTCAAACTCCCTTACAGTAATGACAATATCCTAAAAACAGGAACATGTGTACAATATTGTATGAAAAATCTGTGTATGTTAATTTTCTTTGATTTTAAAGCTTAACATTTGAAGATGGGAGTGCTTCCTTCTCTGATCTTTATCTTTGTGTAGAATGTATGTAAACCTGGAATGAGAAGGTTCTGCCTCGTCTGGTCTAGGGCAGATTATATGCTGCGTGTTGTGCAGGTCAGAGTAGATGAGCATAAGGATCACTTTTACCCTTACAAATCTCTGAATCTCCCGTCGCTCAAGTGCTGTAGTGGAGCTTTAAGACAGGAATAGCCACAAGGGCAAATTCTCTGTGTCTGCTGTGCAAGATCTCCACCAAGGAGAAAGTGAAGGGTTGATCCAGCATCTGGTTGCAGTTCCCTGATCCTCGGCCTCAGTAAGCAGCTGTGGCAAGCGTTAGAAAAACTGAGAGGCTACTCTCTCTCATATCATTAGCCCAGAAATTGTAGTGAACCCTTGACCAGCAGGGGATAATTCCAGAGGCATTCTGCTTTGTCAGCCCCCTTACATGTTTCCCTCCTTCCCCTGACATGCTGTACAGGCTGATGAAAACCCACCTCTCTGCCAGCTTTGTGTATCACAGGAATTTGCTGTCTGCTGGCTCCATTCTGGCTCCAGTGTATCATTTGAGTGGCACAAAGAGAACCAGATCTCTGCTTGCCAGCTACATCATTTATTGCAAGCTAATGGCTGAGTTTCAGTCAAGTACAAAAATTCATTCAGCGTATTTAAATCAGGGCAATAACATAACAATGATGAGCAATGGCCAACAGAGGTACAAATGACACTGACAGCTTTATTTTGAGAGACAGAACCTAATGTATACCATGCTATAGAGCTGTGGTTCTCAGCTGGCATATTGCAACCCTACAGGACACACCAGACCACCTTCCCCAGGCCAAATCCAATCATCTCCCTGGCTCTCTGCAACACACTTACCACAGTATGGTGACACAGTGGTTGAGAACCACTGCTATAGAGGAAAGCTCAGAAGTCCTGTACTCACTGCAGTGGTTTCTAGATTCCCATAGTGTCCATCTAACTACAGTGCTCTCTCTTAATGTCATTTTTTAAGATACTTATAACAGACTGCATTTCCAAAAGGGAGAACAATCATTTACTTCAAGTGCCCTTCTGAAGCACCAGTAGTCAGCAAAAATGTACTCATATAGCAAACCTTAAAATAATACATTGGTAATTTGGATCTACTGTCTAAAATGTTTCTCATTTAATGTCTTTTGTCATTACCTTTTAAAACCATGTCATGGATTGTTGCACAAAACATTTTCTTGCATTTTAAATAAAACATCTTGATGCCTTTCTAGTCTCAATGCACATGGTGAAATGAAAACTATATAATGGAATGCATTGTCATAAGATTCTGTTAAGGCAAAGATTCAAAAGGGACCGGACATTCATATGAATAACGACAACAACTGGAGTTAATGCTAATAGTGGCTAACACTTCTGCTTAACATGCAGAAGGTCCTGGGTTCAATTCCCAGGGGGTTGGACTCAATGATCTCATGAGGTCCCTTCCAGCCCTATGATTTGATTGATTGACTGAAAGGGATAAAAGCACCATGTGTAAAGGTTTAAGCCCATCTCTAACCATTAGTGTCATGGGGGCAGATTACCTCACAACTCTACTTTTCTTTGCAGCAGCTGGTACTGGTCATGGTTAGAGACAGAATACTAGACTAGCGGGACCACAAGTCTCATCCAATTTGGCAATTTCTTTGTCAGTCCTGATTCACCAATGCCTGCACTTTGTATAGCCATTTACTCCAGTTCAGAATTGCTATGATATGCTACCGGATCAGCCTTTTTAACATTCATTTTGCTTTGGTATAAATGACTAAATGACGCACTAGGCAAGGGCAAGCTGGGCCTTTACTTACTTGATGTAAAAAGGGCCAGATTCTCAGATGGTGAAAGATTGATGAGCCTGAGAGAATAAATTCCTAATTTTGCTAGACGCTGAAACCTTGTCTGCATTAGAACTTTTGCTAGCAAGACTTGTTGCTCAAGGGTGTATTTTGCTTTTTCTCCCTGCACTTAAACTGACCTAGACTGTAGCATTGGGAGCCCAAAAATAAAGGGAAAACACAGCCACCCAGTTCATTGCCTCCTTAATGCAGTGGGCTGCCCTCTGTTCTAGTCAGTTTACAAAGATAAAGATTAAGGTTTTCTTTAGCCTGATGCACCAGGTAAAGTTCATTAGGGGGCAGGGGAAGGGGAAGCAATCAAAGCAAAAGGAGAATAAGTCATATTAACTGGGAGTGAGTAGTTGTGTTCTCTGGCTGCTAGTCTATCTCCCAGGTTCTACAGGATGCTTAAGCCAAGTTTGTTCTGGGAATCTCTTGTATCTTGTCCCCCTTGAATTGGGAAAAAAATAAACACAGTTCTTTGGTATGCATTAAACAATCCCAGTTGTAGAAACATCAAGCCACTTGTTCAGGATCAGATTTGGCAGTTGCATGCCAAGCTCTGTTATCTCGCTGGATTGGGGGAAGACAAAAACAGATCATTTTCTGGTTCCCTTTGAGAGCCTCACCTGCAAGCTCTTCATTTACCTGATGGAAAGAAACCCTGTCTATCTCCAGTTACTAGGCTGGGAAAGTTGTTTGTGGTGGGACACAATCTTCTTAGTCCTGTTTTCAAGGGGTTACCCCTTTCCTGCCCCATTTTTGGAGGGGTCTGTGAACCCCTGTCAATTTCCCTTCTCAAAGTCAGTTTCCTTCTGTAAATAAACAGAAGTTCAGATGCTGCATTGGCATAGCTAACAATCATCATACAGACAATAAAGCCAAGATAGAGTGGTAGGCAAATTCTTTGAACAAAAGATAACTAGACAAGAGTTTTGCACTTCTGATTTGCTTCTTCTTCATGTTTGCACTTCAGGAGCCTGTGACAGAACCTTTTTAGCAGCCAGGATTTCCATCAGTTAGTTCCAGGATGAAAATCCAAGCTATCACTAAACACTAGAAATGAAGAGGCTCAGGCACACCATATTTTGTTTAATGTTTCCATGGTGAATTGCCACTGTGAAGTGCCTCTGACTACCTTCTGTTGCTTATGTGTCACACCCTTCTTCACTCATATTACATTGTGTTACCCAGCTGGGCTATAAATACTTCAGAAAGGAAAGTGGATCCAATGGAACTTTAAGTTTCTATGGAGAAAATTGCTCTCAAGGGGAGGAAAGGACATACAAATTCCCCCTTCTCAGAAGAGAGCATTACAACAGCATTAGTTTCAACTTGCTTAGTCACTGCTGGGCAAAAAGCCACATTATTGTAGTTGGGGTAGCATTTTTTCTAAATATGATACCAGAAAACTAAGATCAGCTGAAGCATTAGTCTTCATGTAATCACTGCTTGGGAAACTGTTCTGAAGTTCATTTATAAACGACAGCAGAACACATGAAACAAAATTTAGTAAAGTCTAGATTTATCTCTTTGCATAACAAGAAAACTTTAAAACAAACATTGGTCAAATAGAAGAAGCCTCAGAATAAGAACTCAGCATTCCAATGCTTTGTTGAGTGAACTGCACTTGCTGTAACATCCAGTCAGATTACTGCCAATGCTGGCCCTTCTCATGAACTCCAGTGCAGCATCAATAGGATTGATGCTGATTAACCACAATTATGAGATGAACTTGTAGTCTTCTGAAAATGTTGCACTATTATTTTGAGAGGGAGTGATTGATGCTGATTAATTACAGTTATGAGATGAACTTGCAGTCTTCTGAAAATGTGGCACTAATGTCTAATTTTGAGAGAGAGAGAGAGAGAGAAAGAGATGACACTCATTAGCTAACAGGATTAGGTATCCAAGGGTACAAAATAGTTTGAAAAATAAATTTTTGACAACATTCAAATTAATATGCCTTGTCATTTAAAAAGAGATGTAAAAAAATGTAACCACATATTGTAGAAAACAAAAACACAAAACAAACAAAAAAGGATTCCACAAATAGAATAGACTAGACTCATCGGGCTGGAAGGGACCTCATGAGATCATCTAGTCCAACCCCCTGGGGTTTGAACCCAGGACCTTCTCTGTGTAAAGCATGCTAAGAAGAACATTGCCTTTAAAAGTTCCTATAGGTTAATAAGGAAGACAGTTGTTGATAATCATTCACAGAACTGGTTGAAAATTTTCTAAGGGAACAACTTTCCACTGGAAAATGCTGATTTGACAAAATCAAACTATTTCATGGGAACATGGTGGGTTTTTCAAAAATTTCAGTGAAAAATTATCTAAATATTTTATTTCAATAACATAGAAGTATTTCAATTTGACTTTTTCATTTTGACATATTATTTAAACGACAGTGATGGTCAAAATGAAACTCTGATCTTATTGAAAGGAAATATTTTGATAAAATTGAGTCAAAAGGTTGACAAAATCAATACCCACAAAACATTTCAATTTTGAAACAATCATTTTGCAGACAAGTTCCTGTGAAACATATGAATAATTCCATTTCAATATTTTCTAAAACTAAGTTATCTGTAATTCTTGTTTTTAGCGAATTTTCCACTTTTTGTTCTGATTTGGGAAGAAAGGAAATTTTGAAATGTTGGAATTTGTCATAGAATGGAAATTCTGAGTTTCAACTATCTTTAAACAAGGGAAAGACAGGATATGTTTGTCACTCATCTGTGCCCAACAGAGGAGTCCTTAGGGCTCTTCAAAAGGTAGAGGGACAGAGGAGAAAATATATCCAATATTTCTACTGCTCTATGCTTTTGAAACAGTAGCACTTAACAGTGTCTGAGATTTCAAAGCTGGCTAATGGATATAGCTACAGGTTGTATGGTTAAATTCTCTAATCAGCTTTGAAAATCTCAGTCTGAGTTATAACCAAGGATCTTGTATTGAGTTAACAATAACAAGCATATAATGATACTAATATCTACTTGGCTAATCCTTGCAGGGGCACCATTTAGATTTTGGTTGGGATGGGGGCAACTTTAACCAGGATTTCAGGGCTACTTAGGCACCTGAAAACTCAAGGAATGTGTTAGAAATTTAGCTGACAGGAGCACTGTACCTAATTCCTATATAAAGAAAAATAATAGACACCAATTAAAGCCATATTTTAAGTTTATTTGTAGATTTAGAACAGGAGATAAGGCAGCAAAATATTCCCAATCCCAAAGCTGACTAGTCAGATACTAATGACAACACTGATTTAAGCCTCTACAAATGAAAGAATTTAGTGTGGTTGATAACTTCTTATGTGCTTTATTTTCTGCATTCCTCCAAATGTAGACAATGGAGGAGGTGGGAACAGTTCTTCTACTTTTAATTCTCATCACTTTCAGTGTCCTACAAAGTGCTCCAATGTTTAGGTTTCAAATACTACACAGAAATCTTGGTCTTAAAACTATTTTCAGCCAGATATGTCGCCTTTTTAAAAGGCTTTTGGCATCTTTTTTGTAGTCTATGGTTTCATAACTTTGTTTTTTAAAAAATAAATCTAGGTGCTGGAACTAAGGGTTTCTGGGGGTGCAGCATCTCTGGCTTAAGCAGGTTCGATCATACACAAGACCAGCATAATAGCTGCATGGTCTCTAGATTAATCTGGGGCATGATACATTGAGAATTTATAATCCATCATGAAAGAAATTTTCATATTATGCATTTTAACTTGATCTTTTACCACTACTGTAAGGGAACTAATGCTAAACTACAGGGATTAAGATGAACATTTATAAATTAGTCAAGGGGGAAAAGTAGTATTAGAGAGAAAATAGGTGCATTAATTAACAAATGGAGGTGGAGAATACATTAATGATGGCTCAAAAGTAGCAAAGATATCAAACTTTAAAAATAACCCACCTCTTTAAAACAATCATTATCTAGAGCGTAATTAAATGATGGATGTTAACAATATGGATCTATAACAATGACACTTTGGCAACCAAGTCTTGCAAATTGTTCAGACTGGCTTGGGTTTACATGCACTGAAGGTTTTATACAAATAATTAGGACAAATAAAAAGAATAAAGCTGGACAGAGATGTCTGGTGGGCAGCTGTAAGGATGAGGATACGTCTACACTAGCAAATTAGTCCGGACTAAGGAAGCTTAGTCCGGACTAATTTGAATCCTGTCTACACTAGCCTTTAGCTAGTTTGAACTAAAAAAAAAATTTAGTTCGAACTAATCAAAGGTTAGTTTGAACTAGTTAGTTTGGCTGGTTAGTCTGAAGTAACTGCTTAGTTCAAACTTATTTACATTTTTAGTTTGAACTAGCCCAATGGAGATGTGCCAACTTCAAACTAGCAGTTAATTCAAACTAAGCATGTTTTTTAGTTCAAACTAGCCACACCTTTTTAGTTTGAACTAAAAGTTAGATTGAACTAAAATGTGCTTAGTTCAAACTAACTTTCGAATTACTTATTTCGGACTAACCAAGTCCAAACTAAGATTTTTGGTGTAGACATAGCTTGAGAGAGTAAACATCACGTCAGTGAAATTCACTGAGGTATTTACATTTACAAGACTCTGCCTCCCCCAATCAGAAATATTAAAGAGTAAATACAAGAGAAGTTAACATTACTTACCAGAAGAGATGGACGTACAGCACAGCAGACAAACAGCTACAAAATAGCTGATTAAGGGCAGCAGTAATTTGTATCTGCACAATATGCATACAAAGGACCAGAAAGTCCTCAGAAGATATTCTAGGGAACAAGTCCTAGAAAAGTGCAAACCTGGGGAGATTTGATAATATCAAGGCATTCACAGCATTTGTGTGTAATAGCGTATGTAGGCTTACCTGGTAACCTGACCCAACCGAAACCTATTGTAGGCAAAGGAAAGATTCTCATAGACAAGTGGGATTAAGCGGTAGAATAAATGGTCACATTGGGACACTGCTATTCACTAAAAAATTAGAGTGTTGGGGGGGACAGAAGTTTAACATGGGGTGTCAAACATGTGGCCTGCAGGCCAGATGTGCCCCACAAACTTCTGCCATCCCACCCATGACTGTTCTCCATGGGACCACACACTCTCTCTAAAGGTGGGGGGGGGAGAGAAGGAGAGAGGGAGGGAAAGAGAGAGAGAGAGAGGTCTCACATACCCAACACGCCACGATGCTGCAAGAGTGTCAAGTCTCCCAACACTGCAGAGCGCTGAGACTGTGCCCTGCAAGACCACACTCTTCCTTAAGACAGAGACACAGTGCCATCTCATGGGGGGCAGTCTTGCATCCACAGTGCTCCGTGACACAATGAGAGTGCCCTACTGTTTCAATTTAAGAGATATACAGCCCACTTGAAGTACATTTAAGTCAAATCTGGCCAACCATGGCAAATGAGTTTGACACCCCTAGTTTGAAGTGTAATTCAAACAATATCTGTGGCATGAGAGCACTTGTTTATTTCTTCACAGCAGGAAAAGATTACAGGTGGCTATTCTTCAGGGATGCACTTGCAGCCTGAAACTTCCAAAACTGATTTGGCTATGAGGATAGCTATCTCCCAAACATACCTGGGACAGCTCCCTTCTGAGCAGCCCTGTATCAATCAGCACCAGGAGGAGCTTGCCCCTGCCTTTTCAACATGTTAGCATCTGAGTGACAGGTAATGAGGAAATCTTCAGGTTAAGTACAGATCTTGCTTCCTCCCAGCTGAGCATGCTTGTTTCAAGATTGAAAAACTCCTGGAGAGGCTCCCAGCCCTGCTTGTGGCTCTGCCACACTGCTACTTTTTTACTGACTGAGCAAAGACAAGATGGAGGGTGAAGAAGCAAGCAGCTCATTGCTTGGCTCAAAAGGTGAAAGGGGAAAAGAAGCTGAGAAAGCAGTGCACTATCAGCTGTTGCAAAAATCAGTATAGGGAAAAGCCCCACCCTGCTCTACCTAAATGGTACCCTGGAATCCTAGTCTCAGAACCTTTGGCTATGTATACACTTAGATTGTTAAATCAATATAACTTAAATTGACCTAATTGAATCAAAATAAAAATCATTAAATCAATTTAAGTTAAATCAATTTAACATGTCCCCGATAGAAATCCAAATTGAGCTAGCATATGCATAGACGTGACTTGCTAATTTGATTTAGGAGGGGGCACCATGGGAGGTGTAGCAAGATGGCCCCAAGAAGGGCCATGCCCCCACCCAATATATAGAAAGAGGAAGGCACCCTGGGAGGGAGAAGGGGGAAAAGTGTTAAGTCAAAATAACAGTTAAATTGAAAAAACACAGCTACACTGCTTTATTTCAAAATAATAATTTTGATTTAACCATCATTTCAATATAAAGCAAGGTTTTATTATATTGAAATGGCCATTCCTTATTTCAAAATGAGGGAGCTCATCATTGCGAAATAAGGAAAGCTAGTATAGACATGCACTACTTTAAATTGAAATAATCAGCATTATTTCAATTTAAAGTGTAAGTGTAGACATTCCCTTTGGCTATGTCCACACACAGGGAGTTGAATCAATTTAACTTGAAGCAATTTAAGTTAAATCAATATAGCAATCATTAAATCACTTTAACTAAAATCAATTTAACAGGTCCCCACAAAAAACCCAAATTGAACTAGCATGTCCAGGGACTGAACTTGCTAGTTCAATTTAGAGAAGGGGCACCTTGGGAGATGTGGCAACATAGCCCCCTGGCAGGGCCACGTTGCCACCCAATCCCCTACCTGGCTCTCCCCAGGAGACCCAGTGGCAGGGGAAAAAGGCCCCCACTGGCTCCAGGCTCCTGGATTTCTGGCATAACCAGGAATGGGGGAGATGGGACCCCATGCGCCAGGCTTCCCCCATAGCTGGCCAGGCGCATGGGGGAAGGGATCTCCACATGCCCTGGCAGCAGGGGAAGGGATCCCTGGCTGCCCAGCTTCCCCCCACTGGCCAGGCTACGGGGAAAGCCGGGCAGCAGGGAAGGCACCCCGCACGCCCAGCTTTCCCAGCCTTAGCCGGGTGGTGGGGTAAGCACTCTGCATGTGGGGTGGCAAGGAAGTTGGGCAATGGGGAAGGGACCCTGTGTGCCTGGCTTTTGAAGTGCTGGCGAGGTGGTGAGGAGAAAAGCCCCCCGCACCTGGCTGCAGTGCACTTGCCAGTGCTGGGGGAAGGGACCCCCAGGTTAGCTAGAGTTGTGCTAGCCAGGCTGCAAGGAATGCTCCCCCAGCTCCTGGCATGCTCCACGGGTGCCAGGGAAAAGGGGACCCCCATGCCTGGCTTTTGGTACATGGGGAGCACTCCAAAACCCAGGTGTGGGGGCTTTCTCTGCCCCACAACCCGGGGAGCTTGCTGGCAGCTGGGGGAGCATTCCCTGCAGCCTGGTTAGCATGGGTTGAGCTGGCCCAGGGGTCCCTTCCTCAGGCACCAGCAAGTGTGCTGAAGCCGGGCACGGGGGGGCTCTTTTCCCCACCGCCCAGCCAGTGCTTCAAAAGCTGGGCTTGCAGGGTCTCTTCCCCGCCATCCAACTTCCTTGTCACCTGGCATACAGAGTGCCTTCCTCCGCCGCCTGGCTAAGGCTGGGGAAGCCAGGCATGCAGGGTCCCTTCGCTGCCGCCCAGGTTTCCAGTGAGGGTGAAGCCAGGTGCGTGGAGATCCCCTCCTCCCATGCGCCCAGCCAGCTGCGGGGGAAGGGGGTATGTGGGGATCCCTTCTCCTGCACACTCGACCAGCTGCAGGGGAAGCAGGGCACATGGGGATCCCTTCTCCCCATGTCCCGCTTGCACAGGGAGCTGGGTGCCACCACTGCATCCCCCCTCCCTGGCCAGGGTCCTGATCCCCTCCCTGGCCAGCGTGCTGAGGGGGAGGTGCTTCCTTCCAGGGTGCCATGCACCCTGGGAGGACGAAAGTCAAACCCCTTATATTGATTTATTGTTATAGCGATATAAGAAGTCCGCACAAGGTTATATCAAAATGACAATTTTGATATAATCCCCATTTCAATATACTAGATTTTATTATATCAAAATAATTTTCCTTATTTTGAAATAAGGGAGCTTATTATTTTGAAATAAGAAAACATCATGAGGATCTAAACTTTTAAAAATCAAAATAACCAGCATTATTTTGATTTAAAACCTGCATGTGGACATACCCTTCCTGTTTAAGACAGCTGCCTTGCTCCCTTTGTAAGAGCACACCAATGTAAGTACATCAGCTCCAGAATGGGCAAACCATGCATTTAGTCAGCTGCTATTGTATCAACTCCCTTACTTATAACACAAATACATGGAAGATAAAAATAGGAAACTTTGCAAGCATCTTTCATTTATTGGTTATGTCTGTTGCTAGTTCCAAACCTCAGCCTTTCTTCATATTTAACCATTTACTTTAGGTTGTAAAATCCATTGTTGGAGATCTAGCTAAACAATGAACCTATTATGCACACCTAAGTTTTGTGCACAAGCTTTTGAAGAGCAACCACAAATAAGATGTTTGCTCACCTACAGTCAGCTAAGTGCCACTGAGGCATTAAGACTCTTTTGGTATTGCATCAAAACTTGATGCAATTGGACACGTACACCAAGGTTAGAAAATCCATTCCCCTGTACTATGCAAGACACTCTGGACCCCTTTTCTTTTATTACATACATAATAGTCTATTGTAGTGCATAATAGTCTAGTCTCCTGTGGGCTCTAATACTTTGGTCTAATTTTAATGGTTCGGTTTAGTATGCAGTGGCTGCTATTGGTGCCCTGTGACATAGAGGAGGTCAAACTAGATGATCCCACGCTCCTTTCTGGCCTTAAACTCTATGACTGTAAATAAGAAAACAACAACACTGTGAATGATTTTATTTCAGACTTTTTCTTAGCTCTGGTCTACACTGCCAGTGCTCTTCTGTGAGTGTCGAAGGGAGATACACGAGTTACTTAAAATAGCTTCTATATCTCCGTTCAGCTGCCTAATGCATACTCACCACAGTGTCTTCAGTGTATTGAGTCAATGGCAAAAGGCCTCATGTTGACCCAGAGCTATGCTACTTGAGAGGGTTGTCTTCAGGGATCGTCTTCCAGAAGGTCAATCTGATGGCAGCAAAACTGACACTGTCAGTGAGGACATGCCCTCAGTAACACAAGATGCGTTATACTCTTTTTCAGGGCCTATGGCTGAGAGGTACTCTCTGATTGTATGAAATTCCAGTGAATGAAAGGTCAGAAGAAACACTGATATATCGATCAATCAATCAATCAATAAAATAAAGCATAAAGCATAAAAAATTGACTGGTTGGTGTTACCAAAAACACTATTTCTCTCAAGTCCCCTGTAACTCACCAAATGAAGCTAAATTGATTTGAACAATTGTTAATCCAGCCAGAGTTTGCACCAGTTTAACCAAATTAAATTTGATGTAACCTAAATTTAGTTAACTCAGTACATCTTTTCTAGGGTAGACATGGTTTTTATGATATCCCCTTGGTACAGTTCTGCAGGCTTTCTGCAACAGGGGACATGCTGTAGAAAGAAGGTCAGGCGTATGATGTAGGTATACTAACTGAGCCAGCAGTAGTCATTCTGCAAAGCCCCACTTTGCAGGTTATTTGTGTTCTAAAAGCAATAGATTATATGAAGCTGCTATGTTTAAAACTCCACTTTCTAAAGACATAAATTAATGCTGGTTTTGCTGTGTATGCAAGAGTCTATTTATGTTTATTTCTAGATACCCCCACCAGAGTTTGAGACAAAAATCTTTGGCCAAAATTCCTCTGTGTTCTAAACTGACTGAAATCGATAGGATTATGCCAGGATTGAATTTAGCCTTTCATATTAAACAATTATAATCAAACAATTGCTATTCATACTTTAATGGCATTCCTAGAAAAGAAGATTTTAAAAAGAGGGTTAAGACTAAATTTATAAAACTTAACTATGTACTTAATCTATCTGGGAAAATTCTTACCTCCCTTTGGACAGTGTTGAGGCTACCTCCAACATCAATGGTGAACAAACAATTTTTAAAATTTGAAACAAATAATGACACCTATATCAAAATAAAACTGTTTAATTAACATTGAAGCTGGTATATTTACTGCAAAATTCTACTCAGGAAATCCAACTGCAAATCTTACAGAGCCTAAGTACCCATCTGTACCAAGAATGTGGGTGCTTTAATGGTCATAAATGGCCAGGGGATAAGGAAATTAGTATTTCTATCTGAAAGATAACAGGATCAGATCCTGAGCTGGTATAAATGACCATAGCTCTGTGGAGCAGTGATAATTCCCACTAGCTGAGTTTCTGATTCTGCTTTTACTTATTCTGGTTCCATATCACTGTGACTCCATTGACTCAGTGGAATTAATCCTGATTTATATCAGTGTGACAGCCTGACAAATCAGACCACTGTCTGCAGTACCCTACATGCCATGCTGGGGAAACATTCTTACATTGACTCATGGGCAACAAACCATGAAGTTCATAATATAGCAACTAACTTGTCTCTTGGAAGCTTCCCATCCAAGTAATGGTATCGTCCCAAGTCACTTAACTTGTAAGCTCTGACACTATCAGAACAGAGCATAATATACTGCAGGCTCTTTAGGCCTGGCCTTCTGGTAATCAACAGATGAGACTCACTGCGCTATTCCTCTAACCCCCCAGCAAATTAAAGTTGCTACATAAACCCCTTTTTTATGCTGCCTAAATGGCAAGCCAGGGGTCTGGGATTGGCTGGGTGGTGGCAGAAATGACTATCAGCAGCAGCCAGGGAAAAGGCAGAAAGCAGTGTGAAGTTTTGCAAGGCAGCACCTGTTAAGGACTACCCCATTCCTCCTCATCACATTCAGAATTTCCCCCTTACAGACCTGCGGTGCTGCGCAGGAGATCAAAGACAAATCTGCCCTTACCTGCACACTTCAGCTCTGTCTACACTGGGGGGCCCCAGGAAGTCAACTTAACAAGGTCAACTTGAAGTCAACTTGTTATGCCAACTTCATGGCATGTCTGCACTGCACACAGTGCAGACATACCCGGGGGCACCCCACCTCCTGCCCCGCATCCAGTCCTGACTGGACACCCGGAGCAGGGTCAGGAGCTGACTCCTGCTGCCCACAGAGAGGGGCTTGATCTCGCCCTGTAGTAACCTTGGAGAGGACGGTGTTAACACCCTGGGGCAGTGCGTCTCAGGGAAGCCAATAGGAACAAAGCACAGGTTTTTGAATTGGAGCAGCAGCCTTGCCTGTTCCTGTTTGGATGCAGCAGAGCTCCTCGAAGGATCAGGAGGAGGCCAGTTAGAAGGTCCTGAAGAAGGATCCAGCGACATCCTTACCAAAGCTAAGTTAAATCTGTTACTGACCAGGCGTGAGTAGAACAGGGAGCATTTAATTAGACGTGGTCAAGCTATTTCTTTGTTTTTTGGTTTGTTTCTGGATTTCTCTGTGCTGAGCACATGTAACCCCTCCCACTACCCTGTAAGTATCTAAGTTAAATCCCAGAGCAGCAACTCTCTGTGTTTCTTATCTGTTCTTTTAATTAAAGATTTTACCCTTTTAAAGCAAGCTCTGGTTCTGTATCCTGAAGGCAAGAGTTCTGTGTGCATGTGCTTTAGACTGCACAGCCAGCTACTAAAGGGGATTCTGTTCCAGTCCAGCTGAAATCCCAGCTGGGATTCAATCACTCTTCTGAGGGAGGAATAAAAGTGATTGTGAGTACCTCTCAGGAAAGAATTCCCAAGTACATCTTCCTGGGTTTTCAAAAGGTTTTTGCATTTGGATGGAGGCAGAAATACCATTCCAAGGCCAGGAATGTGGAGGCCTTGGAGAGTTTTAAGGCCAATGGCTTTTAAGGTCTGTTGCAGGCCCCCATCTTCTGCACTCAGAGTGCCAGGGTGGGGAAACAGCCTTGACAGGCCCCCAAACACTTGCCGCCACCAGCAAGCAGCTTGGAGCCTAGTCAGTTTCACAGATCCAGAACCTGATCATGCCGAGGGATGGGGAAGGGGATGGGCCCTGCCCTCTAAAAGTCAGACTAATGCCTAAGCCAATTTACAGGGCAGGAGTTAAGTTGACTTAAACAATTGCTTTATTTGACTTAATAATTTCTAAATGTAGACTGTGAGTGGCTTAAGTTGACTTAAAGGGATTTAAGTCAACTTAAACTGATAGTGTAGACACACCCATCAGGAGCTCCACAGCTAAAACTATATCTGAACTTTAGCACTCCTGTGCTTTACCAAAGCTGAGCCTCATGGAGCAATCATTTTCTTTCTCCTTAGATACAACATTTAACAACTATCCAGTCATTTCATATTGCAATTACTTAAGCCTCCCTCTCAAGTCATGCCTATAAGCTACCAGCTGCTGTTACCTAGTGAGAGAATATATAGCAGCAAGTCGGGTGGGTGGGGACAGTGCCTTAACAATGCAAAGCCAGCTTTAAAAGACATGGATGCTTATCAAGGAGGAAGGTTTCTTTACTTTCCACATCTTCAAGTGCCTTGCAGTATTGTTTAGCTATTAGTACAAGAGACTTAACTTGGACATAGTTAAATTTCACATAGCTTTATTGTGCAGGGACTGCCCATGTGCAATTTCCTTTTGCGCATATATATCAAGGACTGGGAGTTAATTGTATACAGATCTCTGAGTTCATTTGTTGTGCTGCTTACATAATTTGAAAGGGGTACATTCAACTGATTGTCCATGTAACAATGGTGCCTACTGCTCCAACTTCCAGTAGTTTCCTGTAGGGTTTCTGATTGCTCTGAAGCTATGCAAATATCTAAGCTAGCAGAACAACATGACCCAAACTCTTGAATGACCTCCCCTCCCCTTCCACTCTGCCTACTCCTTTTTCAGTTAGCTATGGTCTGGTAATAACAGTTCATCCATTTACTACATATTCTTCCACTTTATTTTTTAATTGAAAGACTTGCCTCTGTTGGGTCCCTGAGTTACGTCAAGAAATGACCTTTGAATCTGATAGAACTGAGTCTCATTAACCACTCTTGGAGATCTTCATTTTTCTAACATCGTCTAGGGTACCAGGGATATTAACCATTTATCATAATTGATATAGCACCCAAATGGCAGCATGGCCTAAAGCCTGCTTGGCATTGTGATCTCTTAAACAGTTTTGAATGCAAGAAAATTAGGCATGTTTACACTAGCATTTAGGTCAACAAAACTTTTGTCACTCAGTGTGAAAAAACTCACCTTTAAGCAACATACGTTTTGCCAGCATAAGTGTTTGTGTGGACAAGGCCTAATTTTCTTGCACATTCTATGTCTGTTGGAAATGTTCTCCTGCAGACATAGCTACCACTGCTAGTTTAGGTGGTCTTATTATATTGGTGGGAGAGCTCCTTCCTCTCACCATAGTGCAACTATACAGGCACTTATGCCAACCAAACATGTCACGCAGGCGTGTGGGTTTTTTTCATACCTCTGAGCAACAAAAATTTTGTTGGTGTAAGTGATAATGTGGATAAGGCCTTAGTTACATAAATGAAAGGGGGAAGGGTAAATCCTTTGTAGCCACAGTTCAGAAACACAAAACATGAAGGATTCTGGCTCCAGCTCCCAGTCACACAATCGCAGACACCATTATCTTTGAAAATTCGTGGAGAATGGAGGAGGTCCTAGATGATTGGAAAAAGGCAAATATAGTGTGTATCTTCAGGAAAGGGGAAAAGAGGGCCTAGGGAACTACAGACCAATCAGCCTCAGAGCAGGTCCTCAAAGAATTTATTCTGAAACACTTGGAGGAAAATAGTGTGATCAGAAACAGTCACCATGGATGCACTGAGGGAAAATTGTGCCTGACCAACCTGATCACCTTCTATGATGAGATGACGGGATATGTGGATGTGGGAATAGATGTCAACGTGATATACCTCAACTTTAGCAAAGCTTTTGATGTGGTTTCCCATAGCATTCTTGTCAGAAAGTTAAGGAAATGTAGTTTGGATGAATGGACCATAAGGTGGCTATAAAGCTGGTTAGATCATCAGGCTCAGGAGGCCAGGATCAATGGCTCAATGTCGAGCTGTCAACCAGTAACTAGTGGTGTGCCCCTGGGGTCAGTCCTGGGGCCGGTTCTGCGCAGCATCTTCATTAATGATCTGGATGATGGGGTAGATTGCACATTGGGGGGAAATGGTGAACACGCTGGAGGGCAGAAATAGGATTCAGGGAGACCTACACAAATTGGAGCAGTGGGCCAAAAGAAATCTCATGCAGTTGAACAAGGACAAGCGCAAAGTCCTGCATTTAGGACAGAAAAACTTCATGCACTGCTACAGGCAGGGGACCGATCAGCTAAGTAGCAGCACTGTAGAAAAGGACCTGGGGTGGTGGATGGGAAGCTGGATATGAGTGAACAATGTGTTCTTGTTGCCAAAAAGTCCACTGGCATATTTGGCTGCATCAGTAAGAGTGTTGACAACAGATCGAGGAATGTGATTATTCCCCTCTGTTCAGCACTGGTGAGGCCACATCTGGAATACTGTGTCCAATTTTGGGAACTACACTACAGAGAGGATGTTGACAAGTAGAAAGAGTCCAGTGGAGGGTGACGAATATGATTAGGGGGTTGGGGAACATGACTTATGAGCAGTGCCAGATTTCCCATTGGGCACTATAGGCAGAGTACTTAGGGCCTATGAAGAAGGGACAAAATTAAAAAGCAGAAAGATAGTTTAAAGTTCATCTTGTCAATTGACGTAATTCAATTGGTGTTTACCACTCTTTTTGCACATTTTGCAGTGAAAGTGCCTAGGGCCTACGAGAGCCAAATCCGGCCCTGCTTATGAGGAAAGACTGAAGGAACTAGGCTTATTTAGACTGCCAAAGAGAAGACTGAGGGGTAATTTGATAGCAACCTCCAACAACTTGAAGGGGTGCTCCAAAGAGGAGGGAGCTAAGCTGTTCTCAGTAGTAACAGAGGACAGAACAAGGAGCAGTGGTTTCAAGCTGCAGCTGGGGCAGCTGAAGTTGGATATTAGGGAAAAGTTTCTCACTTGGAGGATGGTGAAGCATTGGAAGGGGTTACCTAGGAAGGTGGTGGAATCTCCATCTTTGGAAACATTTAAGGCCCGGTTAGACAAAACCCTGGCTGAGATGATTTAGTGGGAATGATCCTGCTTTTAGCAATGGGGTTGGACTAGATGACCTCATGAGGTCCCTTCCAACCCTATGATTCTATGAATGCACAAAGTGGAAACTAGGTCTGTGGATGTAGGGGATGGAGAAGCTCAAGCCAGCATAAACAACTGGTGTGCATCATCACCCTATTCCCTTTTGAAGGAGATGTGCTGGGGCCACTCAACAATAGCATGGCTCCTAGATTTGTCTATGAGGTGGTGGAGGAAGGAAGCAAAGAGGTGATGGATGGTAAAACAGAGAAGTTGGCAACTCACTTCATGCGTACACCAAAACTGGTTTGGTGGGGACAGGTTTCTCTGAATATTATTAGTTCCACTGTTCCCACTGCAAATTCCCATCGCTGGGTGGAGCTTGTGTCAGGATATCGGAGGCTATGTCTACATTTGGACCTGGGGATGTTTTTCCCAGCTTCACACACATTCACTTTAGTTCTTATTGAGTTACTATGCTAAAATTAGAATGTAGCTACAGGAGAGTAAGCTGTGGGAGGGGCAAGTCTCCCTGAAGGCATACTTGTCAGAGATCCTACATGCCTATTCCAGGAGGTTAGTCCATCCCACTGGTCATATTCTGTTTTCAGTGCACAAGAGTGAGGAATCAGACCCCACCTCCAATTATAGACAGTTTGTAAAAGCCTGGAAGTTTTTTTTTAAGTGATTGTTTGATTGTATGTTTTCTCCATAGACTTTTGTATTGAAGCAAAGACTTTATGGCCTGATTTTGTAAAGATATTTAGGCACCTTATTCTGCTTTTAATCAATAGAGATCAGGTGCCTTAATACCATATAACAGTGGTTTCCAGCCTTTTCAGTAACACAGCACACTTCAATGAGACAAACAATTCATGGTACACCCACTTTTTTCAGCTGAACTGATTGCTTACAAACAGCACATTTACTTACACTTACTATGGTTACAGTCTCACTAGAGAGATTTACAACATAGTGTATACAACAAGTTAAAGAAGGATCAAACACATTAATGTTTCAAATCCACTGGAAAGAAATAGAGGCCATCTCAATTTTCACCTTTGACCACCTGCATTTAGAATGCTCATGTTTTAGAATCGAAAGACAAAGACCTCAGATAATTTGATGCTTAATTTTCACAAGTTTTGGTTGGATAGAATATTGTTTAAGATGAAACAATGTTTGTTTTATACTGATTTTCATTACCTTGGTACAAAATTTCACAGCACACTTGGACAGTTCTCATGGCACACCAGTGTGCTGCAACACACCAATTGAAAACCACTGCCATAAACATCAGTAAGAGTTAGGTGCATCAATACCTTAAAAAAATCTGGCCTGTCATCCTAAAATTTGCAGTTATTTGCTCTTAAGAAACGTATTTTTTGAAACAACATGGTAGAATATATAATGCTGATGAGCTCCAGCATGTGAAAGAAATGAGCTATTTCTGAATAGTGCCAAATTACAATGGTTACATCCACTAGACAGAAACTGGATATTTTCAATCATATTTCATTGTTCACAGTAGGACTGAACCTATAGACTTGACAGAATTGAAACTTCCAAGAGAAATTAAACAGCCCCACTTCATCCCTATTACTTCACAAAATGTTTGTTAAGGTATTATACACCTAAACCTTACAGGTTAGGGACAATGGAGAATGTATGCATTTTTCTCAGTGATGCCATGCAGAAAGTTTGTAGAGGTCATCAATGTGACACAACCTAACAGTAAAGAGATGGTTTAGAATACAGACTAATATAATCCAAAGGAAAGTGTATTTTTAGACCACATTTTAATGTTCCATATCTTCAAATATCATAGCTCTTGGTGTACCCTGGGATTAAATAACAGGAACATTTATTCATAAATGGTACTACCATGCCTGGTTTTGTGCCAGATATGCCCAGAGAACATGATTTTGTTAAATAGTTCTCACTCCATTCTGATTGTTGCTGCTGTGTCAGGATCCTTCACACCTGTTGGCACAGGTCTTTCCTTTTATGAATACTTAGGGCCAGTTTCTGATGCCTTCAGTCACATTCGGCCTCACTGCAAACTCCTTACTCCCACATGTTGACTGTCATTCTTGCAGTTAGTTCCAGTGACGTCAGTGGGAGCACTCATGTAAGTTATTTATCAGCTGCACTGAGGGTTCTACAAGCCAGCACACTAGCTGGTACTTTGCTTTACGAGAAGCCCTACTGAAGTCAGCTGGGTGCCTCACACTGCAGGATTTATCCACATGACTAAGGGTAGTAGAATCTAGCTCTTGGAGATTGGTCCCAAGAATGTTTGTGCTAGAAAATTCTGTCTCCTTTACTTATTCTGGGAATATATTTGTACAGCACCTATCACAATGAATGGAGCCCCAATCAGATACACTGGGAACAACTGTAATAAAAATAATTTATTGCTGGACAGTGATTCATCACAAGTTAGTAGTGTAATTCAGTTCAAGCAAACCAAGTTGTTGTGTAAGCCGTATGCCTAATTAAAAGAGGTATTTCTTTCAGGGATCTCTTGAGGCTGGGTTATGTTGTTGGGCAGATTTGACTGCCCAAATCCAGAAGCTTCTGAAAATTAGGTGAGTGGTCACACTGAGCATGCTCTACTAGGTTTTCTACTGCTGCTGTGGTCAGATGCCATGAGAGAAGTAGCCTGAGAGCAGCGGCCACAGAGTTGCAATGAGAAGAGCCCATGTGCTTAGTGTGTGCCTAGGAGAAGCTGAGCTAGTAGTGGACTGCAAGATGTTTTCTACCTGCTGTGGAGCATTTTGCACCAGCGTTTTCTTATATGCACATGTGACTGATTGTTGGTTAACCAGTAAACTGACTGGATGGGGCTGGTTCCAGAAGAGAAAGAAAAGCCAGCATAGATTTCTGCCTAAGATCCCTGCAACCAACGAAGAGGATTGCTGTCCTTTGCAACTCAAGCCTCTGGACTTGAACACAGACTGCAGCTGAGATATGGGTGAACTACACCTGAACTATGAGACTCTTGAGTTTCTTTCCCATTATGTTTCTGTGGGGAATGTTCTGTTTAAATTCATTTTGTTTTTCTTAGGATAAGATTTATCATGTTAGTAGTTAATAAAGTGCTTTATGTTTGTTTTTAGGTAGTATTTTAATGTGTTGAGGATAGCTGAACAATCTTCACTATAAATCCCTTATAGACTGAATCCTGGGTCTCCAGTTGCTTCTCTATAGGAGATCGGGTTTGTTTTTTTTTTCAGGCACTGGAAAAGGGCAATTAAATAAATTCTAGCCCACCCAGAGTTTACAGTTGATGCCCTAGACCATGGCATGTCAAACTTTTTTTCTTGGGATCCAGTTGGAAAAAATCATTTATACCCATGACCCAACAATTACATATTTGAGCAAGGCATTCCAGTCTTTTGGTGGTGGCAACAGGGGGGCACCATGACCCAGTACCTGAGGGTTTGCAACCTAGTACTGGGTCCCAACCTATGGTCTAGAAACCACTGCCCTAGACACCCAACCCCAAAACTTTACTGCATTTCAAAATGCGAAAGTTTCCTTTGCTGGCATTACATAGAGTTTGTAAAGTCATTGTATCTTTAAACCTTATTTGGCATCAGGTTAATGCTTAGAGTTCACGCTTATGTTTTGTCAACATCTGAAAGCTTAGTTTGGACTTGCTTAGTCTGAACTAACAAATTCAAAGGTAGTTCAAAAATACAGCATTTTTTAGTTCAAACTAACTTTATAGTTCAAGCTAAAAAAGTGTGACTAGTTCAAACTAAAAAAAACATGCTTAGTTCAAACTAACTTGCACATCTACATTGTGCTAGTTCAAACTAGTCAAAGCAGCAAGTTCAAACTAAGCAGTTAGCTCAACCTTACTGTTCAAACTAACTAGTTCGAACTAAAGCTCTGGCTAGTGTAGACAGGGTTCAAAATAGTCCAGAGTTAGCTTGCTTAGCCCAGACAAATTTGCTGGTGTAGACATAGCCTTAGTGCCTGAACATAGAAGAAGAACAAGGCAAGTCATTCAAAAAGGGGGCGGGGGGAGATTTGTATATTAGCCCAATGCTATGCTTCCAGCAGTGAGCCTAATGGGAATTAATTGATTCACCCTGCATGTGCACACAAGAATACTGGCTGTTACTAACACAAGCCCTAATGGGTTTTTTCACTATTCAATTCCAGAGGGAAAAAATGAGAAGTTGGGAGAAGGCAAATGCTAATATGTATTGAACTGGATAACAATAAAGTGGAACAGTTAAACAAGTGGTTGGCTCAGAGACACGGAAAGGCTACACTGTAACTTTACAGTCTTCCCTGACTAAGGGGCAGTAGATAGCTCAGAAAGGCCCAGTTCCTCCAGGCTCTCCACTTGCTCATAGAAGGTGTAGGGGAGTGACCACCTTCACCCCCATGTGTGGAGCCAGGGCTGTTACTACATCAGGGTGAATGATGCTTTGCCCTGGGCATGCTGGAGCAGCTCAATAGAGCCACTCTATTAAAGGGCATGGCTCGTGCTGCCAGCCCCAAGTGTTGCTAACTGCAAGGGGCACGTTCCAATCAGAAGACGCCCTGGGCACTGAAACAGAGCGTTACGGCTCTGTGTGGAGCTGCTTATTCCCCTCTGTGCACACAGACAAGTATTTCTGAAGGGCAAAACCAGGACTCCTGTCTGCCACCTGCCATCTAACTTGCTCACTGGAGGGAGTATCCAGTGAGTTGCCCCTTTTTCTCCATTGCCCTGGAGTTGCAGGGAGAGTAGGGAGCAAAGAGGATCTTACATGCCCATACTTCCTTGTGAAACTGCGACAATCAAGCCCTTAAGTGTCAGACCTAATATTTTAATTGCACTGTATTTATTCTTGTACAGTGTAATGAATTTGAACCCAAACCTTATACTTGAAAACATTGTGTTTTGAAATCTGAACAGCAGGAATGTCACTGCCCCGAGGAATGAGCCAGGCCATGGGCCCAAGCCCAGCCCCCTGGGCCTAGGCCCCACCCCCTGGCCATGATGCAGCATCCAGGTCTGATCTGGTGTTGGGCTCCTGCTGCTGACTGCCTGGCCCCAGATCCCCAGCCGGGTTCAGGGCTGGGAGAGGCGGGTGCCACTGTGAGCAGCCCAGCCTAGATAGGCAGATGCTGCTGTGGGTGCTCTGGCCCTGGGTTCCCAGTTGGGGACAGGGCTGGTTGAGGCAGCAGCTGCCCCAGGCACTCAGGACACTGGCACTGAGACTCAGGCCATGTGCCCCATGTACCAAGCACCAGCGACACCCCTGCTGAACAGGATCTATAGTTGAAATCTGATTCATATGCTTTTCATTGGCCTACTCCAAAACTCCATCTCTTAACACTCCTGAACTTTCAAATGTTCAAAATCAGGATCCAAGTCTAAAATTTGCAGCCCAAGCCAATGTCTAATGTGAAAATTCTCATTTGAATCTTGGCTTGTATGCCAAGGGCACATACCTAATACCGGGCTATGTAGTATTCCTTCCTCTATATTTTTCCTCAGTAAATGCAGAATAAATTATCTCTTTGGTAAATTACCCTATGGGATCACTGTAAGTTTAAATGGATATTTACCATGCATTTTCTGCATGAAGTTGTCCTATGTATAACAGCTTTATTATTGGGCCAACTTTTCTTAGGGTGAAATCTGGAGAACAAATATTCAAGCTTTTGGCCAAAGGGCATATTTATACCATATTCAGCTCTTCTCTTCCTTTAAAGTAAGAATGAGTAGTATCAGGGGATTATGTCTGGGCTATTTGCAATCCATTGGAAAATGCAGATTAGAGGAAAATACATAATTCATTAAATGTATCTCTTAAAGTTAGAATCTTTACACTGAGTTTTGTAAATTTTGGGATTTGGGATTATACTTGACACAGGCTACAGACTCTGCTGAATTATTCAAAGCACAAAGCCACAAGTGGGAACAATGAAATATATCTGGGACCTGAAGTGTGCTTTAATTTTATTTCCAAAAAAAGTTTAAAATTATGTATAGCTATGTTACACTTTAGTTCCTCTTCACTAAAACAGCAGCTTCAGGTGGGCAGTTATTAATTTTTTTAGTCTGATACTAGCAGGGTTTAAACAGGCGATGTTATGTTCAACCTTAGTGATAATAAACCAGAATAACAGAGGGGATTGTATTAGCCACTGAGCTAAAAGAAATGGGTTATAATAGTAAGCCACTTCCCATATCCATTTTTTTTTAATTTTGAAATAACCAATGGCCTTTTTTTTTTAGGAGAGAATTGAAGGCAGCCACACACTGAAAATTCTGTCACAGATTTGAAGAAATCAGTTAAGGGTGAAAATGAGTTTCCATTTTACTCTGTCATGATTGCTGCTGCTTCATAAAATAAGTGTGTCAAGTTACTAAAGAGCTCAGGGTGGAAGGCACTATGCAAATATTAGTAACCCTTATTACAGCAGCTGGGCATGGCCAAAGGAAAATCTCTGCTGTTCAATTAAAGCTAAATCCAGTTTGCTGTTATCAAAGGATCAGATAACCTCAAGTCTGAAAGAAAACCTCTTACATATACAAAGAAGAGATTTTTCTTGGCAGCAAATTTCTTCTTCACCTGCTATGACAAGAAAGTGGCCCAGAAACTGAAATCAAACCCAAGTATTTGCTTTGGCCCTATTTTCTTACCAGATAATATGGGTAACTCCTATTGATTACAATGGGCTTTACTCACATTCTGTAGTAATGGACAGGACCTCTGCATGGGAGGTTGTGGGGACAGGAAAGATCAAAACCCAGAATTAAGACCACAGTGAAGGATTTCACACTGAGTCAAACCCTTTCAAGTGCAGTTCTCCTTTTCACTTTTTTTTCTGTTTAATTTAGCTGGAAACAATACAATGATGACATATGAAAGAAATGTCTTTAAAAAAATAGCCTCCTACAGCTCTCCTGACCATCTACACATGCCCCCACCCCCACTGCAGGAGGTAAAAGGACGAGGGACAGGGAATTGACTGGGCCTCCTGGAATGTCATGCTTGGATCTCTTCCCTCCTAAACTGGATTTGCTCATCAGATTAACTCACAAAAACAACAAAAGACAGTGAAACAGCCACTACCAAAGCACCAAATTGTATCAAGAATGAAAAGAACAACAGAAATAAAATCGCCAGCTCCCTACCCCATTGAGCACTGCTGCTCAAAGTGCTGGTGCTCACTGTAAAAAGACCTGGCTCTCTGTGCTGACAGTAACTTGGACGTCAGGCAGAGCAGGAGCTAATGATCCTCCACCATGTGGATGTGAGCTTGATGCTACACATATTATATTTGCACAGGAAAGTGTCATTCAAAGCATCTACTAGACCAAATCAAATCCTGAACAGGCATTATATGCCATGTGTGTTGGTTCCCTGCTCTTGCGACTTGAGTCAGGAATCATGGGGACAGACAACCAGCTACACCTATCCATGCATGGATGGGGGGGGGGCAGTAGAGCACCTGAAATCAACTAGTCATAAGTCAGCCTAGACACACATCCTGTTACATCTTGCTCTGGCTCAACCACACAGGTGAAAGTAGCAATGGTGCAGTTCTCTAGTGCAAACAAATCTCATCAGATCCAGTTCTACTCTTGTGTAACTAATAACTTCAGTGGGATTTCATCTTGGAGGAATTAGGCCCTTCATATTCACTGAAAAGTCTCATTGCTTACTGATCCCTAGAGGGGTCCTTCAGCCTTTGATTATTACCTTTGAATCAAGCTACATCTGCTGACTGACAGCTTGATATTGCAGGCCCAGTGTCTTCATTCAAAAGATAGAATTAAATGTTACTGCAAGGCAGACACCTAATCACTAGAAAGCCACTTCCTTGAAACTCAGGAACTAATCGGGCCACATTACAGGACTGATTTTGCAGTCTGCTTCAAATGCTGTTTCTCTGCATCACTGATTCTGACATTTTATTTAATATTTCATAAAGTCTTTCAATAACAGCCTGACATACAGCATGGGATCATAAATCTTTTAATTAGATATCAAGGTGTGAAAGCTTCACCCTGTTTTGGGAAAAACAGGACTGGTCTTTGTTCTTTGATTTTCCCCTTCCTCTCTCCATTACAAAAGAGAGCAGTTCAATTGGTCAATTGGCCCTGAACCCCACACACCCCTGGGGGTGGCCCTGGCTAGAGGACTAAATAGCTGCTTTCACAGAATGAGGAACGCAGTTATACTAGTTAAAAATGACCTGCTTTAAAAGGGAAGCTCTCTCTCCCTCGCTCGCTCTTGCTGTCTCTGTAAAAGGGAAGTTGATAGTAACAAATATGAATGAGAAGTCAGGAATTATGGAAAATTGATAAGGGAAGCCAAAGAAAAACTATGGCCAACTGAATTAAAGACAATAAGAAGAAGTTTTAAAAATATATTAGGAACGAAATGAATCCTGAAAATGGTAATGGTCTTTTATTAGATGGAAATGGCAAAATTATCAATAACAATGCAGAAAAGGCAGAATTGTTCAATAAATATTTCTATTCTATATTTGGATAGAAAACAGATGGCACAGTGTTATTGTATGGTGCCATTCCATTCCACTAGTGTCTCAGAAGGATGTTAAACAGCAGTGACTAGAATGACACATTGTCAAATCAGCAGCTCCAGATAATTTGCGTCTGCAAGTTTTAAAAGAGTTGGCTCAGAAGCTCACTGGAATGTTAATGTTGATTTTTAGTAAGTCTCAGAGCACTGAGGAAGTTCCAGACAACTGAAAGAAAGCTAATGTTGCGTCCGTTTTTAAAAAGAATAAACAGGATGATCTGGCTAATTATAGGCCTGTGAGCCTGGCATCAGTTCCGGGCACAATAATGGAGTGGTTAGTCCAGAATCTGATTAATAAAGAATTTAAGGAGGGTAATGTAATCAATGCAAATCAACATGGATTTACGGAGAACAGATCCCATCATACCAATGTGATACCTTTTTTTGTTGAGATTACAAGTTTGGCTGCTAAAGGTCATAGCACTGCTGTAATATACTGAGACTTTTGTAAGGCATTTGATTTTGGTACTGTACAACATTTTGAATAAAAAAAACAGAAAAAATTTACAGGCACACCTCAAATTGATTAAAATCTAGCTAATTGATTGGTCTCAAAATGTAATAAGGGTAGAGTGGGAGTATTTCCAGTAGCATCCCAGAGGGATTGATTCTTGGACCTAAGCTATTTAATATTTTTGTCAATGATCTGAAACAAAACATAAAATCAACACTGGTAATGTGCATAGATGACACAGAAGCTGAGGTAGGTGTAAATAAT
>ML682021.1:14674930-14930432 GCA_007922195.1 Podocnemis expansa
TGGTAATGTGCATAGATGACACAGAAGCTGAGGTAGGTGTAAATAATAAAGAGGACAAGTCTCTGATTGAGAGATATTGCTTGTTAAACTGGGCACCCTAAACCCCTCCCTAAACCCCCAATCCCACTGCTGACCCCCACAGTCCCCTGAGCCCTTCTCTTACACCCCTGCCCTCCCACCAGCTTCTCCCTCCTCCACACCTTTTCGCCACCAGGCTGGCTTGCCTGTCCCTGACCACCCCACACCCAGAGCCCCCTTACCTGGCTGCCATGTGGAGCAACCCCAGCAGAGGCTGATTCTCCAGCCCTGAGCCTACTCAGTCAGAGCAGGCTCAGGGTGGGAACTTTTAACACTCCCAGCCTGGGGCAGTTCCCTGCCAGCCAGAAGACTGTCCTCCAGCTGCAGCTGCCAGATGTGCACAGCCCGTTGAGCCAGCCCTGGTTGAATGCACTAGAATGCTGCATTTGAGTGCATTTCTCTAGTTTTAGGGGTCCCCGGCATGCAGTGTTCCAGTACATTCCTCTATTTTTAGGGGAGCCCAGAACGCCTGTTCCAGGGTGTTCCAGCTTCCTTTAACCCCTGTTCTGCATTTTGCACTGATGTGACAGCTACTGAAATTCAGTTCTAATGTTCACAGTTCAAGAATGTTCAGAAACAAAAATGATTAAAGGATTAGCAAACACACCTTATGGTGATGCGCTCAGAGCTCAGTTTATTTAGTTTAAGTAAGAGAAAGATAAGTGAATGGTAAGATTAAGGTAAAGAGACTTGATAACAGTCTATAAGTACCTATAATGGAAACAAATACTTAATAATGGACTGTTCAATTTAACAGAGAAAGGTGTCACACAATCCAGTGGCAAATTTCAAAGGGGCAGCTACATTAGTCTAATTCAGTAAAAGAAACAAGGAGTCCTATTATGCTTAAAGACTAGCAAATTAGTGTAGTGGCTAGCATATTTGCTTTACATGTAGAAGGGCCTGGGATCAAGCTCTAGGGGGGTAGACTGGATGATCTCATGAGATCCCTTCTAGCCTCATGAGTCTATTCTAAATTTATTGCTAGACAAATTCAACATCAAAATAAGTAACTAACCATTGGAACAATTTACCAAGGGTAATGGTTGATTCTTCATCATGGGCAATTTTTAAATCAAGATTGGATGTTTTGCTAAAAGATATGTTCTAAGAATTATTTTGGGGAAGCTCAACGGCCTCTAAAAAGGTCAGACTAGATTATCTAGCTTAGTATCTACCTATGGATCTAATCTATCTACTTCCTTCCCTAAATGAACTTTGCATCAGCTTTCATCACTGAAGTGATGAAATAGACATCACTTTTATCTCTTTTTATTAAGAAATCATTAAGAAGTACCTGTGTAATTCAGTCTATTATTTTTGAAGGACAACCTATTCAAATATGAGCATCATTTTATGGAACATTTCCAGAAATAATTATTTAGAATCATTTTCAGTAGCCTGCTGCCTTGCAGTGGTCTGAGAGCACAGAATAGTTAAAAACTTGTTTAAACACACTTCTTTCAGGGAAGTTTTGACCAGCTACTGGAAATAATTTTGGCAATCCAATCAATTCAATCAGAAATTTAAAAAAAAAGGAAAAAATATCAATAAATTCCTGAAAAATATTTTAATAGTTTGTCTAGTAGGGACTCAAACTTGAATCAAAATTATCACCTTTGTGTCCACTGCTCATTTTCTTGCACCTGTCTTGTGCAATAGCTCCTGGATTCATCACGACCTGGGTGGAAATTAATGGAATTATCATGAGAAAAGCTAGTCTTGTGATATTTTCAACTTGACTGAAATCATGTGCGAAGAAACTCCTAGGAAAATGTGTCTTGCAATATAGAAATACATTTAGATAAACATCTGAATGAACATTTGATTGCTTATCTAAAAGGTACTACTATGGCTCCTGTGATTAGCCTATTGTTATCTCTTTCTCCATTTAACTCATTCTCCTATTTTCATCTTCTTCCACTAATATCCCCAAACAACATCTATTCTATTTTGTAACTGGGCCTCACAGGTATACCAATATCTCATCTGTTCATTAAGCATTTTGCTTCTTACTGATGATAGCTTCATTCCAGTGCAAGTTAAAAAATGTTTATCCTTCCCACCCGCTTTGCTGTGACTTACCTTTTGGAATACTCTGCTTTGAGGGCTTCATTAATCACTCCAATTATTTTGATAATTATATCAAAATTGATCTTATTATTGTATCCCTTTCAATGGCTCGCAAGTTTTAACTTTACTGGTTTAATAATTAAAATCTTCATTATGTTTTGCCTAACTTACAACATTAACAACCAGTCTTTGGGACATAGAGCCACATGCTGCATGTGAGTTAAAGCCAGCCTTGATAATGTTGTTACACAAATCATCCTCTGTTGAGGATGGTTCGGCATTAAACCAAAATCCCTTCACACGGTTCAGTCTTCCTGAAGTGCAACTGGAACAGAAAGCAGACAACTCTCCCTTGCAGGTCACTTCCTCACCATCAGGACAATTACCTGTGGGCAGAAAGCTAGCATAGCTCATTCATATGTCACCCCCAGTACAGGTCCTTAGAGTGGGTGGCAATGCTGGTACATAGCCTGTCAGCATAGATTACAGGAGCCTCTAGACTGCTCTAATTTATCCTGGGGCTTGTTTTAAACCAGACCCCAAATTGGGGAGCTAAAACTGACCCCTTTGTGCCTTCCTACATAAGGCTGTAACTAGCAGAAGCTCAGCACACCTGCGCATCTTGGTCAAAGTTTGCTCCCCCCCGCAAAAAATATTGCCTGAATGTTTTTGATGCAGGGACTGTCTTTTTGTTCTGTCTGTACAGTGCCTAGCACAGTGGGGCCCTGTCTATGACTAGGGCTCCTCTGTGCTACTGCAATACAAATAAATAATAACACTATACTATGCCTATATTACAGACTAATTCTGAGAGTGCCCAGTAACAAGTTCTCTTTTAAAAATCTTTTCTATTCCTTTAAGAGATTTAAAACAAAACCAAAAAGGGTGACACCATCCTCTAAGAACCCTTAAAATTCACATTTATAACCCTACAAAAGCTTATAAAGGTAAGAGAAAACAAATCAACAAAGATGCTTTTTAAGTAGGTTGAGGGTTTTCCATCTACAGTTACCTTTGGAGCGCCATTCATGATGGGCACTTTTTTAGATGCATATTCTATCAACACTGACTAAATTGCTCACTGACTAAATTGCTGCTATTCAGTACTTGCATCTGCACCACACAACTCTTCATACCTCTGCTAGAGTCTTTTGTTTGATCACAGTACTTGATGTGGAATGCAAAGCCGTATGGCCGGTTTCCTTTAGAGTGCATTGCCTTTCCAATTGTAACAGTCTTTCTGAGCGTACACTGCACACAACGCAGCAATAAAAGTACAAAGGACCAAGCGGAAGTCAGCAGCCGGCAGGGGTTCCATATAAAGGGCGAGGCAGATTCCTGCCTCATAGGAAGTGCCCACTCCGTGACCTGTCATTTCTGCTGTCTGGGCTACTGTCTCCTCGCTTCCTGGAGTATAACAAAACAGCAACAAAAGACAGTCCCAGTTTTCCTTTGTTTTGGATTCATATTCTACAAAAGCATTCTAAATCTGTCAGCCCTGCTGGAATGAATGCACAGAGGGGATTCATTGAGTAGGCATGGAAGGAGAGCAAAAAGGATCTTGTCGTTATCTAAACTCAATTTGGACATGAACCAGAATATGAATTACAATCCTGTCAACCCTGAATTTCTGGAGTAGGGAATTAAGTTCTGGTAACTGGATCTTCGTAACCTGCTACTATGAGTCTGAATCCAGAGGGGGTCTTCAGCCAAAATCTAGTTCTAGAATCTAGGATTCCCGTTTCAGTTACTGTTCAGAAAGGTGGAAGATTCTTGTGAGAATAGTTAGTCTTGCTTGATTCCTGCTATTTTGCCCTCCAGAATTGCATGTGAACCTCTTGTTAGAATTTGGCATCACTGAATTCAAACCCAACCTTAACTTTAACCTTTTGGTCCATCTCTCACCATCTGTTTCAATAAATTTGTTTAAACTTGCTTCATCCAGTTTATCAATTATCAATTTTAGAAAGCTGTCAGTGAGGAAGATATCAAACAATACAGTCATAATCTCCCTCCCCCCACTCAAAAAGGTCTAGATTGACAGCTAAACTGAATGATGTTTCATTCTACAGTAGATTACATTCTAGCGATTTTAATAAAAACACACTTAGAGCAGTTTTCTGAATATTAATATTTTAAACTCGTCTCAAGAGAAACACTTCAGTTTGGATCTCAGCCAAAGATGAGCTTTATTTAATCTTCAGGACATATTCATATATTGCAACACAGTAGGAAAATCATTTTCTTTCACAGAATTCTCAGTAACATGTATGCATTACCCTTTTGTGTAATGACATCTATGCTCCATACACAGTGATGATTTTGGGTTTAAGAGGACCCTGGAATTGCATGAGACATTTTGCTATACTTTTACCAAGTTGTAGAGCCAAAGTTAGACTTTCAAGGTCTTAAATCAGCCTTATTAGATACATTACTTAAAGCATTAATAATGATGATTCATGTTCATAAGTGATTGGGATTTTTTCTGTGAAAAAATTTAATGAAACGAACATTTGTTTGATCCTGTCAATTTTTCTTTAGTTTGCTTAAGGGATCTTTTACTGAAATACCAAATACCAGAATACCAAATTAGGGAGGTGGTTTTTTTTTTCTCTTTTCTTTCTTTCTTTCTTTTTTATTTTTTTGTTTTGTTTTGTTTTGACAAACCCTTCCAAATGTAATTTTAAAAGACAGTTTCTCATGTAAATTTCCTTTTCAACGGAAAAGACTTGGTAGAACATTTTCTACCAGCTCTGTTAATTATTATAATAACTACTGTCACACTCACTGTATTGCCTTACAAGGCTGAAGACTATGACCTTGATGGAAGTGAGTCTTGGCTTTGATTTTTAATTAGCATCTGGTGCTGCACCAGGAAATACACAGGAAATAAAGAATGGGTAAGGTTCTCAAACTGGGTTATTGGGCAAAAGGGCCCTAATCCAGTTGCAAATGCCCAACAAACATACTGATGTGGGGGAACTCACTTCAGGGTGCTTCTTCCTTAATGCACCCACAACCTATCCAAAAGTATAGGGTGTATCAAAGGAGAGGTAGAGTATGTCAATGAAGGGAAGGGGCGTACTGGAGTTCTGTTTCCCCACAACAGTCCTCTCCTGGGCATGCTGCACTGAAGATTCTCTTCTAGTGAAGAAAGTTAGTGGCATCAGGAAAGAGCTCTGCATTACTTTGAGGCTGCATAGCATCTTATGCTCACTGACTCTAAAAAATGCGAATTAGAATTATGATTTTGGCATGTATGGCAATTACTTTTTTTTAAAAACAGAAGTTTTGCAGTTGCTTATGTTAATGCAAGTCTATAAAATTACATTTTTTCCCCCTTCACAGCAGCCTTGGCTACATCCATTGGCTGATTCCCTGAAAACGTCATGAACAGAATGGTTTTGTGAAGGAATTTGAAGCAGAAGATGTTATGCAGCCTTACGGATCAGTTCAGGGAGGGAGTTGCGTGCATTAGAACATGGGAAAAGCACAAAGTTATTTGTAGTAGCACAAAGTAGCCCTCACTATTAAAAATAGAGGAAGGAAAGAAGAGTAAGTACAGAGGGGCATAACTGAGAATAGCCTTTCAGATAAAGACAAAGCGAGTTAGGCACCTAAATGCTTTTGAGGATCTGAGCCAAGAAGTCTGAATTTTACATAGTGGAAATGTCATAAGACCTTCACTGGTTTGTTTTGTTAAAAATAATTATTGTTATTATGGAACACAGATTTACCAGCCTGGATGATGCCACTAGCCTATTCAATCATGTATTCTGCATGTGGAAGTACTAAACAAAACACACTGCAGCGAGCTAACCGTACAGCATTGTACATGACGTGAAATATGTCTGAATGCTGCTCACTAGTGACAACTTTATGCCCTGAAGTATGCAGCTGGATTACCCTTATCACCTTGCACAAAGCTACAAGTGTTATTTTGTAATCATAAAATCTGGCATTCAGATCCTACAGTTGTTAGTCTTGGCTTGTCTTTATGGATTGGGTTATAGGCTTTCCTATAGCTGCTAATAGGCAGTGAATATTCTTAAAAATATCATAGGTGGCCTTGTCCCTGCTTTGATGCCATCTGGAAAGCAAAGGCCTTGGAACAAGGTGCGGTGCTCCCTTCTGGGCAACCAATATTCCAATTCAGATCAGGATAATGTTCTCTAAGACAGTGGTTTCCAACCTTTTTCAGGTTGGGGACCCCTTTTTAACAAAAAAAAAAAATCTTTGCAGCCCCCATGGCTGATTTATGTAATCTGGCCCACACCACTGGGACAGCCATCGAGCAGTGCTGCCACCACCGTTGCCCACGCTGCTGGAGAGCCAAGCCGCGGCAGCTATGGCCCCCTGCCCCTGCCTCTGCTGGGGAGCTGCCATGGCCCCATTCCCCTGCCAGGATCTGGCCGTGGGTGGGGAGAGGACACACTGGCAGGGAGCAACAGGGCGGTAGCTGGATTCCAGCCCTGTAGGGTGAGGCTTTGCAGACCCCCTGCAACATGTCCGCGGACCCCTGGGAGTCCCTGGACCACAGGTTGGGAACCACTGCTCTAAGATACAGACCCTATGGTGCTCCAGGCCCACTACTGTACAGGAGGATGCAGCAGCAATAGTGATGATGTCAGCCAATAAGTTAGGCAAGGGGAAATTTTCAGAATGGGAGACAGATGCCCAACCCCAGTACAGGGGCATACCTGGATTGCACTAGTTATCCTCAGTGGGTGGATCTTGTCAACTGGCGGTAAAATAGCCATAGAATGGATAGTAGCAGCCTGAGGGTGTTGCTGGTGTGGAGGCAAGCAGAGAAACATGGAGCCATAATTGGTTCTCTGACAGTTCCCATTTGTTCATTTCATTGAATGGATTTCAGACACAGCAGAATATCTGCCTTCTAATGCTCGCTTTGCCTTTGAGATACTAGAATGGCCCTAAGGGCTCTGCATTACCACTCCACCCTTGTATGGTTCCTAGGCAAAACTTGTTACCTAGAATAACACTGATGGAACAGCTGGGTGGTATTTACTGGGATGAAAAATAGTGTTTATTTGCTCTTGGAATCTCAAGTGTATTACTTTAAGGCCACAAATGTATTTTGTGCTAAAATGTATAACTGACTTGTCGGAGAGGCTGGCTGACCATTTTCCTCTCTGCTAAATGACATTGGAAGTCATTCAGCACCACAGCTGCTGAGATATCTCCTTTGCCTAGGGGTGGGCAAAGTTTTTGGCCTGAGGGCCACGTGGCCACATACTGCCACTCACGGTGGGCCATAGGTGGAGGGGGAAGGGGTGAGGCAAGGGCTGGGGTTTGGAGGGGGAAAGTGACCAGGCCCTCCCACCCCAGAGAAAGGGGTAGAGCTGGACCCCACTTCCCCTCCTTTCCTCCCTCCCTTCCTGTTGCAGCAGCAGCTCACGCTGCAGTCAGAGAGCATTGCTGCCATGCTCCTTCCCTCTCCCAGGCCCAGCAGTGGCTTGTGTTGCTGCCAGAGCACTGCCACTGCTGTGCTTGCCTTGCAGCTTCAGCTGGAGCTTGGAGGGTGGGGGAGTCCCAAGCTGCTGCTGGACTGGGGACAGGGAAGGAGAGAGAGAGCAGTAGTGGCACGAGCTGGAGCTGGAGCTGCGGGAGGGCTTGGGGTGGCTCCGAGCTAGTGGGACAGTGGACAGGCGCTCATGGGCCGGATCCAGCCTGTGGGCTGTAGTTTGCCCACCTGTGTCCTATCTCATTTGAAATAGTGCAAGACTCCTGAACCAGACCAAAAAGATGAATGGAAATTCAGGCCAAACTGTGTTTCCTTCAGTTCATCATCGGGCTACGTTCATACACAGGGGGTTATTTCGATACAAGTTGTTTCGAAACAACTTGAATCAAAATAAGGCGTTATTTCAAAATAAGTTAATTCGAATTAAGGAAAAAAGCTCAAAGAGAAATAGCATGTTCGGACAACAGTTATTTTGAAACGAGTCACCGTCGTTTCGAAATAACATGTTCTGACGGGATTGTTTCGAAACAATCGTTTCGAAACAATGTTGTTTCGTCACCAAATGGGGTTTAAGTTGTTTCAAAACAACGCCGTTGTTTCAAAACAACGGAAGCCGTTGTTTCGAAACAATGGTACGTCGTGTGAACATAGCGTTTCTTATTTTAAAACAACCTCTGTTGTTTCAAAATAAGACTACTGTGTGAACACACCCTAAGGCATTGAATGTTAAAGCTATTCATTAGGGCTTTTGGGGGCAGGGCAAAAAGGTACATTTTTAACCAAAGAAATATTTATATGGAATGCTCATTTTAGGGGCATTTTCCAGCACTTTATCCAACATGATTAAAAATCTGTGCCCAGCCTGCCTCGCTCCGTTGTCAGTTCTATGAATCTCACTAGTTTGAAACTGCCTCGAAGTCACTTTGAGCTGGCATCCTGGGATGTGAAGATCAAGATCAATGACAAAAGTATACATGTTACACAGAATAGGGTTATAGTAAGTCAATTTTTTCAGCAGATCTTTAGATTGGTTCAAGACCTGTCAGGCTTTAGCACTCTCTAGTTAAAGAATTGCACGGCTCCCAGAAACTTCCAGTAACTTTCAGTAAAGCTGTGGTTCCCTTCTTATCAGTGTGCCCAAGGCAAGCAGATAATTCTGTTCACCGGTGAGGTTGTGAAGCCTCAATACCTTGGTACAAGTTCTTACAGGGGGAACAGAATGGCTTGCTTTTAAGATGAAGTAAGGAGACTAATAAATAAATGTGGCTTTCAAATATATAGCTACCACCTTGTCCCTCTTTAGCCTATGGTCTAATTCTAAGAGCTAGATACTGTGGGCCAGACTTTTTAAAGCTTTTAGGCACCTTCAAGGCAGATAAGCACCCAGTGGGATTTTCAAAAGCACCTAGGTACCTAACATCTAAATCAATGAATTAAGTAACTAGTTGCTTTTGAAAATCCCATTAGGCATATATCGTACCTACATCTAAAGATGCCTAAACGCCTTTATAAATCTGGCTGTGCTGCCAGTGAAGGACTTCAGGGTTCCCGCCCCCCCATCTTTTATATTTTAGGCTCTGTTGACTCTACATACACTCACTCCCGCTGATCCCAGGAACTACATGGATGTACGGTAGAATTGTGCGGGACAGGTGCAGATTGCCAGTTTAGCTGGACACAGGAAGATTCCTTCAACAGATAGGCATTCTGACGGCATATAAAGTCCACCTTCCTGTCTGCTGCCACAATGTAGAATCTGGAGGAAGGTGTATTGCCAGAACTCCTTTGTGCTACACTTATCTCTGGCCCCCAAACTGCTGTCATTGGGATCCTTCAGGCTACTGTAGTTTGCACTGGGCAGCTGCCGGATATAAAGCAGTTCAATCCTGGGGGAGCATAAATGTGGTTTTGTGCCTTCCTCTCCCAATGGCCGTTCACTGGTTATAGCACTAGCTCTAGATCACTGATGTCATTTTGGGGCATCTTCTGCTCTCCTGCCAGACTTTAGTTATTTCCTTTTGTTTCATATAATTTGCGGTTACCTGCGTATCAGCTCTTAGTGGTACTCTCCTCACTCCATAGTAGAGGTCTTAAAAAATTTCTCTGTTAATTGTGTCCCAGTGTGACAGGTCTTTTGGCTTCTCCTCCAAAGAGATTGCATTAATATAATTAAAGGGTCTTGCACACATCCATGACTTCACATTCATCTGTGATGAAACTCCTGAAGTAAAAAGTTACAGCAGGGGTTACAAGTTTCAAAGGGGTAGCCATGTTAGTCTAGTTCACCAAAACAAACAAGGAGTTCTGTGACACTTTTAAAGGCTAACAACTTTTTCTGTCGCATGAGCTTTTGTGGGAGAAAATCCCACTGTGTCAGATGCTTGAAGATGGGGAATTTACATGACAAAGGTGGATTTTCTGACATGAAAGTTCATGTGATAAATACATTTGTTAGTCCTGAAAAGTTCCACAGGACTCCTTGTTTGTTTAGCTAAGGTTACATTTGACCTTATATGTCCACAATTCTCTCCTAAGCAAATGCACAAATGTCCCTTCCCTTTCTCCCTAGTTAGCTTATGGCAATGTGCCATAGGGACCTGACTAGGCTGGCAACATGTTCAGTAATGGGGACACAGGCATTATCAGGCGATAACGTGGCAGCACTGTCACAATTTAGTCACCATCTTCTTTAGTGGAGTTGCCATGGAGTTACTGCACAGTTTTCACAAAATAACAGTGTTATTTTAGGATAACTATGCAATTAACTCATGTTACTAGTTCACATGGCTCACTTAGTCATTAAGGATGCTGTTTGTTGGGGGAGGTAGCTATGGCTTACAGCATTCCCATTGATGGCAGGCACACTACTCGGCCGTATTTTAGTGGATGATAACAGGATATTGCTTTGGCACAAAAACAAGTATTCGATACTGATACTAGCTGAAGGCACATATGCTAGACTTTAACAGAAAATTAGTACTGTCCTATAATGTGCTGTGGCTTTGTCTCATTCCTCTAGCAAGAGTGATAGAATTACAAGAGGATTTTTTCCACGTAGCATAGCCAACAGGGTTGTACATTTGTCTATAGCACAGTTTCTCAACTTGGAAACGACTGTGCTTTTGAAGATAGACTAAATGTTTTCTTTTTGGAAGCCTGTATTTGAAACCCCTCCTGCCTTCCCACATACAAATGTGTTTTTAATCTTATCTTTTTTTAATGGGAAAAGTCACCTTTGGTAGGTGACACTCATTTTTCCTTCACTATTTATCTTTATTGGCCTCCTTAAACATAATGTGTGTTCAGGGAAGGAATAGGATGGTTGGTTTAAAAACAAAAAAATTAAAATAACTTGGTATAAACACTCACCTGCACTTTTGATAATCCAGCTGAAGCACTTACTGAAGCTCTGAAGTATCCAGATTTTTCTTTTTCCCATTTTGTATGTGTGCATTTCCAGATTCTACCTGGGAGCATAAGTGATAAAATTCTGTGAGGAAAACTTCTGTTCACAAAATATCTCTAGCCGGCAAGTGCTAGAAATCTCACAAGGAAGCCTCTTGTGATATTTGCCAGTCTAATTTTGGTGACTTAAGTGGTTTAGATAATTAGAATATGCATCTGCATGTCAAGTGGCTGTTATGAACTGAATTGAACGTAGAATCTTTAGAGGTTTGCCTAGTACAACTTGAAAGGTTCTGTTCTCAAATGAAGTTATTTTCAAAAACCACGATCCCTATTTTCCCATTGCACCATCTGATGAGAACATTGGGCCCCAGGCTGAAAATTAGGTCAAACTGTTTATAGGAATAAATATTCCTTTGAAAATGAAGAGAAAACAAGCTGAACAAGGCTGTCTCAGTTTCAGAGAGCCAATTCTAACATTATTCAACCATTTTTTTTATTCCTAACTATATTTAAAAAAAACATAAAAGGCTGCATTTTATGAATAAATCTCCAAATCTATGATTACTAAGGCCTTTGTTGACTTGGCTTCCACATTTGGCTCTTCTGTAACCGGAGATCTGTGTCATGCGCCTGGCTGACCTCCCAGCGCCACCTACCTCCACTGAATTAGATGCCATGGGATCCCACCCAAAGGAGTCAGTCCTCCCCTTAAACAATGAGTAATTCTTATGAGACACAACTGGAACACTGTTGCAGTGGCACAGGAAGGCCTGATAACATCTCTCAAGCCACAGCATTCCTTTGTGTCGGCAGACACAAGTGGGATGTTCCGTCTTAAGTTTTGCAGAGCAAAAGGAAGTGGGCTTTTGAAACACAATATTCATTGAAATTGGCTTTCATCTGAAGAATCTGATGGTGTAACTCCTGCTTGGTGATGTGCAATCCATCTGTAGCTATGTGCTCCTGATGCATTTCCTTTTTTTGTTTCAGAGGGAAGGCAGCACCTTTAAGCAGACACACAATGTAATTAGGTAAAGAGCACTGTTCTTTATTTTAGAAACCAGTAGTGCCAAATATTGAAGGTCCCCCAGTGAGCACTATAGTGGAAGTAGATTGCATTTTTAATGATTGCCCCCTTGCCTTCTCTCTCTAAATGAAGATCACACTAGTTATAAAACTGTCTAGAAGTATACAAATCTATCACAAGTCATCCTATGAGAATCAGTGCTTGGCTGGTAGGAGGTTTTCACTTTAAGGACAGTACATGTACACTCTTGATGCTGTAAGATGCAAATGGTACACTTTTTTGAGTGCAACACTGTAAATATGGGTAAACTACAGCTGCTAGGAGACTACTGTTTTACATTCACTATGTTATGTAAATTACCAGTTGGGTTATTAAAAGAATGCAGTGGAGAAAAATGCTATTATTAAGCAAAGTCATGTCAGCCATGAAAAAAATCAGCACTTTTCCTGTCACAATGCTGCATAGTAAAAGTCTAGCTCAGCTTTTGGGTTTGTTTGTTTTTTGTTTTTTGGGGGGTTTTTTTGGCTTTGTTATTGTTTTTTGACAAAGTTTTATAACTAAACGCACTTATACGTGTTTAGCAAAGATTGAAGCAAAGATTTTTGTGTACATATGCATAACTTATGTGTTATTATTTCCATGCAAACCACGTAGGTATAGAATTGAACTTGACAGTATGATAGCAAATAGTAACAGTTTCTGAGAAGTAAATGTTCTCACTGAATTCCAGGAAGTAAATTACCCTCGCTGCTCCAGGGCACTACATAGAGTCAAACCAATCTACTTTTTCTTTTGATGTCATTTGCCCAGAAATGTGTCATGAAGATTCAAAATACAGTAGGATGACTTAGTAAGAATGGCCTCTGCTGCAATAAATTACTTAGTAGGCTGAGGCCTCAACCCAAACCATGGATCTGAACACTATGGCTATGTCTACACTGCCAAATTAGTCTGGACTAAGGAAGCTTAGTTTGAACTAAATTTAGCCCTTGACTACACTAGGTTTTGCTTAGTTTGAACTAAGAAATTTCTTAGCTCAAACTAGGCAAAGCTTAGTCCAAGCTAGGTGGTACCAAGCTTAGTTTGGACTTCTGCACTTTGTTCAAACTAAGTGTGGGCAAGATCCAAACTAAGGCTTAATTCAAATTTTAAAAGTTCGAACTAAGCCATTAGTTCAAACTAGAATGCACAGCTAGTTTGAACTAAAAAGCCACGGTTAGTTCGAACCAGCCCAAGGTTAGTTTCTTGGACTTCTTTAGTTCAGACTAGCAAGTCAGAACTAATATTGATGATGTAGACATAGCCTATTACATATATATTTGGGACTATCACCACCACCTATCATACTGACAGTCAATCAGTGGGGAAAGGAGATGATTGTATATGGAAGGGGAGGTGGGGATTGTTGAGGATTAGCATTATCACAGAATGGCATCACTACACAGTTCATTTTAGAATTTTTTTTTAATTTCAGATCTATAAATACTTAGTAGCAGACCTCTGTGCTGTTCATATAGGGCAGCAGTTCTCAACCATTGTGTCTGGACACATTGCTGGGTGGCCACACAGTGGTAAGTGTGTTGAGCAGAGGCAGGGAGATGGCTGGATTCAGCCTGCAGGAAGCTGGGCTGGTGTGTCCTGTAGGTTTGCAATATGCTGCCAAGTGTGTTGTGACCTGCAAAAGGTTAAGAACCACTGATATAGGGGACTAAAGAAAGAATCCCAAGTTCATCAGTGTCTAGCAGGTTAAGCATATTTCAGCCTTACAGCAATATTTAATGTTACTTTTGAGCCTCTTCCTTTCAAACCCCAGATTTCAGAGGACTTTTTGGGCAAGCATAGAATCTCAGCATGAGAAAGAAATGCATGACAGTCATATCAAAAAAGAGCCACTGGGAAATCAGAACTGGGTTTGAAGAGACAGAAATCAGGGGCAAATCAGAGGAAAACAAAACAAAAGTATGAGGAAAGGCAGAAATTTAATGTTTTTAAAAAAGATTTATAACTTTAAAGTGTCGCTTTCTTCATGCCAATATCTATGATGGTATGAAGCGAAGGACAACACAGAATGAGCTGGATAGATTAGATGGCACAGATATTGTTCAGTTAAGTCATCAATATTCATTTACTGTACAAAGTGATATGGTTCAGTCCAATGACCAAAGGAAAACGTAGGCTGATTAGGAAAAATACTCTGACATTGTTACAACAATAATAATAATAATAATAATAATAATAATAATAATAATGATATACTGATGCCAGACTCAGGACTGGGCCCCACGCTATGTGTGCTACAACCAAAAGCATCTCTGTTGATTCCTCAGGAAAGTTCTGAAGTTGCAACACATTCACTTAAAATAGGCTAGCCAAAACCATACTATATGGGAAAATCTTCACCAAATAGCAAGATATGAAGCCTAGTAGATAGGCAAATATTAAAACCCATTATATCTAACTACCAGATCAATTCTATCTTGATACAGTTAAATGGCAAAGAATCTTGCATTTACAACTTACAAAATGTCTAGATTGTTTGAAAGTCAGTGAAGTCTACCCTGAATTATTATAGATCTTATATATTTGTTTAAGGTAGAATTGTTACATTTGGTTTTAGGTTATTGTATTTGAATTTCAGGGGACTGGTAAAGGAATTATTCAGTCATGGTTGCTCAGTCACAGGTTAGACACCATTCCAGACTGGTAGTGACCATAAGTCATTAGCATCTGATAGTTAATTGACAGTGCTCATGAGCTGGTGACCTCCTTTAAGATCCACATCATGAACTTACCATCACATGCATGTTAGTATTCACTGCAGAGAGGCTAAACAATAAATGAAAGCTGAGCTGTCCTGTGATTCACAGATTTCGTATTCCCAAAGCATGTCTGTAGCGCATTGTCAGGGTGATGTGAAGATATTTGTATTACTTCTGTTCTCCAAAAAGTTCTGTGGCACTTAAAGACTAACAAATTTATTTAGTGAAAGAGCTTTTGTGGGAGAAAATTCCACTTTGTCAGATGCTTTGAAGATGAGGGAAATTGCCATCTTCAAAGTGTCTGATGAAGTGGGATTTTCTCCCACAAAAGTTTATGCACTAAATAAATTTGTTAGTCTTTAAGTGCCATAGAACTCCTTGTTTGTTTTACTGAACTAGACTAACGTGGCTGCCCCTTTGGATCTTTGCTGTTCTGCAGACTATAGTCATTTTTCAACTAATAAGGAGCATTAGAGCCTTCAGTCAGTTCCCTTCACCAGCACTAGAAAAAATAACATCAAATCAAATTGAAAGTATCTATTAGAGCTGTAATGAACTCAGAATAGGGAATGTACAATGTTGCTGTAGCTCTGTTGATCATCCCAGCATACTAGAGGGGTGAGGTGGGTGAAGTAATATCTTTTATTGGCTCAACTTCAGTTCATGAATGAGACAAGATTTAGAGCAACACAGAGCTCTTCTTTGGATTTGGGAACAGTACTTTATCGTATGTCAACGTAGCAATAAAACACCTCCAGAAACACACCTTGACATACATAAAGACCAAACCAGGACAGTCTATTAGAAAGGGGTTGCACCATACAAGGAGCCACCCAAATGTTTCAAGAGAACCTGCTTCAGTACAGAAAACCCTTACCGTTGATTGCACACCCTTACTTGTCACCTACAACCCCACACTATAACCCATAAGGGGTTTTATTAAACAACTTGAACCTACTCTTGATGGGGCAACATCCTGAAAGAAAATCTTTCCTGAATCTCATCTTCTAGCTTTCGAACACCCACAACTTCTCCCAGTTCATTATCAGAAGCCAGCTCCCTATTGATCAGCATACATCATCAACTCAAAATAGCACCAGACCCTGCCAGAACAAACAGATGCAGCACTGCTATGACAATCAATATCCGCCGCAACCTTTCAAGACCCATGGATCCTACCACTACGTATGGTGTGCTCTATCCAGTGCACTAAATATGGACATAACTATTTGGATGAAGCTAGACAAACCACTACACCCTCAAATGAACTCATACAACAAAATGTTAAAAGACAAAAATACCATATGTCCCATGGGAGAACACACTTTATGAAACCATCATTTCATATAGGACCTCCAGTAGTTAACCTAAAGAAAGCCTGCACAACATCTTCAAATGATGAGCAAGGGAGCTTAAATTTGTAACTTTGCAAAACACTAAACACCTTGTTCTTAATAAAAACACCAGATTTATGATTTATTACAGCAATCTGTAACTAGCTAACCCCACCTTTGTTCACGAGCTGCATAACCCAGCACTAGTTACCAGTTTGGTAAAGCTGTCAGCTTCTTTTCTCGGGTACTCTTACTAAACTCTGGTCATTGATGGTGCATGCACTCCTCCTTCGGGGAAGAATGTCCCCCACCATGCCCCTTCCACCTAAGGCCATGCCCCATCGCACCCCTTCTGCCTGAAGGCCCACCTCCCTCCCCTTAATCACCACCACAGCCCAAACAAAGCAGACACAGCCTCGACTGGGGCAGAGCAGTACCAAGCCCTGGATAGCACACTGCAGCTCTGAGCCCTGGCTAAAGCAGAAGACACCCCTCCCACACCTGAGTCTCAGCCAATGCCTGGCTGGAGCAGAGCAGCTCGTCCCGTCCCCCACCAGCTCACTGGTGCCTGAAGCAGTCCTGATCAGGCCAACCTGTCAGTGCCTCCATTACGTCTGCCCCCCATGAGGGAAGGCTTAGCCTTCCCTGGCCGCTGATACTCCCTTGACCAAGCAGCAGCATGATTTGCAAAAGGCTTGTTTGGTTCAGTCTCCACTGCAGTACAGTGGATCCTCTGATGGTGTGTTTTCAGCTCAGCAATCAGCAGGATTAACACTGACTCAGTTAGCTCCTGCAGTACATCAAGGGCAGTTGCTTCTGTTTTCAACCGAGTAGATTCAAGAGTCTGGGATGGAGACGATAAAGGAAGCCAGCCCATGGGATTGTGGGATACTTTTTGGAGGCTTGCCAGAATCTGAGTGAAGCAGGGCACTGTTTAATCTGCAAAGCTGTAGGACTCAAGCCTTGACCTGGCTCAGACCACTGTTTGAGACCCTGGGTCAGCACAATTTGTATGTAGACAGAAAGGATCCAGGTCTAATGAAGAGCTCCTTGTAGCTCAAAAGCTTTTCTCTTTTGCTAATAGAAGTTGGATCAATAAAAATAGCACCTTACCAACCTTGTCTCTTTTAGAGCAAGCAAACAAGCCATAGCATCTTCACGCTTAGTATGATAAGAAAGCTTGCTGAAAGCTATGTGTTGCTGAGGAATGTCCCATTTCCCCTCAGACTAGACTATGGATTTGGGAGATATTACTGAGAAAGACTTAAGGCTGCTGGGACCCTCAGTATGATTGTGTTGCCTCAAAGTGATACATGTGCCTGAATGTAGGCTCTGGTTAGAAAGTAAACATGTCACTTTAAAATACTCTTTCTTTGGTGCTAGTTTGACATTGGGTTGAATAAGGAGCAGATGTACCAGAAAGTTAAGGGCCCCAAAAAGTGTGCAGTACTGTAAATGCAATCATTCTTTTGACGACTGAATGCAGTACAGAGGTGTGCTGTATTTTCCTTATTCTCAGCATATCTCAACACAGACTATTTTATCAGGGGAAGAGGGAGCTTGCAAGATTCACAAGTGGCTGAGCAAGAAGCCAGTGCAGAGGGGTCCTAGGGGAAGACAATAACTGAGCCTAGTCTGGGAGCCTGAAGAGGCAAGAATTTTTGGAAGAGCGACAGACTGGAGAGGACACCCCAGGTACTAGGCTCACAATAGGACTATTCTAGGGACCCAAACTAGAACATTGTTGCTCTCTTTGGGCTGTAACAGTTTAAGCCTCTGTAGCTTAGGGATCTGCAACCTCTCTCTTTCCCACCTAGCAAAATACCCTTTCCATTAGTCACATGTCTAGATGGTTATTGGGGCCTACTTCTCATGGCCACACTACTGAACAATTTGCTAAAGGAAATGAATGGCACTTATTAAAGGTTGTGACCCTAACTGTAATAACAGGGAAGGTTTATGGAGACTACAGTACCCACACTGGAATTGAGTCAGGCCGTCAGGGCACTTTTAATCTTGAAAACATTGATACGGACTTTCAAAGATATTCATTAAGGGTTGATGAAAGAGAAGAGATGGAGCCTATTTACCATGATAAATAAGGAGACCTGCCGTAACACTGGAACAAATAGATTCTACTTCTAAAGGGAAAAAATGGTAAAGTGTCTCAAAGGCCTATGGATGATTAAACTGTTGGAACTCTCAGTGGAATCATCTAGCTACAGTGATGCTCAATAACAGCTGGATTTTCACAGGAATCTTGTTTTGAGAACTAGACCTTGCTTGCATTCCTAGCCTATTTCAAATTGGCCCCGTCCATGAGCCAAGAATGTTTGGGTAAAAGTAAGTTCTGGTGATAGACTATAATGGACAGTGCACTCTCCTGAGAGGTTAGGGAGCCGAGTTCAAGTTTCTGCTCCTAGGAGACATTCCCGATGAGAACCTAGATGTCGAGGGAATTTAAGCATCTACAGAATTAGGTAACAGCTGAGAGGTAGTTTTGTGAATGCCAGTGGAGCCTAAAAGTTGGTCCTAGGCTATACCTACATTTAAAATGTTAAAGCAGTGCTGTAGGGCTCCAGTGTGAACACTTGTTATAGCAACATGAGGGGCTCTCCCATCACAGTAGGCAATCCACCTTCCTGAGATTGTAGCTAGCTCAGTGGAAGAATTCTTCGGTTGAAATAGCACTCTCAACACCAGTGCTTAGGTTGGCTTAACTGCTTGTCTCGGGGGGTATGTAGTTAGATGATTTTTTCTATTTATATCAGTGTAACTTTCCAGTGTAGACCAGCCCTTAGGCACTTAAAGAGACAGTTGGGCCCTTAAGTTCCTCTTAAGAATCTTACCCTAAGTTTAAAAGAAGCATGCATACTTTCCTTTTCTTCATTCCCTTTTCCTGCTCCTGTCCTCTATTGTTCATGTTTGTATATTAGCAACATTTGTTTTGGAGCTATTTTAACAAAACTAGTGGCCTCTGAATAATCTTATGGTTTACATCTCACATGAAAACATTCAGATTTGGTTCTGTGACTTGCTGTTTGCCCTGCATGCAAGAGTCAGAAAAGGCAGAAGCTTTTCACCACTGTGTTATTACTGAGGAGCTAAACCTGAAGCTGATTAATTTAACAAACTTCCAAATAAACAATAAACTATGACAAGTCCTTCTAGTAATACAAAAGATTTGGATGGCTGGAAGGAGGGAACGCAAATGTTAAAAAGAAAAACAGAAAATTCCTCTCTTGATTGTGACATTTTGAGATAAATTCAAGTCAGTAAAAATTGAAGGCCAGATCAGTGAAAATCAGTACTACTTTTTCTACAGCAGAGGATCTGGCCCAGAAAGTTTCTGGCCAAGTATGGGGGCCAGGCACGAGGGAGGTAATACAAAGCACATCAGATGACAGTGGCAGTCTAAAAGGGCAGAATAAAAACATTCCCCTAAAATGACCTCTCTTGGATATACTATTATACCTACAGATGTTGTAGATGAGCAGAGGTGCCCAGGAAGCCACCTTTTCTATCTGTTGATTCATAGCAGGACTTTGGTGAAGATGTTAATATAACAGAGAAGGATAAAATTCCAAACCACACAGAAAGATTTTAGGGAGCATTCCTTTTTATATATACTGTACACATACAGAGAAAGAGCAGTAGAGGCAGGGGTTTTGCAATCTCTAATCAACAAAGATTGCTTCCTGTGCAAAAGTCAGCTGTTCCCATACAATAGACAAGCTGTTCAGTCTCCTGGCGCCATCCCAAGGTCATGGCTTTTTCTATTGTTGTTTCCATCGCATGGAAAATTCCTGGGCTTTTCTGTGTATATATATCTTTTTCTGTGTGAAAAATCCCTTTGCTAGACTGCCTCTTGTGGTTGTCAAGGAGTTCAGCAATTGGTCCACCTCTGAATTTGGTTATTCAAGGCTTTCTTTTCATTGGACAATATCAGTACCTGAAGCACACTCTATCTCAATAGCTCATAAATATTTGACTTCATAAATATTAATCTATACTGTGTCCTGAGTAGGATGTAAATCAGATTCAGGTATGGTATCCCCCCCCCCACACACACACACTTGCTTTTCTAGGAATTGACATAAGAACTCCCACTGAGAGAGTGAGAAATGATACCATGTCATTTCTTAAATGTTTTTTTCAGCATAAAATATTTATCCTTTACAAAAAAAATGCACTGCTGACAAAACAGTTTTATCTAGAAGAGCTATGCAAGAAAATATATATGTATAGGTATAAAAACACTCCTAAACTGTCATATTTTACGAGAGAGAACAGATAGAAAATCTTGAAGCTACCAGAGATCAGATTTGTTTTTGAAAAGCATCCAGAAGTTCAAGCGCTTGCATAAAGCTGGTCCAGACTCCCTGAACCTCCTGAGTTTGTAAAACTGGGCTGGATATCTCATTATAAGGCTGGTCCTGTGAGATATTGAGCCCCTCAACCACTATGCTACAGGTTTCTGCATGAGTCGAGTATGCTCGGCACTTTGCAGATCTGAGATCAAGAAGAGGCCCTCACACTATTTAAAAATAAATAACTAATTTTACAGAGCATGGTATACAGAATCATAGAAGATTAGGGTTGGACAGGACCTCAGGAGGTCATCTAGGGCTTTCTAGGCAAACGCCCTGCTCAACACAGCACCAGTCTGGACTAAATCATCCCAGTCAACACTTTGTTCTTCCTAGTATCCAACCTGGATCTCTCCACACTGCAGCTTGACACTATTTCTTTTAGTTGTCATCTGCTATCACTGAGAACAGGCTAGCTCCATGCTCTCTTCAGGTAGTTGATGTTTCAGGGTCAACCAAGAATCAATTCACAAGTTGGGTTGGAGAGGTAAGAAGCAGTTATTCAGTTACAACATCTAAATCACTCATTAGCTACAGTTCTGGACCAGCAGAGTGAGCCTAGAGTATTACGTACTTACAGCATATATACACTTTAGCTTCTGCGAATACAAGTCAGCTTTTCCTTTTTCAGTTAAGCCTTGTGTTCTTTTTCCAGTCTTGGCCTTGCTCCTCATGTCCACTTTCAGACTGGGTGAATGCCTTTCTGGCTTGTTGTGATTTAGCTCCCAGCCCACCCTTTTTCCCCTAACAAGGCCATAAACTCTTCTTAAAATGGGGTGTACAACTTCTACTGGCTCTGGGTGTACTTTCACCAGCCTTTTGGGGGAGGATCTCTGACATCTAGCTTTAATCATTTCCCAGTTTTTGGCCCTTTCTTTACTTGATCATGTTCTTACCTACTTCCCCAACACAGAGCTCTCCTTACAGGGTGGTAGCTGTTGTAGTGTTAGGAACTGAGAACCAGCACACAGAATAGGGAACAAGTAGGGAGATGTAAACTTAATCAGTAATTGCTTAAGCAGCTCCATGTGGGTAGCATGTGAGAGGTGCTTTCCTCCTTTAGCTAAACTAGAGGTTTCTCTGGAGAACAGTTAAAGCCACTTTTGCTTGGATCCTGCCCCCAGGTCCCCATAGATCTGACCCAGAGCTGAGTCCATTTCCTCCAACACCCATAGTTAAAGACTAAAATCAAATCCTTCCTCATTCTTCTCTTCTACAGACTAAATGAGCCTAGATCCTTCTGGCTATGTGTACAATAGCCATTTAGTCCAGATGGTCCAGATCTATGCTAGCCTTTAACTAGTCCAAACAAAAAAAAATTCTTAGTTCAGACTAGCCAAAGCTTAGCCCAGACTAATAAGTTTGAGTGGATAGTTCAGGCTAAGCACTTAGTTTGAACTTTAAATTTGAACTAGTACAATGTAGACACAGGCTAATGACTTAGTTCAAACTTTTATAGTTCGAACAGTTCGAACTAGCTGTGTTTACTAATTCAAACTAAAAAGGTAATTCGAACTAGGATGTGTGGCTAGTTTGAACTAAAATGCCGTGGTTAGTTCCAACTAGTCCAAGGCTAGTTCAGACTAACAGCAGGCTTTTTTAGTTCAGACTAGCAAGTCCAGACTAAAAAAGCAGATGTAGACATAGCTTCAGTCTCTCTTCATAAGTCATGTGCTCCAATCCCCTAAATCACTTTTGCTGCTCTCCTCTACACTCTCTGCAATTTGTCCATGTCCTTTCTGTCACAGGGAGACCCAAATATACATTCACATTTGATGTAAAATAATATATTTTGCATCATATCACCTTGATAACCATATATTTTGCAAATTCTACATGGTCAATATTGAAAATTACAAATTTTTATCCTGAAGTCTCCTTCTTTACCTGTTTAATGGGACTACCTTCAGGGAAATGATACATTTCATCAGTCTTGATGAATCTGGTGAACTTTAGGGGTACATATGCAGCAATGGAAGTATGATGAGCAGAACTGAATGAAGACAACCAGGTTGCAGGAAGGATGTAGTTTCACATCACAAAAAAGGGCTCAGGAATGAAAGCTGGGACCAAGCTGCTAACACACAAACTCTAGGGCTATGTCTACACCTAAAATCTTAGTTCAGACTTGGTTAGTGTGAACGAAGTAGTTTGAAAGTTAGTTCAAACTAAGCGCATTTTTTTAATTGAAACTAAGTTTTAGTTTGAACTCGCCATGCTTTTAGTTTGAACTAACTTTTTAGTTCAAACTAAAAGTTAGTTCAAACTAAAAAAGCGCACTTAGTTTGAACTAACCTCTAGTTCGAACTTATTTAGTTTGAACTAGCATGTCTACAGTGTGCTATTTTTTAGTTCGAACTAGGCAAAGCCTCGTGTAGGCAGGGTTCAAATTAGTTCAGATTAAGGCTCCTTAATTCATACTAATTTGACAGTGTAGACATAGCCTAGAATCTCAGAGTAATTTTGGTCACGCGGCATGCTCAGTGATGGCCTCTTATGCACAAGTCTGCCTGGAGCCCGTTTACAGCTAATGAAATGGCAAGGCTGTCCAACCTGTGACTTTGGGACCACTTCTGGTGTTCTGGGGTTTAAGTTAGCAGAAAAATGCATATTTGATTATAAATTGAAAATGTGCTGCCTGAACCACACCCTGTTATTTTTATACAGAAATGTTTGAATCAGCCCTAACATCATGGAGAGGCAGAGGTGGATACATCAACCCTAACTGCTTCCCACCACCTCCTTGACAGCCCCAGACTTAGCTTTTATCTAAACCACTTCATAAGTGGAATTTTCTCCCATGAAAGTTCATGCAATAAATAAATTTGTTCATTTTTAAAAGTACCACAGGACCCCTTGTTTGTTTTCCTCAGTTAGAGTCACCCAGGGAAGCTTAGAAGAAAAGAGAAAGAAGCCAATAACAAACAATCTGGCACAAGTCCTTGAATCTGTGTCTTGCCCCTCAATTCAGGTTACTTACATCAGCTAGCAGTGGTTCTCTTAGGCAACATCCATCAGCTGAGGACAGCCAGCATGCTGCACATTTCACTCCCAGCCCAATTCACCTCCCGTGCCATGGCCTGCAGGTAGATAGGCATAGGAATAAGTGGTGCTAGCCATTCCCCTGTTGGGATCCCTCATGCCAAGACAATGTCCAGTAGAAGACCTGTGAATAGATTCCTCTCTTTTTGTGCTGCCGGACTGATGAAAAGGGAATGGAATGGGCAAAGGGCCTCTTTTTAGTAGTCATTTAGTACTCATTTAGTACTGGCTCTTTTGCCTATTGAAAGAATATATTCAGCCATTAGGCTGCCAAAGTTGGACAACATAAATATACGGGACCACTTTAGTAAATGTATATCAGCTATACAAACTTACTATGTATGTACATTCGCATAACCTTGGATACCATGGAATTTCTCTGTGGGTGACTGGTCTATCTCCAAAGGGGCAGCCATGTTGGTGTATTCCAGCAAAAAAAACCAAATAAACAAACAAACAAAAAAAACAACAAAAACAAAAACAAAAACCAACAACAACAACAAGGAGTCGTGTGGTACTTAAACACTAACAGATTTATTTTTCACAGCATCTGACGAAGTGGGATTTTCTCCCATGAAGGTTCATGCGACAAATAAATCTGTTAGTCTTTAGGCACCAGACAACTCCTTGTTTTTTTGGTTTTTGTTTGTTTGTTCTATGCTTTGCAAGTTCTCCTAGAAGCACAGAAATCTACAGTGTAATTGCCAAAGGACTACATGAGCATCCATGCTTTTCAGGTTCCTCTTATAAAAACAGCGAAACAGATTTCCACAACTCTTCTGGGAATGTTTTACAATAAAATACTTCATTTAGAATATTTCCCCCCCATGATCTCTAATTATGCTTGTCTAACCTCCAGCCCGCAGGCCAGACTTCAGCCTGCCAAGGGTTCTTATCTGGCCCACGGAGCCACCCCATGCACTTGTGTGGGCTGTACGGAGTTAGGAGTGTAAAAAAAAATTTGCTCACCGGCCCCCAAGTGTGAAAAGCATTGCAATGTGGCCAAAAAGGTTGGACAGCCCTGGTTCCCTTCCCTCTCATTACTGCACTGTTAAAGTTTCTTTGAGGTTAGTTCAAGTCACCATAAGGGCTTTCACTCTGGTCTTGAAAGAAAAGATAACCACAGTCTCTCTGGTGCAACATGTCACTCAAACTCCTGAGTGTGTTATTGTATGGAGGGAAGATATATTACTGTGTAGGGCCTCAGAAGGTAAATTATATGTTCCACTAACCTGTATGGATATATTTCAGTTTTACAACTATGGATTTTTTTCTCTTGACAAAAAATAAAATGATGTTTTGATTATATATCAGCTTTCTGTCATGTAACCTATTTTAAAACAAGCAGTAATTGAGCCGGGAGCCTCAAATTTTACCGTAAGGTATTCATATTACACACCCACACACACATACACACCCCCTTTCACAGAGGACAGTCACTGTAAGTGCCAACAGTATGTTCAGGTTCCATTGAAATACTGCCATCTTGTTCTTAAATGCAGGACTTTAATTAAAGACTCCCAACGCTATGACTGTACCGGGAAATTAATTCCCGAGATTATTTTCCACTATGTAAACTTCATTTTCATTTCAGTGCTGATGTGAGGGCAGATCCTGCTATCCTCACTAATGGGTGTAAGACCAGGAAGGCACAAGTATTTTCTGGTGGATATCTGATTCTTTTTCATTTACCATTGCAAACTGCTGTGTTGATATTTCATTGTTAAGCATTTGCACCACTATAAAGGAACATTGTGATTTCTCACAACAAAAAGAAGTCATGACTGCCCATAAGAAGATTTTGTTGTGTACATTTAAAAAGCTTTAAAACATTAATTGCTACAGTAATTGCCCAAAATAATATAGCTTACAATAATGCAGTCACAATGTTTCAGATTGGAATATTGTGACACCATGTGTCTTAATTTGCTTTGTAATGAAGAGCCTTCAGGTTCCTATACAGCACAGCAAAAAAGACAAATAAAATAATCTTCGTTACATAATTTACTATTTGATATAAATATAATAATAACGAATACTATCAGAGTCCACATTTCTCTTTCTTTTAAATAAAACAAAATATTATTTCTATTCCACAGGATCTTGTTCTATCTGGTTTGTGCACCTCAAACAGCCCAAGAAATCTGAGCACCTTCTAGTAGTGTGAAAGACAGTTGACTAGCATCTGTTATTGGTGGTTTTATCTTTCTTTCTCCCTTTCTCTCACTGAGAGAAAACTTTGTAAGGATTTTAAAAAATGCCCAAAATAATATACAATTGTAACACCACCTTCTAGTTAATTTCCAAGCGAAGGAACCAATATCACAGCTACATTCCCCACCTCCAGTTAGTTATGTATCATTTCATTCTCCCTACTCCTTTTTTGATTCAGGACCACATTACTCAAAGCTAAGATTACAATTTTCAGTGATTCACTGGTTCTGTGTTGTTCATTAGACAAATTAAAGCGCTCAGGGGAGGGGGACCAAATGACAAGAATTTGGGGGGGGGGTTGTTTTAGTTTGTTCTTTAATCATAGGTGAGTTCCCACCCCCATACAAATTTTTATTCCCTGTTATACCCACCTTTTGGGAGAAGGCAGTTGGTCTGATTTCCATATACTGAATCTGAGGCATTCTGCAGATAGAAGTAACATCCCAAGCAGTATTTTGTTTGTCTACTTTTCCTGTATCTCTGTGTTATTTGTCACAAAGGTTATTTCTCCTAGAGGAAATTTAATCCCCTAGGTCAGTGATTCCCAACCACTGTGTTGGGACACATTACTGTGTCACTACACAACAGTAAGTGTGTCACAGGTGATGGCTGGATTTGGCCTGGAGGGAGTGGGCTAGTATGTCCTGTAGAGTTGCAATGTGTTGCTAGGTGTGTCTCAACCCACAAAAGATTGAGAACCACTGCCTTAGTTTACAAACAATCTTCACCATTACCTTGGTTACGTTTACTTTATAAACTGCTGTTGTGAGAATATAATCCCATTCAGCGATGAACGTGGCATCATAACATTTAGAATCCTCTAAACAACACAGCTGATTTTTTAGTGCTAACAACCTTATTCTGAGTTCTAAGTTAATATTAATACAATAAAAGTTCTGGAAGAGCATAAGCCAAACTTTCTATTGGTAGTTGCTTGGTAGGAAACTTTCCCTGAGGCAGATTACCCCATGCCTGATGCTAAATTCTTTGTAGAATACGATATTGTTTTGTTCTGTGATTGCACAGCGCTTAGTACAACAGGGTCCTAATCTATGAGAGGGGCTCTTATTTGCTGTCACTTTCATAATAGTTAAAAAACTTATGGAAGAGTTTCTTCAACCTTTCTTTTGGCAGCTGTTGCTGGCCACTGCTGAAAACACAATACTAAAGTACATGCAACAATAGGGCTTCTCTATGCTTAAAACGATGCACTGCCATTGCACTTTGAAGATACTATACAATGACAGGAAGGATTTTCCCATTAACCTGGCGCTGTCTGCACCAGCGGTTTTTTGGTGTAACTGCATGGGGGGGACACTTTTCACACCATAGAGTGATGTAAATCCAACCTAGTTTCCTAGTGTAGACCAGGCCTGATTTAATCAAGTATGGCAATTCCTATGTTCCTCGCCAGGGCTCCCAGACCCCCTACTCCTTTATTCTGACGCTGAAACAAAGAATTATGAAAGACTCATAAGCTAATTGCAGCAAAAGAAAGATTTTGGACATCATTTCCCACCTCCTGCTTTCTAGGAACTCCATGGCATGATCAGTTCCTTTCTGTCAGTTTAAATCTAGTCTCTCTTTTGATTCTAGACTTGTGTCTCTGTCAGAGAAAAGAAGCTTATTTTACCATCATTAAAAATAAAGAAAACTAATGAAAGATCTAAATGACTCATTCATCAGCTGAACTATTTTTCTATGTTGCTGTTGTGCATGTGAAAGCTATTACACAGGGAGAGAGAGGGCTGTGAATAGAATTAGTGTTTAAATAGTACCAAAGTATTAGGTTGCTCCTTGTCACCAACCAGCAATAAACTCTTATAACACAGTAATGTGTGCGTGGTAGCCTATGACACATGGGTTCTGCCTACACTACAGCAGCAAAGACGTTTTGTTCTCTGATGTCATGAGCTGTGAGTTCCAAGTGGGGACTCAGTCACTGACTCAGCTACAATGAACTGCTGTGAGATTCCTCAAAAGAGAAAAGGAGTAAAATTGAAAGGCTTTCCTCTTTCCCTGGCACTACAGAAATACTGCTTAATGCTCGGAGTTGTTAACCCATTGGTGCAGGAATTTTACTCTTGTTAATATTAATGCAAGCTATGCAGTTTCATCAAGAGAAATTTGGTTCTCTGGTATCTCAGGTCGCTGGTCCCCAACCCTTTCCATTTCACTTTATTTTCACAGGTAGTACAGATGTGTTTGCCCCCCACCTCCAAACTTAGGGCTGCAGTAAAGTTGTCCCCTTCCCCCTTTGTTCCTTTCTTGTCAGTCCTGGAATTATGCATATGCCATTGTGGGAGAAAAGGCTAGAAAGCTACCTCAGACTAAGTCGCAATGAGATTTTTTACTGAACCCATATATTTATTCCCAGAAAATGCTCTTCATTAAATTGGAATTCACCCTGACGCTACAGCCTACCCTTACTTGGACCTCAGCACCTGTGCAGATCAGACCACTTATTTAAGTGCTGAAATATGGATTTAGCAGTCCTGACTTTAGGCACCAATTTTTTTAAAGCTCTTGGTCCTAGAGATTGCTTAGGTTCTGGCCTTTGCATAGTTGTGCAAAATACAGTGTCCTTAGAAAAAGCTAGTGTATAAAATCCTGTTTATACAACCCACCTGAAAGCCATCATTCCACCTTCTTCATTAACTGCCATCAGTTGGATCAGTCTATCAGTAAATATTGGGCTATTGTCCTGGCACTGGTGCTCACTTCGGGAACCAGGAGGTCTGTAAACATATTTTATGTGAATGTCCTTCTGTATTTGACTATTTCAAAGCACTTTATAGTGGTTAAGGAATTAAATCTTGTATTGCTCCTACAAGTAAGAATTGTAATAGACAGGGATACCAAGACACAGAAATTACGTGTTTCTCAGGTTTACATACACAATCAGCATCAGAATCCCAGAAGAGAAAACATATTTTCTAATTCCATGTCTTAAGTATAAGAGCAGCCTCTTCCATATATTGTAGTCTCTTCTGGCACTTAGTCACTGTGTGAAGGGCTGTGCAAATAACTGATTTTTTAATTCATTGGACAACAACAAGTGCAAAAGAATTTCAGTTCAGGTCCAACAAAATATTTTGTTCAATCCAACATGAAATGCTTAGTTTCATTTTTCTCCCACAAAATGTGAAAAAACCCCACAAAAATCCCACTGAAGTAAAATTTGAAGTGAAGAGTTGTTTTAAATCAAACAATTCAAATGTTTAAAATCTTTTTCCCCTGATTGCCACAATTCAACTCAAATTCAGAGTGTTTTATTCAACATGAATTTGCATTTTTTTGTGTGTGTGGAAAAATGTGTCATCCAATTTTTTTTCGCCAGCGCTAATTGTGTGGTCTTGGGACTAGCACTTAGCCTATTTGTGGTTCAGTTTCACATATATTTGAGTGTGTTTACAGATCCTTGGATGGTAATTATTAGTTATCTTACCCAAGCACCTAGGTGCCTTAATCATAGACCAGAACTCTGCTTTGCTAGGCACTGAACCCACACAAAGCAAAATGATGGTGTCTGCCCCAAGAGTCTTACAATCTAAGTATTAATAAACTTCTCATTAATGAAACCAAGACATATGAGCTAAAGTCAACTGTACTCTGAGACACAGAATATTTCACAAACCTCTCATTTATAGCTAACTATTCAGAAAATAAATTAAGCCTAAAAGTTTCTCTCCTGTAGTATTTCCAAAGTGTGAGTCATGTTAGTCGAGTCCAGCAGAACAAACAAGGAGTCTGGTGGCACTTTTAAAGACAAACAAATTTATTTATCGCGTGAGCTCTTCAAGCTTCTGATGAGGTGGGATTCTTTCCCATGAAAGCTCATGCTATATTCTTTAAAAATGCCACCAGACTCCTTGTTTGTTCTTCTATGGTAGTGAATCTTTAGTAAATTAGAGTAAACATACAGCAGGGGGAGGGGAGGAGACTGGGTATTTGGAAAGGCAGAGGAGAAAGGAAAGATTAGAAAGAAAAAGGGAGGGTCTGGGATATGACTGGATATATCTGGATAGGTGTAAATTGTATGACAGGCAGGGAGAGTATGGCATGAATGTTTGAGATATGACTAGGCATTTCAGTGAGGACAATGGCAGAAGGGTAGAGCAAGTGAACTGGGTAATAAAAATAAAGACCCCAAGATTCAAATGGTGCAGTAAGTTATAAGTCACATGTCCCATGAAAGCTAACTGGAAAAGGGATGTGACAAATGTGTAATTTCTATGCCAAGGGACTTTTTTTTACCTTTACCCCTACACTGATTTCAATGAGAGATCCAACTCAGGAACCAACAAAAGATGTACCAGTTTAACTTTTTCGTTTATGGATTTGATTTATTAATAATAATAATAATAATAATAATAATAATAATAATAATAATAATAATAGCAGTAAAAGCCTTAGTGTAGATGCAGTTACATCAGCATAAATGAGACTCTACTGATATAGTTTGTTCCCCTTTCCAAATAGAAATAGCTGTGCTGTCATAAAGCACCTTTGTACAAGTATAACTGCCTTTACAACCAGGGTGTCACACCAACACAGTTAAGAGAGAACAGCTTTCTGAGCTTTTCCGTTTGTTTACATTACTGTAGCTTTTTGAGCTCAATGGAGCTACATCAACCGAGAATAGCTGAGGATCTGGCTCTATAATAAAAGGCAAATCAGTCAATAAATTAAGTATCTAGAAATGTTCATACAACCATTTTAGTCTCAAAGCATTTAAGATAAGCCCAATGGAATGTTTCCTTTTGCAATTGTTGCTCAGGTTGCTTTGGAGTTTCTCTGGATCTTTCACTTATCCCTTGCCCAAATAAGTAAGGCATCTCTTGTGTAAGCACAAATTTGCATATGAATTGTAACTCTGCGGTTTCCCTTTGATTTGAAGTGTTTCTATTGAAGCACTGTAACTGTCATGTCTTTCACAGAATATGTAGCGAGGTTAAAGTGTTTCCCTATTGGTTTCTGAATGTTACCATTTCTGATATCTAATTTGTGTCTATTTATTCTTTTGCAAAGAGACAGTCCAGTTTGGCTAATGCATAAGGTAAAGGGGCACTGTTGGCACATGAAGACATATATTGCATTGGTGGATGAGCCCTTGATGAAGCAGCTGATTTGATTAGGTTCTATGACGGGGTCATTTGAGCAGATGTGTGCGCAGAGTTGGCAATAGGATTTGTTGAGGAGCATGTGCCTTCATTTTGCAGAGTTAGAATTCATATGCAAATTCAACACTATTAACCTGGGTTTGAATAGAGATATAGGCTGATTCAGTCATTACAAAAGACTTTTTCCCCATTTTAACCTTTCCATCTGTTATTCCACACTGTTTGAATAAAACAACTTAATTGGTTTGCTGAAAGAATTCTCAGTCGATCTTGTGACTTGCACATCTCTGCACTTATCCTTCCCCCTTTCATAATGTACCCTCCATTTCAGACGTCTGATGAAGTGGGATTCTGCCATGAAAGCTCACATGATAAATAAATATGTTAGTCTTTAAAAGTGCTACAGGACTCTTTATTTATCAAGCCTCCAGTTATCCATCCAAATACAGGCATGAGAACTTAGATGCATCAAAGATTATCAGTAACTTCTCATATAGCAGATAATGGATGACATACCCTAATACTGGCTGAAATTGCAAAAATCACTAAGGACAGGCAGTGACCATCTCATTTCTCTGGATCTGGCCAGGAAATGGAAGAGTGGCTGGACCTCACCTACCCTTCTAAACAAGCACATTATTACTGCCCAGCAAACCACAATCCCAGTTTTAACCTGCCACCAAGACTTTTAACCTCATTGAGCCACATTCTAACAAACCATAGAAGATGCAACCACTCAATAGACAAGTAGAAAATCAAAGACTCCCCTTCATGCATTTGTGGTGAGAACACCCAAACTGCTGAAAATGCTATCATAATGCTCTTGGTATGGATTCAAAGGTGAAGTGGATAATTTCTATAACATCAGAGAGGCAGCCTTGAAATGGCTTGTGAACCTCCAAGTGCATCTACAAAATATTGCTCTGCAGATTCCATGTGTATATGCATGAAGAGGGCATGATCTAATGCAAGGGTCTCCAAACTTTTTCACCTGAGGGCCAAATCTGCTTTTACTTAATTACTAGCAGGCCAGACCACCGACCTGCCTGCCTGCCTGCTGGCTTCCCAGCCCCCTTCCCCAACCTGCTTGCCAGCTCCTGGACCCTCCAGGTCCCTTCCCTGACCCACCCATGGGTTATAGTTTGGAGAGCCCAGATCTAACTACGTTAGTTATGTGTGGCCTTCATGGAATTGTATACCACCTGAAAATTGATGGAATGCAGCTGCACTCTGTCCCCACCCTTGATGTGCTTCAGATACACCTGGTGTAAGTACAATTCATCCTGCCTCCATGCAGGGAGATGTACTAGACAAACTTTTGAAGTCCCTTTCAGCCCTACATTTCTGTGATTCTATGTGCCAAAGTTGAGGGATGGAAGTTGGATAAGTTCTGGCTGTTCCATCTTTACTCCAGCTGAATGTTGTATCTGCTGGCCAGCTACAGCCAAATTCCTGTTCACAGCAGAAGACTCGGGTTCGAGGTCCATAAAATAAGCTAGAGCTAGTCTATCCGCAAAATCAAAGGAGGCTCTGATTCTGCTTTCAGTTACTATATGTTGATGTAAAAACAGAGTAATCCACTAAAGACAGTGGAGTTAGTGTGGTGTAAAATTTTTCTCAATGAGAAGAGAATCAGGCTTTTATAGGGACCAATTTGAACTGGATCATAAAAATTGTGTTGATTTTCTTCTGTGATCAGCAAACCATCCTGCAAACCTAGCAGAGCCAATTCTCCACTATGTTTTACAAGCTGTTGTCAAACATGGGTCACAAGCCTTTGCAACATCAGCAAATGCTTTTTTTCCCCTTAAAATTTCGCATGCATCCAGCTTGGCCAGTGGTAGTGCTAGTACAGACAGATTCTAGTGTCAACCAACAATTTAAGCTCTGTGCCAATAGTCTTATTCAGACTCAGGTTACACAGCAGTGCAGTGTGATTAAAATGCTAATGACTGATCTACATGTGTCCACTTTCCACTGTAGGCAACGGAGGGAAATTTTAAGAAAAGGCTAATGCAATCACAGCCTTAGAGAACACATGCATCAAGGGTAAATGCTGAGACAGCCTCTCTCCACTATGCAGTCTCAGCAAGTTGTCAAAGAAAGCTTCAGTATCTGAGTGGAATATATGTTCACATGTCTTCCATCCATTCCCAGCTTAATCCCTCTCATCATCTGCTGCCAGCACTACAAATAATTAAAGGATTTCTTTTTGTGTTTGTACTACTAATTTTGTGGTACTTGTAAATGTAATATTTTTGTGTGTATATATATTTGAGGAAGCAGGGGGCTTCTATTCTTTCTGTTTTCTATCATATCACCTACATTTTCCTTTCCACCTACATACGTCTCTGAACTAGTTATACATAAACGTAAAAAGCAGCGTGTTAAGTACTTTGCTACTTTTTCAGTCATGAAGCTTTTCAAGGTCAATTCTGCCCTCCTGTCATCTTTCTCATGTGCAAGACGAAGACAACGGAGAACCTCAGAGTTACAAACTCCAGAGTTATGAACTGACCAATCAACCACACATGTCACTTGGAACCAGAAGTATGCAATCCAGCATCAGCAGAGACCAAAAAAGCAAATATATTACAAAACAAACAACTAAAAATATAGTTTTAAAAAAAGATTTAACAAGGAACAGTTTCTGTGTTTGTTTCATTTAGATTAAGGTGGTTAAAAAGCAGCATTTTTCTTCTGCATAGTAAAGTTTCCAACCTGTCTTTAGTCAATGTCCAGCTGTAAACCTTTGAAAGAACAATGAACATTTGAAAGTTACAAGCAACCTCCATTCTTGAGGTGTTCATAACTGAGGTTTTAACCAACTTCTGGGCAATGGAAGACTTTTCTCAAGAACAGGTAGTTTGCCATTGGAAACAGCTGTTGAATGAAGTTCTGTTCTGTCTCTATTCTATACAGACAGGAGCAATTGAAATTAGGGATTATTTACGTTTAAGGCTATAAAAGAATAGAGATCTGGCAGTTCTCTTTCACTCTCTCATTCTCCTTCACTCAAAAACATTGTAATAAAGGAGAGTTTCTCATATAAAGAAGTCAAAGCCAGTGCCAGATTCTCCCATTAGGCACTGTAGGCACAGCACCTAAGGGCCTATGAAATTTTTCGGGCCTACGAAGGAGGGACAAATTTAAAAAAAGCAGAAGAAATAAGGAAAAATAACGAAAATCACATTTTAGCATTAGAACAGTTTAAAGTGCATCATGTCAATAGACATAATTCAATTGGCATTTACCCCTCTTTTTGCACATTTCGGAGTGAAAGTGCCTAGGGCCTATGAACTCCAAAATCTGGCCCTGGCCAAAGCAATGTTAGAGTTCTCAGAAAACCTTGCAGAAACTAAGAAACTGAGAACTGAGTGGCCAATCATTATCCCATATAACCATTTCATATGACAACATGACAGTTTATTAGCTGCAAAAGTACGTATGTTCTGAGACACTTTCCCCAAAACAAAAGTAATATTAACTTACAAAATATGTATCTGTGACTTTTGTTTTTGTTGTTTGCCATATATAGTCTATCTAGACTGTAAACTCCCTGGGCAGAAACTGCTTCTTCATGTGTGCTTGTACAATGGCTAATAATAAATAATTATCATAATAAACAGCATCACATATTAATAACCTGGCTTCATCTCTTAAGGTGCAGAGAGGAATTAAAAAATAGCTCTGTTTTGATTAATTCAAGTTTATTTTAAAAAAATGTCATAATTTATTAGGATAACCTACATGTTCTTAGGTATTTGCTTTGCTCTTTTAGTTGAACTACAAAGCTGTAATGGAAACTGCAAAAAACCCTGATTTCTGAGTTGATGACCCCACTAGCAAAGCTGATGGGAAGATACAGCACCAAAATCAGTTTTTATTTACTATTTTAAAATTTCTTTTCTCCTGCAATATGTGAGACTTCTGAGATTTGTGATGTCAGAGAATATACACTTTCTAGTGAGATCTATACATCGTTGCTACAGGAAATAGATTTGATAAGATTATTTTGATTACTTTATCTGTGAAAAGAAAAAATAGTATTTTAAATGTGGCCTCCTAAAACATCAGGTATGCCCAACATACTACTAAATTATTTCTTCCGAAGCAATATAACCACTAACATAGCTCACAGGTAGCATAAGTAGGTATTATTGTTTGTTTTTTATACAACTAGTTATATTTTGATGTGGTTTTCTGCCTGTCCTATTTTCAACCATTTTGTCATTTGACCTGAATACAATATAAACTACTTAATTATCTCTTAACTGGAAGAAGATATAATTAACATTCTTCTCTTACAAAGGCAAAAGAAATTATTCATATAGGCAGATACCCCAGTACAAGGATATGGAAACACAGTGGCAAGGAAACACCATAGAAGTTAAAAAACTATTAAAGTTCCCCATAAACATATAAAAGTTTGAGTCTCTTCAGGAGAGTAATTGATTTATTTACAGAATGTCTGAATGGCAAAAAGAAACTCATTGCTGGGCAAAACAGTGCCACCTTTGAGAACATTCTTCTGGATGTACATATTTCAATTGATACGAATGTCACTGACGTCAGCTGGGACCCTGCTAAATGATTACACGGTAGTATTGCCTGTGCTCTGTAATTTCTGTGACACATATGTAATTTCACATTTCCCAGGGCCTCTTCAGTTGCATGAGAAAAATGCACTGGGAAACTGTTGATTGCTTATACACCAAGCTAGCTACAGTTTTCAGCCCTATAAAAACCTCTGCCTGCAAGTTTATGGATGGTTAAGCAGATGGAGTGATTGTCAGCAGGAAAAAAAAAAAAAGGTGTATCAAAGTATTTTCAATGGCATCTTTTTAATGCTAGAGTATGCCCAAACTATTCAGATTGTTTGTTTTATGTACCCACCTAAAACCATAGGTTGAAACATCTAGGATAGATGGGAAAGAATGGTAGCCTTAAACATAGATTAAAAATACCTAGATTATTACTGAATATTTCTCCTCATTAGGTGAAAGAATCTCTCTCTCTTCAGAGGAGAGTCTTTGTTTGATCTCCCTTCATTTCTTGCCCAGACCTGTTGTTGCTCCTCCACCTTTTCACTCAATTTAACTAATTTTTAAACAAAGTATGGGCAATAAAGCAAAAACTACTCCACAATTATCACTTAGGCCCTGCTTGTACCTGTTCTCATTTCTTTTATGTTCACTTATAGTTTGTACACACACAATTTTGTGGGAAATGAATTGCTATATTTATGCTAGAAAGGTCTGCCTGCTTATCCAATCAGGGAACAAAAATATTATGTGACATATCTAACCAACGATAACAATAATTAATCATCATCTATGGACAGACTGTAAATATTCTAAATTCACAAGCTCAAACTTAAAAGTATTTGCAGGCTGTCCATAGATCATTATTACTCAAATAATGCTTAGAAGTTTGAATTCAGATTGAAGCCCCATTGTGAGGTGCAGTGTACAAAAGATGTTCCTTACCCTGAAAAGTTTAGTCTGTTCTATTAGACTAGACAAATAAAAAGATAGTCAGCCAACAAACAAAATATCAAAGGTCCAGGTTTAGTTACTTACAATATAAAAACTAAACAAGCCATCTCCTGATTTCCCCTTTGCCATTTGTGCAGTAGCCTTAACTAAACTGGTTCACCATGGCAGAGCATGTGCCACCCTTGTTCCTTCCTATGCACCCATACCTGAAGGTGGAAGGGTGACAAAAAGAAACAAGCACAAGGTAAAATAATTTTAAAATACAGTAAAATTTTAGGAACAGGTACCCAGTGTATCCATCTATAGATAAACTGGAAGAAAAAGGCTTATATACGTTTGGTACTAAATAGCGATGGGAGGGTGGAAAAGAGGATTGTGGAAGTTCAGTGGAAATTTTTATTTGTCTAGACATGTCTGTTCATTTCTAGCTACTGCTCAATGAACACTGTCTACAACAAGCTTCACAGAACCTGATTATTCAATAAGAGTCTTTCCATCCAGTGCATACATAGCAAGCCTTTAAATGATGTGACTTGTTATACCAGGATCTTACAGCAGCTTTAAGGCTTTTCCTTGCATGTTTTTTTGTTTTTGTTTTTGTTTTTCTACAACATCAATTACATTACGAGAACATATTATTTGCCATTTTTTGCCTATCTAATTGGTTTGATACGAATGATTAAAAACAATAAATTAAAATCTTGAATACTATTCCAGGGGACTAGGGATCTAGACTTTTAACATGACACCTTGCATATTCCATTTTCTCTAGTCCAGATTGTAATCTACACGGGTGTAGACAAATTCCGTAACTCTTTAGGAATTTGGGGATAACCAATATAGGTTTGATAGACCAATTTCAAAGACAAGTGTCCTCAGTCCAGATTGACTACAGATATGTTAATTAAATAGGACTTCCTCCCCAAAAACAGGCAGTCAAGGAGTACTCAAATTGAGATTTTATGATAGTTCTTTTATTGCTAACCACATACAGCAAGTGATGGGTAAGAATACAAATGAATACAATGTGGAATAAATGGTAAAGAAATACATCAATACATTTCTATAATGACTATAAGCAGTATTGCTGCTAAGATTTCCTATCTTTAAGATACAATTGTAAAAGTTATACTCACACTCGAAGTGAAGACAAATTGAAGTACTGAACTAACAATTCTAAAACTAGTCAACTAAAATAAAACAAAGAAACCTAACTGAAAGAAGTCTGGTAAAGCATTGCTGTAGGCCTGTGCAGTTTCCTCTTGCGTTGTCTGACTTCAGCGGCTGGAAATCAGAAGCTTCAACCCCTCTGCAAATTTTGGGGCTTTAAATACCCTTTTTGCACAATAAGGGGGGGGGTCTACCTTTTGGACCCTTCCAAAAATAAATCAAATGATCTCATTCTTTCTGGCCCAAATATGGGTGTTTTCTAGAAATTGCTAGGGGTACTCTCAGATTATTGGTTCAGGGGTCTATTGACATCTATTTTCTAGCATATTCTTCCATTTTCTTGTTTACCAGCTTGTGGGTTTTGTGGTGGGCTTGCAGAGACATTTTCCACCTATTTGTCTGCAAAGCATGATCAAAAAACAACTTGCCAAATTCTGCATGGCCTATGCTCACCTCTCACCTAGTTAACCTTCTCCTGTTGCATAGACAAATGCAAACCTTGGTTTACAAAGCTTGCAGGATCTCATCCTATTGCATAGCAAACTTACTTACAGTCTTTGCAAACTGATAATTTCTTCGAAGCATCTGATGAAGTGGGATTTTCTCCCACAAAAGCTCATGCAAAAAATAAATCTGTTAATCTTAAAGTGCCACACGACTCCTTGTTTTTTGGCAAACTGAGTCACTCCTTGCAAAGATCTGCAGGATACATGCATTTCAGCTTCTAGAAAGAATTAGTACCAAGCTCCTTACTTATAATAAGTGAAATACTGTAAAACCATGGTTTCTTAGACTTATATAAGGAAAGCTATATTTGTATAAAATAGACAGAGAATAATATATGCATGCAAGCTCAATGCACGTATAGCCAACGACTGCACTAGGCAGGAACCATGTCTGTTATGTTCCAGGCATTTTGTCATTATATATGTAAACGGCAATAATCTTCATATAATGTAACACAAAGAGACCAATGCAACTCGCAGTGGGTGCCAATTCCTTTGGAACACCTAGCCACGGGGATTTTATGGTAGCCTACTGGACATTTCTGAATATATGGCCTAACCCGTTTAAATCAATGGGCTTCTTGCTGGTAGTTTCACAGAGGCCTGGCTTTTACTCTGGTCTTCATTCAGCTTCCTGAAAAAGAGCTTTACTCTTCTGAAAATCTGACTTCTATTATGGGTGCTAAGAGCTTGGAAATTGGTTCTCCCCCAATGCCATATTATAGAAATTTTGTACTGCAATTACTGCAAAGGCTACAAGGCCAAAGTCAGTAGCTGTTAAACAGACACCCTTAAACGTCTACAACCCTGTCTTCAACATCCTTTTATAAAAAAGGAAGACCTTTACAAAATATTCAGGGGGGTTAATGGAAGGGGGCAGGGATACATAGAGAAAGGACACAAAATGCCTCCCATGTGTGAATTCTGCTGCAATAAAAGGAAAGACAGGAGTAGGAGACACCCAGAAAAATGAACTAGCTGAGACATTCCCTTACAGCTTTGGCAGCAAGGAAGATAGCATTCTTTATCTCCAGCTGTGCCCATATATTTATTTTTCTTCCTGCCTGTTCTTAAATAGGAATTTAATCACACTGGGTTCAAACCTAATTATATATTTTCATGGACTCTCCTAGTTTGTCTCTTTCTGGAATTAAAACATGGAGTGGATTACCTGTCTAGCCCTCTGCTTGTCCCTCACTTCCCACTCCCCTGGTGTCCAGACCTCAGCAAAAGACTCACCACATTGTTCAGTTTGCTGTCACTCATGCTCTTTATTTACACTGCTCAGTTAGTCCCCTAGTCCAGACCCAGCGCTCAAGTTTTGCCCTTCCTCCAGATCAACAACTTTCCTTTGCTCTGCTTGACCAGGCCTCTCCCTCACTAGTTTCTGCCCAAGCCTATTGGTCAGGTTCCCAACTCTTCCTCCTTACCTCATTAAACCAGGCTCTGACTCAGCCAAATTAGTCAGGCACCTGCTACGGGCCGCCAGGTCAGAACTGACAGAGCAATAGAGGGGTTCATCCTGTGTATCACACAGTGCCATATTTTGACAAGAGAAAGCTGAGCCTTGGGTGCATTGTGCAAGCAATTTAGGCAGAGTCAAGTAACTGTGTGGAAATCTTGTATGACTGATCACACACCAGGACGGTGAGGCCCCTAAAATAGTTTCTGTATTTGTATGTATAAATGATTTTAGGCTTCAAATCTGTAACAACTTCCATTCCAGAGGATCCTGTAACCTGCATGGTAGGGTTGCCAACCTTCCATAAATTTATGGACAGTCAGTAAAAAAGTAGATGAATTTATTTCTGTCTGTAATTAAAAGAGAAACCTCCTCATTTTTTCCCTTCACGCACCCGCACAGAGATTAGCCTGTGGTGCCCACTGTTTGAACACTGCTGCTGCTTCAAGGGCTATAGTCAGCATCACCCTTTTAAGAGCCTCTAAAACTGCCTGGGCTTGCTGCTCTCTCCTGTTTTTCAAGCCTCCTGCTGCCAAATTTGCCTCTGAAGGTAGTTTTCTTTCAGCAGTAGGAGGCCACTTTAATTTCAGCTGCTGTCAAAAGAGCTGATAGCCAGAAAACCTCAGTGGCAGGGGGACCTTGAGCAGTGGTGGCAAGGTATTTTTTTTACTGGTGTCAGTAAAAAGGTTACTTTGTCAGTAAAAACACCTCACCTGTGTCAGTAAAAACTAAGCTGCAACATTGGCAACCCTGCATGGAGTTCAACTCAACAGGACTTCATGCAAAGTGTAAGGGAGTCTTCCTGCTATTTGTCAGAAAGGAGTATTAATATGCAGTAACTGTCTTCTCAAATATAAGCACTGATAGCTCAGAGGGTTTTTTTTCCATGCAAATCTTGCACATATCCTTCAAAAATGTGCCCCATAAAGTACTTTTGTTTTTTCCCAAAAAAATTTTACTCAGTTTTTTAAACATGAACTTCTAGATAAGAAAGAAATAAGGAAACAGGAGGAAGAGAAAGAATGTTCCAGTGGTGGTGTTCTGGGATTTAAGACACCTTGATTCAATTCTCTGCTCTGCTTCCAACTTTCAGCATGACTATAGGCAAGTCACTAAGCCTGCATGGGTTTTAGTTTTCATTAATCTTTTTCTGCTTTTGTTGCACCTTTCACCATTTTCAAATGTATCACAATCAAACTACATTCTCTGAGCTTGTTAACAGACACTACAGAATTATGTGGATTCCAGTAGGGAATGTTGGTATCTGTGATGCCGCATTTCTATTCTGATTTAACATTGTTGGTAATAGCTAGTTGTTTCCTGTCAGTCAGCCAGTTTTATCCACCTTTTTGAATTGTTATGCAGGCAATAGTCACCCAGACTTTTCTATAAGTTTCCTGTGTGTTGCTGTGTCAAAGAAGTTGCTAAAATCCAAAAAGACCAGGTCCATTGCATTTCCCTTATCAATCCATCTGTTTCTGAAAAAGCCAGTGAAGCTGGTTTGGCACAGATCCGTGAGTCACAAATGCAGATCCCTTTCTCTGCAGTTGTAACAGGACGCATTCACCCCTGGTGGAAGTGAACTTGCTGGCACCGGTGAAATTCATCCAAGAATGAATTTGGCATTAGGAATATTTTGCACTACTTTCTCTGAAATTAACTTTTGACTCACCTGTGTTGTCATGTCCATTTCTAAAACTAGGGGAAACAAGAGCAGGGAAGTGAAGGACATGAAATGAAAATGGATCTGTTCCTATGATTCTTTGATAGTTGTAATATAACAAAGCCACACTAGGAAAACCCCACCCACTCCACCCCATCACATCCTAACTGTTGCCAATGTCACATGCTGCAATTTGTGTGTATCCCAGCAGCTCTGTGTAGCCAGAATTCCATGTTTACACAAGAAAAAATAATAAGCAGAAGTGATAACTCACAGCAACCCATGGGAATGCACTTGTGTCCCCTCCCAGCAACACAGAGGATTATAAGCAACAGTGTTGTCTAAACTGACCTATGGTAGCCTCAAATCAGGCTCATGACATCTCTGGTCCACAATAGTAAGAATTATCTTAAAAATCTTCCATACTTTAATCCAGCTCTCAGCATTACGCCTCAAGCTGAAAAAACCTGTCAGACAAATGGAAAACCCAGTCTCGTTTAGCACAAGAGCCAGCCAGAGCACAGGACAGGAACAGTGGGAACCGGGAACACTGGCTTCTTTTCCCAGCAATTCTATAAGCTTGCCACATGACCTTGGGGAAGTGGAACAGGCTCTGGGTCAGTAGGACAGTCTGAAAGAGGTAGCTCATGCTGGGTCTGTTTTATAATAAAAGTCAATAATGTGGGTAGTGGACAGCTGCTTCAGTGCACATCCTGCTAGCTGATCTCTGGAGAATCATCTCAGCTCCATCACCAAAGGCTGAATCTGAAAAGCTGGGGCCTGATTCTGATCTTGCATAGTAGTGAGTGAGATCAGAGTCAAACCCCTAATTGCCTCCTGCAGGGAAGGGCCTGGAGTGCAATTCACAGATAAAATGACTAAGAACACAACCATATCCCATGTGAAATGGCTGAAGTGAAAATGAGAATAATACAGTTCTCTGGTAAATCCTACCAATGTCCCATGGCCTTTTTGCTTACATCTGTCTGGATTCTGTTATTTATATGAGGCAGTTTCTTCAAGAGATGCACATCGTCTACATTCAGATGTGAAATGGTTTGTTGCAACTCTCTGAGTCCATAATCTGAAGAAAGAGAACTGCAACCTCAGAAGGAAATAATTAGCTTCCTGATAAGTTATCCTACACCTCTGAATCATGCCTTAGTCACCTGTCTGTGTGCCAAGACCATGCAGTCTCCTCTCCGGGGAAAAAGCAAACGCTGCGGTTTGCACATGATTAACCGAAAGGATAGGGGAGACAACCAGTGTATTTGTGCCAGCTTGGATAGTTGACAAATTAAACCACCACTGCCTAGCAATGACTTAGATCTTGCACTGTGTTAGTTACTTTTTTGCAGTTGATTTTATGTTGCTTTTCAGCTTCAAGCAAGAAGTTCTTGGCAAAGTGTGAAGAAGCACTGAAGGAAGATTAGAGGCAGCTGGTGTCAGCCCCAAGCCTTTCACTGTCAGATCAAAGTGCTAAAGTCATGCAACATTAACAATGCCTTCTGGGAAGTCACAAGGGAATACCTTTCTTCAGAATTAACAAACAGGTCAGCCAATGCCTTTTCTTGGTCTGTTTCAAATGGATTCAGAAAATCTCTGATTGTGCTGTATACATGGTGTCTATTTCAACAATAAACTCCTAACTTCCTACTGAAAGCTCCATCCACTCTTTAAGCAAGCTCTCTATTTCAATATGCACTCAATGTTGTGGGCCAAATTTTACTCTGATTTACACTGGAGTAAATTCAGAGTAGTCAGCAAAGTTAACCTACTTTCCAGGGGAGATTCCCATTGGTCTTCAGTGTTTCTAATGAGGGAACTAAAGAAAATGGTCCAAAATATTACGCTCTCACTAACACAGGCTGTGTTCACACCTAAGCTTTTATTTCTAAATAATTTATTTAAAAATAACTTATTTTGAAATAAAATCCTTATTTCAAAATAAGTTAATTTGAATTAACAGTTTTTTAATTCTAATTAAGGGAAGCCCTTCAGATTGAAATAGCATGCCCTGTTTGTGGCCATGCTATTTCGATTTTAGGAGAGGGGCAGCATGGGAGGTGTGGCAACATGTCCGGCTCACTGGGCCATGCTGGTGGCCATGTTGCCAGCCAGTCATGTAAAAGCATGAACATCCCCTCCCTGTCCCTTGTGACTCCTAAGCGCTTGCGAGAGAGATGGCTAGGGATGCTCCCTGGCTCCCGTACCATCTCGAGCACTTGGTAGACCAACTGCTAGCCTGCAGGGTGCTGCCTTGCTGTGGGACACACTCTTCCCTGAGCCCAGTGAGCCCGGGGCTGAGCCCCGGACCACCATCTCAGTGGCCCACCCAGCAGCAATAGCTCCCCATTCCCCTTCTGTGCCAAAGCCCATCTGGGCACTGGGCACCAGCACAGGGTGGTGAGAATGGGTTGTCCAGTGAACCTGGAGCAACAAGCCTGGAGGAGGAACCTCAGGTTAGCAGGGAGACCATCACCCCTCATCGCTGAGCTCGCTCCAGTCCTATGCCGAGGGCACACGGTGATGAGGGCAGGCATCCATGTGGACAAGAGCATGGCCATTGCTCTCCGGAATATGGCCACTCCCGAGTCCCACAGGTCCATTGCCCATCTCGTCAGCATCAGGACGTCCACCATCAGGGAACTGCCGCTTCAGGTAGCCCACACTATAAGCTGGTCTTGCAGCCATGCCTTGTCACCCTGGGAGTGCTGCAGGACAGCATCGCCGGCCTCACTGCCCTGGGCTTTTCAGTGTGTGGGGGGATAGTGATGCCACCCAAATCACCAGGTGAGCCCCACCACACTGCCCGCTCCCCCATTCTGCAGAGGCAGCCGCCACGCAACTGACCCACACCCACCGACCCAATAAAATACTCAACACAGCTTTTAATGTGGGTGAACTGGATTTATTTACACGAACAAGGGGGTTGGGGAAGGCAGAGCTGGAGAGGCAGGAAGGGTCGAGTGGGGGCACAACTGGGGGCACAGAACTAGGACAGGGCATGTGGGATGGGGGCACAGAACTGGGATGGGGCATGTGGGGTGGGGGCACAGAACTGGAACGGGTGATGTGGGGTGGTGTTTTGGGGATAACTGGGGGGGGGGCATATTAGGCGGGAGCAACACCGGGGCAGGGCCTGCAGCCCCACAGCCTTCCCCAAGGCCACCTCAGGTCGGGGGGCACTGGCAACGAGGGGCAACTGGGTCCCTGGGAGGGACAGGGTCTGTCTCCTGCTGGGAGGAAAGGTGATCCCCAATGCGCTGGACCACAGTCTGGAGATTTTCCAGGGCCGTTCCTTGCCGCTCAAGGGCAGCCACCTGGCGGTCAAGGGAGGTTGCCTGACGGTCGAGGGAGTCACCTGCCTTTCGAGCGCTGTCGCCTGGCGCTCCATTGCCGCTGTCTGCCACTCCAGGGCTGCCACAACATGGTCTTCAGTGCCGGCGGCATGCTGGAGCTGCCAGATAGCGGCAACCTGGTGGCTGGCTTGCTCGACGTGCCAGGCCCGGGTTAACTCATTGGCCTGCTGGCTGAGCTCCAGCATGCCAGCCAGTATGTTGTCCCGGCTCAGGCGGGCTCTTCTCCTGGGCCGTGCAGTGGTTGGCAGGCCCAGGACAGAAGGCCGGCGCATGGGTGGACGAGCTGCAGGGCAGAAGGGAGAACAGTTAAGTGTCAGCCTATCAGCTTTGGTGTGTGCAGCCTGTGAACTGCAAACCCCTGCCCTGACTGCCAACAGGATTTCCAATTGTGTGCTATGTACACTACACTCAGGGGGCACAGTACTGAGCTGTCCTTGGCAGCATGTGGCTTGGGCAGTCTCCTGAGGACATGTGACAGCAGTGCTGGCTGCAGGCTCTCTGCCATGCATGCTGCCACGCTTGCCTATTCCCCCCCCCACCGGTCCTGAGGGACCCCCATCCTTCTTGGGCATGGGACCCTGTCTCCACATGCCCTCTGTGAACTACATCCATGGGAGAGCCTGTGTACCCCACCCCCCGGCCCGAGCCCCACCGTCCCAGGGCCATGCCCCCCTCGGGACCCGGCCCCTGCACTCCTGGGCCTCCCTGCCTGGGGGTGGGAGGGGACGGGGACACTCACCAACTGTGACGCCTGAAGTCCGGCGTTATGTCCTCTCCTCAGCGGCTGCCTCCTCCTCCTCTGCTTCCTCCTCAGGGCTGGTGGGCTGGGGTTCCCCTTCTGGCAGCAGCTCTGGGCTCACAGGGGGACCCGAGCTGGGCCGGCTGGTCTCACCCACCTCGAGGGGTTCCTCGTCCTCCAAGGCAGTCCTCTCCAGCTCCGGCGATGTGGGGCTGGTGTGCAGCTTGCTGGAGTCCTGCACATGTTGGGGCGGGGCCCCCGGCTCCTGGCTCAGGAAGGCATCCAGCTCCTTGTAGAAAGGGCAGCTGGTGGCAGCTGCTGCCCCATGGAGGAGCCTCGCATCCCTTACCTGGCCATAGTCCTGGCACAGGGCCTTGACTTTCGAGCGCATCTGCTCGGTGGTGCACTCGAAGCCCTCCTGCGCCAGGGCCTGGGCGATGTCTGAATAGACATCAACGTTCTGGTATCGCGCCCAGAACCATGCCCTGATGTCCTCCTCGTAGCAGATCCTGATGAGGGCAAGGGTCTCCTCTGTGGTCCATATGGACCCCCGGCATTGGCCCGGTGCACAAGCACCTCTGCTGGTGTCTGCCATCCTTGCTGTGCTCAGGCTGAGGCTGGCAGCACGAGGGAGCAGGCTGCAGGGCACTTCCTGCCCCTGGGCACCCTGGGAGCAGGAAGGTCACCTCAAGCTGCTTTCAAAATAGCGTTGTTTTGAAACAACGGCTTTTTGGACCCGTTGTTTCGAAACAGCTGTTTGGATGCATTATTTCGAAACGGCCGTTTTGAAACAATGTATCTGAACGCCGTTGTTTCGAAACAGCCATTTCAAAACAACAGCTATTTTGATGTCAAGGCAGGTTTAACGGTTTTGAAATAACAACTGTCCTGTTGTTTTGAAATAATGGTACATCGTGAGGACATGAGAAATTTTATTTCGAAACAACGGCTGTTGTTTCAAAATAAAACTCTCGTCTGAACACAGCCTGAAGCAAATAGCGTGACCCTCAAGCTACTTAGAATTTACCTCTAGGGAAGAAAGAGCAAACTGTCATACTTCTGAATGCAGAGTAAACAGTAAGATCTGTGAAATGATTATATTCTTTCATTATCCCTATCCTACATAACCCTGATTCACAGAAGAACTGAAAATGTGCCCTCTATTCTCATTTCAGTGTGATTGGTTGGAATTAGTGAGGAGCTCACATATTGGCTTTCTCACCAAACTAAATGCAGTCAGCGAATCTGGTGACCAAATAGAAAGTGTGAAAAATAGGACAGGAGTTGGGGAGCAAAAAGTGTCTATATTAAAAATTGTCCTGAATATCTGGACTGTCCCTATAAGATCAAGACATCTGGTCATCATATCAGGGAATGTGCTGTTGTCTTGCCTATATTTGGGCATTGGTGGCAACATCAGTGACGGATTGCCAAAGCATATAAATACTGGGATTGTTTCATAGCAGCTGTGCAAAGCAAAGATAATCAAAATCTCACAGAGATGTGTTGATAATAAGACCATTTAAACTGTGTGACTTGAAAAATTGGTCTCTGCTATGATATTTCACCTCAGCTCTATTGATGAAGAATTTCAGACTTAGGGAGTGTCAAACAATCCATCCTCCATTTGATGCTGAAGGCTGCTCCTTCACCAGGTTAGTTGCAGATCCTCTGGCTTCAGTTATCAGAAATGCTGATATGTATTCTTCTTGCTTGTCTGAGAATTAAACTTGAACTTCTCATTGCCCACTGGATCAGGGTTGCTGCCCAAACTGAAATAGACACCAAATTTACTTCAGGCCTGATTTGTGTCTCTAAGGGTATGTTCACACACAGGGGGTTATTTTGATACAAGTTATTTTGATACAAGTTGTATCGAAATAACGCCTTATTTCAAAATAACTTAATTCGAATTAACAGTTTGTTAATTCGAATTAAGGAAAAAAGCAAAGCAAAATAGCATGTTCAGACAACAGTTATTTCAAAACGAGTCACTGTTGTTTCGAAACAACATTTTCGGCTGGCATTGTTTCAAAACAATCATTTTGAAACAACGTTGTTTCATCCCCACATGGGGTTTAAGTTGTTTCGAAACAATGGTGCGTCGTGTGAACATGGTCTTTCTTATTTCAAAACAACCTCTGTTGTTTCAAAATAAGACTGCTGTGTGAACACACCCTAAGTGAAAGAAAAACATATTGCCAAATGAGAATGTACAGGTGACTCATCAGCGAAGCACTGACATTAGCCACTCTTACTGTCCAGCAGATAAAAAGGGAAGATTTCCCTTTCTCTCATGCTGATGCACACTTGTAGCTCCCATTAGACTCATGAGTAGTAACATAATGCCTCTCAGTCAAACACTGACTCCTGTAGGCTTTGCCTCAAAGGGCCATGTCTTCACATGAGGGCATCAGATTGAGTACAAACCTTAATTAAGGCTATGTCCACACTGATGGTGGTGAGTTTGCTCTTCTGGATTCAATTGAGCGCCAGTCAAGACGCACTCAATCGATCTGGAGTTCAACTCTGTAACTCCAGCCTCGAAAGTAGAGTACAACTAATTTCAAGGCTTGGTCTACACTCGCAGCACTCTTCAACTTAGCGCAGTGTGGACAGGGAGGTAAGTGGGAGTTACAAAGTCAAAGGGAGATAGGCAAGGTATTTTACATACCTTGCATATTTCCCTTTGACTGCTGATGAAAAGTGCTGCAAGTGTGCACTAAGCCCAAGTCTCATGACATTCTAGTGAAATAGGGAAGATTATTAGCTCCATTTTGAAGTGGGGAAACCGAGGTATGAAGAGTTTAGGTGAGTCACACATGGTGAGTTAACAAAGCAGGAACACAGCCCAGGAGTAGGAACTCCCTGCTTTAATCAGTACATGCCCTTTCTTCCTTAATACACTGTGCCTCATGTCCCCATACTAACTCTCCAAATGAAGATGCTATGAGGGCTATATTTTTACCAGGAGTTCCTGCTGTATGATAGCATTATTCCTAAGGATGTAATCATATCAGCACAGTAAGAGACACACTTTTCCAGAGTAGGGAAAAGACAGCATTTATTCTGTGCTCCCCAGCAAGGTGAAAGTACTTACAACTCATGCCTCCCATCCACCCAACTAAGTATTTATTAATTTTCATCAAGCAGAACTGGAAAAGAAGGGCCTAGACTGGAAACCTAGCCTTGGCATCATTTGGTATCATAGCAGATGAGTATACGGCATACCTGACCTGATTAGCGTACATCTACTGTTCCTCCTAATCTAATCGGGCTATAAATAAAATGTATTTGATTATTTTAGCTAAGCTACTCAGGGCCAGAAGCTTACATCACAGGGCTCACCATCATCCAGGAAATCTGTACACTGGGACATGGCATTCAGATTTATCCAGCTTCCAATTCATTCTTCTCTCTTCTTGTAGCACTAGCGCCACATGTGGTTGTAATTTGGAATCAGTCCTGTGTCTCTGATAGAGTCGTCCCAAAGAGCACTTAAGTTATGGGTAATGAGAGTTAAATTTCTAAATTTTTCCACTGTTTAAAGGTAAAGGAAGATGAAAGGATAGATGGAGCATAAGGAACACTTTCCCTCTGCTTGTCTAGTCAGGCATTTAAACCACACCCGATAACATGGGATATTGGTGATGAATCATGCTCACCACTGCTATTAACATTTCAGGAACTGAGCCTTTGATGAGATCTTTTCATACTTTTCCCTCTGGGAAAGTTCCCTAGATTCTTTCTGCAGGAAACAATGCACTGTAAATTAACTTGGTTTTCCTTGCACCCATTCCACAAAGTGTCTCTGAGAAGGGATATTTCACTTCACAAAACCTTATGTTGGAAATGAAAGCTACTGTGTACTGATACAAAGCTACTGCACAATGCCATAGTCCCCACATGTAATCTGAAATACTGCTTACGATCACTAGTGGTGGGAGAAACGGTCCTCTTCCTATTAAAGGTGGATTCTGATGCATTCTCTTCCCTATTTCCATATTCTTTGCCCCACTTTGTGTGCACCTTACCTATTCCATTGTAGGTGTGTCTGCCTGTGTAAAAATCTTTTCAGTAGTTTCACACAAGTGAAAACACTGTGACTATTTATGTATACCTTAGCTGTGGTACCCTCTCCCAACTAAATCTGAAAGGTTCCTTGAATGCCATCATCCTGCTAACATCACACACAGCCTTTGTTTCAAAAGGAGCTGTAGCTGTCCAGTGAAACCCAAGAGGAAAAACACCATACTCAGAAATAAAGCTCAGTTAAGTCCAATGCTTTCTCCATTTTGCTTTGGCAGGTTTTTGTTGGTCCTCTTGAAGAAGAGAACAGGCAATTCTGTGATGTCAAAGACAACAGCACAGGTATATCTACACTAGGGGCGTAAGTCAACTTAAGGAGGCTTAAGTTGACTTAAGCAGAGCCCTGGCTGCATTTAGAAATTAAGTCAACTTAAGGGCTTCCTTAAGTTGACTTAATAACTCTCACTCTTTATGTCGACTTAGGCATTAAGTGAACTTTATTAACTCAACTTAATGCAATGTGGCCATGTAAGTGGACTTAAGAAGCCCTATGTAATAACATGTGCCTGCTTAAGTCAACTTAGTAAAGTTGACTTAAGCAAACACATTTTTTTATTAGGACACTTTCTTAAGTTGACTTAACCAACTTTGTTAACTCAGCTTAAGAGAATGGTGGACTCACTAAGTCAACTTAATAAAGTAGACTTTAAACAGACTTTATTAAGTCGACTTAAAGCCCTGTAGTGTAGACATAGCTCATGAGACTCAAATGGCCTTTCCTACTTTGCTGGAAGAAGTCAGATAAGGGCATGAATGAACTTTGCTTAAATTTTGTGAAACAATAAGTACTACATGTAATTAACATTCAGTTACAATTAAACTAATTTAATAGGATCTAATATATCTTAGTTTGCCAGACTAGAGAAACATTATTGGTGGTTAGACCAGAACAAATGTTTTTGGACCAGTATGGCTATGTCCACACATACATCATTATTTTGAAATAAGTTAATTCAAATTAAGAAAATGTTAATTCAAATTAAGGGAAAGCCTGCTATCAAAACGGCTGTTATTTCAAAACGGTTATTTCAAAATAATGCCATTTGGACGTGTTGTTTAGAAACAGTTGTTAAGCACAGTGGTGTTGTTTCGAAACAACACGTCCAAATGGCGTTATTTCGAAATAACCATTTCAAAATAACAGCCGTTTCAAAATTAATGTGGTTTAAGCTGTTTCAAAATGACGGTTCTTATTTTGAAATGACAGAGCCTGTCATTTAAAAAAAAGAAAACGTCATGTGGACCTAATCATTTTTATTTTGAAATAACCAGTGTTATTTCAAAATAAAAGAGATGTGTGGACATACCCTATGAGACCAATGATTAAAAAGACCATCCCTGCCAGCATCAGCACCCACCAGTGATGGGACCACACATCCACACCCAGCAACCACAAACTGAAGCATTTCCACACTCCATATTGAAGAACACCTCCTGAGGTATTGATACTTCTGAAATGGGTTTTGTGAACAAGACAAAGAGGAATCTAGGTGTTGGTGTGCCCTTCTGTGGTTGGAGGTGAGAAGCTGTCTGCTGGTGCTAGGAAGAAATGTTTATTGGGGCTTGTATTTATAGGATAGCAGACTGGCCTGTCATCCAAAGTAACCCATCCCAGAGAAAACAGTATAAGGAGAGTGGAGTCAATGCCTTTTATATTTATAATGTAAAGTAGATGACCTTTACCAACGGTTGAAGTGATAAAATTTCCCAATTGCATAGTCCTAGCACTTGCTTTCAATTTTCTATTCTGTTCAGAAACTCTTCTTTATCAATGTTCTAACTGAAGTATCCTATAGATCTAGCCTGTTTGCTCATACATATATATATATATATATATATATATATATATATATATATATATATCCTTGCATATAGGTTAAGTATAGATTTAATTTCTTTGTAAGTTTACTATTTGCTTTATGATAACAAAATCATAAACTCATACATTTAGCAATGTCAATAACGCAAGAGCCTGCAGGCCATATCTTGCACGACAGCTAAGTATGCATATGTTTGGGACCTTTGACCCAGAAAACAGCAAGAAGTTTCTATATATGATTATGATTTCAGCATCTCAGTAGTCAGGAGGTCTTAAAATGGCGGTGGGGAGACAACGTGATTATGCCCAGACAAATTTAATCACAAAATCAATCAAAAGGGCCAAAAATAACAATAAGTGTGAAAAAAATACTGTCCAGAACCATCTGGAAAGAAGGCAGGTATAGCCATAATTGTGTCATTAATACAAATGAACTTGCCAGTCTATAAAAGAGGCATACCCCAAGAATCTGGGGGTATCAGAGCCAAGTTTAAACTTGGAAGAAGGGCCCATATTACTTAGGGTATAAAAAGGGCAAACTGTTGCCAGGGCATGTTCACCAACTACTCTTTCTTTGATCTTCTTCTTTTCTTAGGATATTTTGTTTTAAAATATTTAAGTATTATCCATAATCTTAGTCTTATAGCTCTTGGCTCTAGCTACCTTCCACCCATCCAAGCCAGAGCTGAGGGACCAGACATCTCTCTTGATCAGGTCAACAGGAAAGGGTGTGTGTATATTAATCCAAAGCATGCAATAGAAGTATAGCTCAGATATATCTTAAAAGGCTGTATTCAAATAATTATTCATTATGCTATCCATTTAATTTTATTTATCTACATATCCTTTTTCCTTAACTTCTTATCTGTCTGTCATTTTATGTTATTTTAATAAAATCTCTAAAATCATACATATCTGGTTATTGGGGTTGAATATTCTTACCATGCATCTTGGGGGTCGTTGCGAAAATCTTTGTAGCCTGATTCAAGAACTAAGAACCTCACTGACTTCTGACTAAACCCATTGGTGAGTCTTTAACCCTATCTAAATTACTAAAGAATCAAAGATCAGGCAAGACCAAGAAATCCCCATTTCTCCAATTCCTCAGTTTCTAGATTGCTATCAATGATGTCAATGAAGCACCACCATTTTGGTTTCTTAGCCAAACTGCACTGAAAAAGAGGATAATCATCAGGCAAGGATATTCCATTGAAACAGCTGAATATTTTGGGGCTTGTTGTCCACACACACACACACACACACACACACACACACACACACACACACACGTCAGAACCTTAGTCAGCTAAGTTGTTTGCTCAAACCTATCCCTTTTTGAATATCAGATTATGCTGGTGCTATGTGTTTACGTGAATTAACATTGTTAATTGAAATTGTTTGTCTTGAGAACAATGAAAGTTGGTGACTGAAGAAATTGTTGCAACAGCTCAGACTATTGGAAGCCATCTTATAGCGTTGGTGGAGAAAACATGTCAACACTGGCACGTTAAAGACAGTGCTGTAGTCATCAATCAGAGATTAAAAGTGATAAACAGGACAGGGATTGCGTTCCTTTAGGGATCACCCCACCCACAAGGTAATTCTGTCATGCTATACATGATGTTTGGCAAACTGCATAAGCCCTGTCTGATGTAGAGGTAACCCCCTCAAAAATAGATTCCTCCAAGCAAGCTTTACCTTCTTTAGTGCCTGACTGATTAAGTGATTATTAATAGCTCTAACTAATGAGACACAGATAGGAAGTGACCTCCCCCAAGGAAACCCTGTCCCAATAACTTGATTCTCATCTGCTACCTAATAGGCTTGGTAATTGGTTAGGGCATATGGTCATTCTAAATTTGTTATATAATGTAAACTGGCCATCCTGGAGCACAATGTCTAAGGAGGGGATAAGATAATTGCTTTAGACTAACACATTTCAATTGGATTCTTTCTGCAGCATCACAACTTAGAAAATGGCTGTCAGTTCATTTTCTTAAAAGGAAAAAAGAAATCACTGCCCTAGAGGTGTCCTTTGAAGTATGGCAACTCTAGGTAGTTGACCTGTTTCTTTGTCCTCATCTATTTGCCTTGTGCATCACTGAAATAGCACATTTTGGTCACACGGGATCTAGTTATTATTCACCAGTAAACCTTTCCACCTCTACATGGGAAAATATTCTAACTTAGTAGAGGTCCAGGACATTTTGTATTCTCAGAAGTTATATGGCTTTTATGTTTCATAGTTTAATGACAGAATAAAGATTTGTGTTAACCTCTGCTTATAAAAAAATGCCTTTGATGGCTTGTTGTACCTCTAGGTCAAACATTGTCTAAATTTCTATCATCCTGCCAAGATATATGGAAGAGATAGCAGTTCTGGAGTGACAATGAATTATCGTAACACCGGTTTGGTTACAAAATAACTGGCTGACAATGTGCCAGGTTCATGGACTCAAGTGAACAAACCTGTAAGGAAACACAGCTGCTGCATTTCTCTGATTTATTAAAAATAGCCATCCCTCTCCCTCTTCAAAACCCTGTCCAGAACACTAGATTCAGCCCTTTTGTATAGGCCATCTCTCTGACCAGTGGGCACAGTGCAACCCCCAGCAAAAAAATTGTGAGGAAGATCACTTACATCACCACTGATTTCAGTAAAGTTATTCCTGATTTATATCAGAGTGAGATGAGGGCCTGGCCCTTATGTGTGAAGAATGAAAAAATAAACTGAGAAAGTTGTCTGGTTGGCAGAAAAATTTATAGGGTGGCAACAAGTGGTTGATTGCACAAAGCCATTACATTATTTTTATTACTTTAGAGAACATGATCTGACCTTTGCAATGTCTTCTGCAGTAAAATTCACCGTATTCTTTTAAGCACTTCTTGTACACTAGTTGTTTTAAAGCTAGGTTAAATAAAGGCTTCAAGATCAATCTATCCTATTTAAAGTGCATAGTTTAACTAAATTAGAGGATAGTTTATTTTACCCTTAACTTCTTTGTTCTCCTGTTTTGTGAAAACTGTGACCTGTTAAACATTAATTGAGTTACCAGAATAATAGAGCTGGGAAATTGGTCCTTTTTTTAAAATTTTTTTTTATTTAAATGGGGTAGAGGACAGTGATGGGGGCTTTTAATGTTAAGCAAATGGGTATTTTTGCTAAAAATAAAGATAGTTTAATCTCAATAATATAAAACAAATATTCATGCATAAATTTATGTGCACTACATTCACATAATTGTGTTTGAATTTATATGTAACATCAATACCAGATAAACTGCAGTTGCATGAAAAAAATATTTGCCAATCTATTTCTTTAAAGTGGTCCCTAATGAGAGATCTGTAATATAATCTATTTTCTTATAAACCTTTCAGACTGATGACTCCTAAAATGTATTTAAAGAAACTAATATAATACACACTTGGGCCTTTTCATCCATCTCTGAAATGCAGCTTCTTTTGGAGTGAAATGCTATTAACTGTTTAACAGAACAAAGCAACACTGTCCAGTAGTGTTAGTCAGGAGTTGTATGAGATAGGCAAAAATGTAATCATCCAAATCAGAATTCAGCAAGGAAGCAGTATTTCAGTGTTAGTCACAAGTATCTGTTTAAAATGAAAAATAAATATAAGACAGAAATTAGAAAAAGAGTAGAATAATTACTTAAATAGTGTAATACCAAACTGAAGTGTCAAAGAGAAACTGCAGAATTGGAATTCATATGCAAATTTGACATCACAAACTCAGGCCTAAATAAGGACTATGGATGCTTTTTCCATTACAACAGGTAGTTTTGCTTTCCTTCTCCCCCACCCACCTCCTTGCTACTTGCTGTGCTCCACTGTTTGAATCCTAATAACTGCTTTGATTCGCTGTTACAGTCAGACCAGATCCTATGACTTACACTTCCCTGCATTTATTTTGCTCCCATTGTATAAGCTCCCCATCGTCAAGCATCTGACAAAGTGGGATTTCCTCCCACAAAAGGTCATTTGATAAATAAATTACTTGGTCTTTGAAAGTGCCATCAGACTCCTTGTTTGTTTAAATAGTGTAGTGCACTAGCAAGTATTAGAAGAGCGTTCACCTTGGAACATATCAAGTCTTGCTAATACCCAGATTTAAACCTACATACCCAGGTATTCTGTATGGCTGTGCAATGAGAAATGTGTACATTGGAAAGGTACATAATAACAAAGTTCAAAGTTACATCAGAAAAGTAAATAATTAAAAGTGTTTATGATGTAGCTTTTGGAACTGTCATGACATGGGACAGCAGAGATAAATCATAAAGAAGGATAAAAACCACAGGATAGACAGCTAGAAGGAGAGAAGAAGTTGGCCTGAGGACTGCAGCAGAGAAGTAAATGTAACGGTAACCAAATGATATATTGGTTAATATATATTCCAAAGTACATCCATTAAAGCTACAGTTCTATTTTAGGGTTATGACATTTGGAGCTTTACTCTTGCATCACCAGAATTGTCACCAGAATCCATCAAAAGAATTGCAGACTTCTTATATGCAGTTAGAGTTATGTGATTCCTGGTTCTTCAAGTGCGCATTGAAATTTCTTAATTGTAATGCAGTACAGTTTAGTTTTATTTTGTAGGAGACCATAACTACAGCAGTATTAGCAGCAAAACTTTAAATTTAGCTTCTATTTACAATGTGTTACAAATGGGAAACTGGATGGCTAGGGAGATTGCTGTTGAGCTATAGAGCCTTTATGAACATAAGTAGGCACAAAGCCTCTGACTTCAGTGGAGTAAAACTAGTGGTGGGCAGATGGCCTATGGAGCTTTAAGGACTGGTCCCCAGCATTCATAGATTCATAACTTCTAGGGCCAGAAGAAATAATTATGATCATCTACTGTGACCTCCATAATACAGGCCAAAGAACTTCCCTGAATTAATTCCTGTTGAGCTAGATTATGTCTTTTAGAAAAACATCCAGCTTTGATTTAAAAATTGCCACTGATTTGCTATTAGATTGAAGAGCCTATTATTGAATATTTGTTCCCCCAACAGGTACTTATAAACTGATCAAGTCCCCCTCAAGCTAAATATCTCCTAAACTTCTCCCTGTTAAGCTAATTCCCTTTGAGTCTCTCAGCCTAAAGCATTCTTTCCACTCCCTCAATCATTCTTGTGGCTCACCTCTGAAATGTGTCACTGAGATATGCAAAACAAATAAAAAATAGACATTGTACTGACAAGAAAGCTATAATAGTTTTGCTTTGTATAATCTTAAAAGCTTTTTTCTATGTAGCATAACACTAAAATATATTTGTAAATCCCAGCATGAATATGCTCAGAGTTAAAGAAATAAGGAGTCCTGTGGCACATTTTAAAAACTAACAAATTTATTTATCACATGAGCTTTTGTGGGAGAAAATCCCACTATGTCAGATGCTTGAAGATGGAGGACTTACAGAATGGGAGGAAAATAAATACAAGGAAATGTAAGTCACAGGTTAGACTGTTACAGCAAAAAGCAGTTCTTCAAATCTGAACAGTGGAAAAGAGCATATAAAGGGAAGTGAAGTCCAATCACCAATTGTAATAAGAAAAGAAACCAAGATCCTTATTTAGCCCTAATGCAACAGTGTCAAATCTACATATGAATTTCAACTCTGCAGTTCCTCTTTGAAGCTTTGATGCCCAGAGTTGGCAGCACTGAACAAAATATTGTACCACCTGATAGGAATCTGTAGGCTTAATCCATATCTTATGAGGCAGACACCCAAAGTACAATAAACACTATGGCTATGTCCACACATACATTGTTAAATCAATTATACTTATATTGATTTAATAAAAATCATTAAATCAATATAAGTTAAATTGATATAACAGGTCCACACCAAAAAAACCCAAATCAAAATAGCATGTCCAGACTGAGGACTTGCTATTTCGATTCAGGAGAGGGGCAACGTGGGAGGTGTAGCAACATGGCCCCTCACTGGGCCATGCCCCCCTCCCAATATATAGAAAAAGGAAAGCTCCTGGGAAGGTGAAGGGCAAAAAGTGATATATCAATTTAACAGTTAAATCAAAATAACATATCCCCACTTTTATTTCAAAATAACAGTTTTGATTTAACCATCATATTGATATAATACTAGGTTTTATTATATTGATATAACTTTCCTTATATCGAAATGAGGGAGCTCCTCATTTCGAAATAAGGGAACATTGTGTGGACCTACCATTTTTTAAACTGAAATGACCAGCACTATTTCAATGTAAACAGTGTGTGTGGACATACCCTATCACAATATCACCAAACTATGAAGGGTTCAATGATGGCAAAAGGCATGTAGACTGACTTTCTCTGTCATCACCAGAGGTGGTCTCTTTACGGAGGGGTTGAGGCTCACTAACACAGAGATATGGAGAAAGCTCGCACTGCTGTCACCTGTTTTGCAGGTAAATAAAGGTCTTCATTTTCCAGGACTGACAATCTGACACCTTTCAGAAACATCATATTTCACAGTAAGAAAATGTAAGCAAAGATTACTACAGAGGTAGCTGCATCTTTAAATGAGTTCCTGTGAACAGTGGGAATATATACAGTTCTGAACAGATGAAGCCATAACAAGCTGTTACAATGTCCTGGAGATAATTAAAACAATATATGTGCCTGTTTAATATATGATTTCAGGTCATTATGAAACAGTGCTCTGAAGTGCTGCATAATTATAAATGAAACCTCCATGTAAAGTGCTATTTGGTAGCACAATGCATGCTAATAGCTAGGCAGCTACTAAACCAACAGGAATATTATTCATACAACCTTTCACCCACTAATTTTGAGAAGGAAAAAACTCTCTGGAAAACAATTTTGATATTTTCAAAATCTGGTAATCACACAAGTCCCTCTGAAAACTCATCATGTCAGCGGGGGCAGCAAGGTAAATTACAGAGACTGTTCATGCTTTTAAACTCAGAAAATGGGAACGGCTCATTTTGTTAACCTCTCCAATAACAATGGTAATGAGAGGCTTGTCCACTGTTTTTGCAGCTTGTGAAGAGAACTCCACAGTAACCCTGGTCCAACAAGCTTGAGCAGTCATAGAATCATAGAATCATAGGGTTGGAAGGGACCCCACAAGGTCATCTAGTCCAACCCCCTGCCAAAAAAAGCAGGACCACTCCCATTAGATCATCCCAGTCAGTGTTTTGTCCAGCTGGGACTTGAACACCTCCAGAGATGGAGATTCCACCACCTCCCTAGGCAGCTTATTCCAATGCTTCACCACTCGCCTAGTAAGGAAGTTTTTCCTAATATCCAGCCTGGACCGCCCCAGCTGTAACTTGAAACCATTGCTTCTCGTTCTGCCCTCTGTTACCACCGAGAACAGTCGAGCTCCCTCCTCCTTGGAGCAACCCTTCAAGTAGTTGAAGGTTGCTATCAAATCCCCCCTCAGTCTTCTCTTCTGCAGGCTAAATAAGCCTAGTTCCTTCAGTCTTTCTTCATAGGGCTTGTGCTCCAGCCCTTTGATCATTTTGGTTGCCCTCCTCTGGACTCTCTCTAATTTGTCCATGTCCTTTTTGTAGTGGGGAGCCCAAAACTGGACACAGTATTCCAGATGTGGCCTCACTAGTGCAGAATAGAGGGGAATGATCACACCCCTCGATCTGCTGGTAACAGTCATCAGCCCCTAGACTGTTTCCTTCCATGTTGCCTAGCATCTTCCCCAAGTTACAGAGCAGCACCCTTATTATCTCTCTACGTATCTTCTCTACCAACACTAAAAAAAATTGGTATTGCTTACAGAGCTGTGTATCAGAGACAGTTCTCGGGCCACAAAACTAGACATGTTTCAGAAGCTTTCATCTTTCAGTGCAATTGTTATAGTTAAATCTCTGATCTGCGTGTAGACCAGTAGCAGGAGAAACTTCACTGCTACTTTGCGGGTGGCTTTGTCAATTCAATTTCAAAAGGGATAGCCGTGTTAGTCTAGTCCAGTAAAAAAACAACAAGGAGTTGTGTGGCACTTTAAGACTAAAAGATATGTCAATTTACTCTCTTTGGTGCTAGTAATGCTGTCTACAGACAAAAGGCAGGAGCTGTAATGTGAAATTGGAACTGCCTTTGGAGGGTGGCATTCAAAGCTGCCCCGGCATTTGAAGCTGCAGGTTCCCAAGAACAGAAAGACTGCATGGAACAGGAGCCCCAGGCTGCTGCAAATCACCCACAACCTCCCCTCAGCTGCTGGCCTAGGTGCCAACTAGAGATGGCCCGAAAGTTCATAGCAATGGCCCAGAAGAATATAGGGACATATACTTAGTGGGATATTCACTCTGATTCAGTGCCTCACCCAGGCAGCCTCCACCAGTGGAGATCCTATGGACCTGTGGTAGAATTTGAGATTGATCCCTTTAGGAGAGGGTGTCAGTGGTACAACTGTCTGGGTGAACATCCCAGCAGGTTCCAGGAAATGGGCATTGAACCTTCCTTCATCAGCAAGGCTGCATCTGATCTCCTGATTCCTCACAGAGTTCCCTAGAGCAGTAGTTTTCAACCAGCGTACCTGGGCACACTGATGTGCTATGAGAACAGTACTGTGAAATTTTGTACAAAGGTAATGAAAATCAATGTAAAACAAACATTGTTGCATCTTAAACAATCTATCCAATCAAAATTACAACTAAAACTTGTCAAAATTAATCATAAAATTAAAAGCAAGTTATTGGTCTTTTGATTCTACAATGTGAACATCCTAAATGCATGTGCCCAAAAGGCAAAATTGAGATGATGTGTATTTTTTCCTGATGGATTTTAAACATTAATGCAATTGATCCTTCTTTAGTTTGTTTTATGCACTATGCTGCAAACCACTCTACTAAATGTAAGTGAATGTGACCTTCATGAACAATCAATTCCTTGGAAAAAAGTGGGTGTGTCATGGAATTGTTCGTCTCACTCAAGTGTGCCATGTTACTGAAAAAGTTGGGAACCACTGATGGAGAGAAGCATCTAAGCAAGAGACCTTGTGATGAACACCTGTTCTAACTTTCAGATTACAAGTTTTAAAAGCTGGGCTTGGAGTCAGATGTAAAATAAGCAAATGCAGAGAAAAATGCAGGGCATGCCATTTCCAGTTTACACCAGGGCCATCTGATTCCTGACACCTCAAAATTATTTATATATGGATGTGGGTTCAATCACTTTTAATTAAATAATTACAGGACTACAAATGAGCAGCAATTTATTGGAGATAGTTTTCTATCCAAAATCTTTACCCTTCACTAAAAGAAAAATACTAGGGCAGTGAATGAAGTTTTCTGGAAGATCCTGAAATATTTTCTGTATCAAACAGCCTATAAAAATTAATTTTACTTCAGTGGTGTCCCTGCCATGTTGATCTTCAAGTGCTGCAGGTCATAGGTACACCTGTAGCCCGAGACTGATGCCAATCAGTCTACTTTGCTGGAAGAAACAAACACCTGCCTCTGCTTTCTCACGCACTTGTACTACACCTACTGTGCTTACATTTCAGACCACAAAACAATAAGGAAGACATTTCCAAAGTCAATAAATGAGCTAAGGAAATGCTGTTCAGGAAGACAGAAATGGGCTCTTCAACTGAAACAAAGCTGTGTGCCCAGCAGGAGAGAGCTGAGGTGCCTAAATGGAAGGTGTCCTGTTATACAATAAGATCTAGAGTTTACTGTTTCAGTATCATTCGGGACTCATGTAAGCACAGAATGAAAACAACAGCACACAAGTCCTATAATTTTAAAAGACAAATGACATTTACATGAGATAACCAGCCAGCTGTTGAATGCCTAGAAACACTCAGGTCAACATCTGACTTCTTTGTTACAAAATCTACATTGACAGCATGGCAAGTTTAAGTAGAACAATAGCAATGTCCCATACTCTCATAGTACTCTAGCCAATATTGCTTGCTGAATGGCTAAATCCTGAATAGGTAATGAGTACTGCATATGCGACATCCTGATAGTTGTTCCCATCTACTGACTGAGGAGGTAAATCAGAAAGAGGCTACACACAGACATGGAGTGAACTCTGATTCTTCACTGCAATAAGGTAACCTTGCTCCATAGCCACAACACAAAGATGCCCTAAAACTGGTACGACCGGCTAGGGGAGGATTCCCTGGTTAGCACAGTGCAAGAGGCATGGTCAGGCTAAAGAAAGCATGACCTTAGCATCCTTATCCTTGCTTCTGTAATGACTCCCTTTGGGTTAGTAGCATTCTATGCAAATTAGATCAGTATCACTGCTACTCTAATTTGCATAGGAAACTAGCCTGGCATTATTAGGATAGCTCCTGGGTTCGGAAAGTATAAACATGTTTTAAATCAGCCATTGCAGCCCATCCCCACCTCAGCCAGGCAGTGTTGGGGAGTGAATTATGTTGAGGTTGCATTTCAGATTTAGAGTGTGAGGCCAAACCAGGGACAGCGTGAACTCAGCATCAAAATTTCATGGGTCACACATGCTAGATTTCAGAACAATTGCATCTCGTGAGATCAGCTGATATTTCATAATACTTTAAAGTTCTGGAGCTAAAAGTATCATCATGATCAAACTCCATGAAAACAGGATGGGGATGGGGGGAGAGAGAGAGAAAGAGAGAGAGAGGAGAACAGAAAAGCAGGACCAGGAAAAATCAGATGGAGATGCAGATAGGTTTGCAACACACAACCTAACCTTGCTGTATTTTACTCTGATACTTTACTTCCCCATAAGTCACATCAATGCCACAGCCCCAGAGGGACCCATTAATAACCCCTCCTGCTTTAGTCCAATGCCACATACTGTACTAAATCATCTCCCAATATCTAATCTTGGACTGCTTTTTAACATAGAGCACAGTTTGAAACCACAATGATTTCAGACAATGAATCTCATTTTCATTATTATGTGCATAAGACATGCAGCTCCTAGCTGAACTCTCTGGAATTTGTAGTCTGTTCTGTTCCTGCTGCTTCATACAGGCTTCAGTGCAACCACAGCAGCACACTGCCTGGCATCTAGTGTTTGTTTGTCTGCCATCATTGCATTCTATTAACATGTTACTGGGCAAAATTACTGCACAAGAAATCACCAGCATGCGCTGGGGAGGAGAATTTTTGCCCATCTCTTGTTTCTGCTACTACTGGGACAAGAATTCTGAACTTCTGTCATTAGAGCAACAAAGGCATGAGTATTTATGTCATATATCCAAATACCAAGAAGAAGAAAAAGGTGGAAATGACTTCACACATCTGGAAGGGAGAAGGAAAAATTTTCCCTGAAGATAGGAATAAGGTTTTTGTTCTCTTTGTGCCTAAAGAAAAGGGGAGATGTAGTCTGGTGGATGCAGAAGCAGGCAGCGAGGAATGAGAACTTGCAAATGCAGTTTAACAGTTTCTGTGTAGCCTGTGAGCACAGCCAAGCCACAGCTGATTGCCCAAGGAAGTCAGCAAACCTACTCTTCAGCCCAAGAGGAACAAATGATCTCTGGCTGCTTAGTACAGATGCCCACAGCTGAGCCCTCTCCTGAGATCTCCCCTGCTCTAAACTTTGTTCCACCCCTGATCCTGCCATATTCCCCACCATGTTCCTCTCCTTCCCATTCCCTTCCAGTATTGCTTCTCCACCAGTTTTCTGACTTGGCTCTGACAGCTTGGCTCTGGTTACTGGCTTCTTTGACTCTGGCTCCTGCTCCAACCACTAGGACTGGCTGCTTACATCTCAGTTCATGACACAGCCTAGGAAACAGAAGGTGGTGACACTATCCCAAGCTCTGGCACAGGCTGGATGTACAATATAGGACCAATTATGTAACTTCTCTATGCCTTTATTTCAATAAAATAGAAATAATAATACTAATTGGTGCTGAAAGGCACCTTTGTCTGGATGATACCATCAACTATTAAATTGCACTGGATTTTTAAAAAATATTTCAAAAGATAAAACAACCATTAACTGACCAAGTTAAGAAGACATTTCCTTGATGAAAAGATTATTCTATAAGTGGAGTTTCTTATACTCTCCTCTAGAGCATTTGGTACTGAATACTGTCTGAGATAGATGGATTACTGCTCTGAGTCTCCTACTGTGCTGACAGAAGGCAGTTAAACATTAAATCATTATTACTTTATGTCCTAGAATAAAACAAGGCCTGAGACTTAATTGTCATAAGATAATCACTCACAACAAAGTTTTTAAAATAAACCATCTTTGTAAATTATAGCTTTGTTCATATCCAATTCATTAAAAAGTTCATATGGTGAGAAAAAACTTTGCCCCAGGAATTCACTTTAAAATGTATTTGAAAATAAAGTTTGTTTAACACTGGAATTTGAGACTGCTACTTAAAGTACCAACAGTGTGATGTCTAAAGAAGGACACCGGAAGTTAGTTCCTTTAGTCTTTTAAGGCTTCTGTGGATGACATCTTGCTAGTGTTTCCTGTTTATCAACTAATGTGTAATTGTACCTTAGGCTGTTCATTAGCTCAGGATACATTCATTTCAGAATTGTTATACTGGTATGTTAAATGACTGACTACTTATGAGATATACTTAAATTCAAAACAAATAGCTAAATTAAAGAAAATAATCAAATGCTCATGTTTGTTGTAGCCAGATTGTGAGTTCTAAAGCAATGACAAATCAGAGGGTGGAGGTTTACAAGCTATAGAGGAAGTGAGATCTTCTCCCACGAAAGCTCAGGCAACAAATAAATCTATTAGTCTTAAAAGTGCTACACCACTCCTTGTTTTTTTTATAGAATTACTGAAAATAACAGTGGAGTTGTAAGTTAGAAGCTATATAGCATCCTTGTTCTACCAGCAATTCCATTTCAGTATAATTGAAAATGTGCTTCTTGTTTACCTAGTTCATTTTTCTTTCTGATGTTAAATCAGTATTAGATCAATAGATTATTTGCCTAATTTACATCCCTCCATTGACCATGATTGTGGGAACAGAATGTAATTGTGAAGCAGCTGAAGAGCTATAGTTCTGAATCAGAGGGTAACCACAAGAAATCATTTATGAACAGCCCCCCACTCTTTCTTTCTGGTCTTCTGACTAAGATCAAGCATAGCATTTAATATCTAGTTGGTATTCTAGATGACAATTTAGCTGCTCCAGTAGGTCAAATACATTCCATGATCCTGTGATCTTGTAATCCTTTCCCATCACAAATTAAGATATATAAATTATGTAGTTAATTACCCTTTGTAACTAGAGCAGTGACTCCTAATCTTTTGAGGCAACTTTACGAGTTTTCTAAACTAAAATCTTTGCTGTATCTTGCCAACAATCTTCCCCTCACTACCCCCCATGTATACCCAGCAACATTTTCTGTAATCTGTAACCAGACATCCTTCCTCCCTATTTGGATGATGAACTTTGTACTGAGCCCCCAAGCAATATCATTGCACAGCTGCTATTCAACAATGTGCTTGCTAATTTGTAATCCAGGGAGTTCGGTTGCAGTGGGAACTACCAAAGAGAAGATGGCCAGTTACAGCGAAAGCTCAAGATCCCAGAACTGGTAAAAATATTGCTAACATCAAAAGATATTTTACAGACACTTGAGGCATATACATTTATGGTATGTCCACACACACTGTTTAAATTGAAATAACGTTGGTTATTTCAATTTAAAAAATGGTAGGTCCACATGATGTTCCCTTATTTCAAAATGAGGAGCTCCCTCATTCTGATATAAGGAAAGTTATATCAATATAATAAAACCTAGTATTATATCGATATGATGGTTAAATTGAAATTATTTTGAAATAACACAGTGTGGACATGTTATTTTGATTTAACTATTAAATCAATTTAACAATTTTGCCCTTCTCCTTCCCAGGTGCTTTTCTTTTCCTATATATTGGGTGGGGGCATTGCCCTTCTAAGGAGCCATGTTGCCACACCTCCCATGGTGCCTCTCTACTAAATCAAAATAGCAAGTCCTGCTCATGGACATGCTATTTCGATTTGAGTTTCTAGTGGGGACCTGTTAAATCAATTTAACTTAAATTGATTTAATGATTTTATATTGATTTTATTAAATCAATATAAATTAAATCGATTTAACTGTGCAAGTGTGGACATAGCCTTGGAGAACAATCTTGGATGTATCATTTTGGGTGGTAGAAGAGTTGGGAAATCCCTTGTGTAGTGAGTGGCCTTTACTGTTGGAACAGCACTCTCAGAAATGAGGTGTATTTCTCAACCCTCACACAAAAGAAACTAGTAAAAATGTAGTGACTGAAAGCCTAAATTGCTTTTGAAAACAGCAGAGAATTAGGGTATATATTTTTTCTCTGAGATTACAGAAGAATTTTGTGTCCAATTTGATGAGTAAGTAAACTCTTAGAGATGAGAAATGTGGCTTTCTTCCACTAAATACCAAGGAGCTACTATTTTCATGACAACTCTTACAATAATGGCTGAAGTCAGCACCATATGCATTGGGCTCTTGACCTGTGGGATAACAGGAAATATACACAAAATATAAGTTGCATACTTAGCTATGATTGGAATATAATTATGGAAAGGTTACAGTCCATAATCAAAATAAGTGGCAGGTCTTTTGGAATCACATGCATGAGGGAGGATTGCATGAGATGAGAGGGAAGAAGGTGAACACTTAAGAAGGCTGACACACTGTTGAAATCCAGTGGATAAACCCAAGTGTTGTTGAACCAGATAACTTCTTAAAATTAATGATGTGTTCAAATTTCTGCAGCTCTAGTTGAGCCAAAGGACCTGATCTTACCCAGCCTGCACATTGTGTAACTCTACTGACTTCGGTGGAGTTACTCCTCATTTACACTGTTAATTAGCATTAAAGATATTTTATTTTATATAACTAGAAGCCTATAATTTAATACACTGATGGCTAAATTCTACCATAGCTTACTGTCCACGAAAGCTGCCTGGTATGCAAGTTAGAGTAGAATTTGGTCCAATGTTCCTTGTTAAAGAAAAGAACTTCATTTATGGGAGGCTGCATAGCCTAGTGGACAGCACACTGGACTAGTACCTGCACAGCTCATAATCTCTTAACATATTTGGCCTCGTAAGGTAAAGAAATGCTATTATGCCATTCTACAGATGTCACAGAGACGAAAAGGATGTGATTTCCAGCTCGAGGAAGCACATTAGCACTAGCTTGCTATAAACAGTATTGCGACCATGGTAGCAGGAAGGACTAACTGCACTGAGTACAAATCCATCTGGATCCCACAGATATGGTAGGCATGATACCATAGCTACACTACCATTTCTAGCATGCTACCTTAATGACGGCTAGTGTACACGTTTCCTGAAGCTAGGACTCCAGTTCCAAGCTCAGAGATACCCTCAGTGACTTCCCAAGATCACAAAAGACTTTGGTTTAATCAGGGAATTAAATCCAGATCTCCCAAATCATAGAGAAGTGTCCTATCCATCATTCCAAATGTTAACCAATTACTGCTAGCAATCCTCCAAGTCCACTGAAATCAGTGGACTATTAAGACACATACGTAACTGCAGAAGCACAGCTGCTGATATGGCTGGATGCATCTAAATTCTTTGGTAGCTGCCAAGTCATTCAAATGCGTTTTTAGAAAATATAGCCTGTGCTGGAAGAGACTGCACTGTCATTTCCAGTTGCTGTCAGAATAGACTGCAAGTGGTTCAAGATTCTAGCCCAGGGTCTCTACTGGAAGCGAAATAGGGAAGGGACCTGGAAAGGCACTTGTCCTTTTTCACTAACGTCCCAGCCACAAACAGGCAATTGGCAAGAAAAGTATGATTCTTCCTGTGGAAGTCTGTGGAAACTTTAGTCACTTATAATGTATTTCAATAGCTTCTCAAGCATTCAGAACTCTCTTAGACAGATGATTTTGTTGTTAACCCTCATGCAGTTATTATGCGACACAACAGGCAAACAAACAAGGAGTTTAGTGGCACTTTTAAAGACTAACAAATTGATTTATAGCATGAGCTTTCATGTGAATTCCACTTCATCAGACACTTATGCAATAAATCAATTTATTAGTCTTTAAAAGTGCCACAAGATTCCTTGTTTGTTTTGTTAAAGTAGACTAAAATGGCTACCCCTTTGGAACTTGGCATCATTATGCAAAATAACAAATTGACTCAGTAGCGATGCCCACATACACAAGACTAGAGCTCTCTGCTAAACAAGCTTGAGACAAACTTTATTCAAGACAGAAAGTTATTTCTGGTTATATATGGTGTGTTGTAACATCTTGATACTAACCAAAAGATTCTAATGCACTATATATTTGGGTCAAAGTCATCTTTGCTGTAACTGCAAAATAGTCAGCGGAGTTACAGGGGGTATGATTTTGTACCACTGTTTCTATTCTTTAAATCCCCTGAGTTCATGATGTCTCACGGAGAATGATTTTTACTGTACAGTGTTCACAGTAATGGAATCAGGATGGTGCCAAGACACGTGCATTTACAGGATATTTTGTAGGAAGAGTTTCTCAGACTTGCCCATATAGTGCTGATATTAGGCATGCTTTGGCATGCTACTTAAGAATTATAGTAGAACCTCAGAGTTATGAACACCCTGGGAATGGAGATTGTTTGCAACTCTGAAATGTACATAACTCTGAATAAAACCTTATGGTTGTTCTTTCAAAAGTCTCTGACTGACCATTGACTTAATGCAGCTTTGAAATCTTACTATACAGAAGAAAAATGCTGCTTTCTCTTGTTTGCTTGGATTTTTTAGTTGTCTACATTTAAAATGGTGTGGTAGTGTGTTTTTTTGTTTATTTGTTTGGTTGGTTTTTTTGGTCTCTGATGCTGCCTGATCGCATACTTCTGATTCTAAATGAGGTGTGTGGTTGACTGATCAGTTTGTAATTCTGGTGCTTCTAACTCTGAGGCTCTACTGAACCTTTCATTAATTGCAATGCATTCAACAAAAGGTACAATTTATCATATTACAGCCAGCAGTAAATTGATGACACTGTGAGACATACTTAAAAATTAAATTAGGGTTAGCAGCAGTTAAGAACCACGTCAGCAATCATATATACCACATTCAGGTGAGAGAACTTACTTTCAAGTTTTCTGCAGAGGAGAAATCTGAAGCAATGTGTTTTGTTTTGTTTTGGGTTTTAAGGGAAATTATCTCTGTTCTCTCTAGGCAAGCTTAAATACTTCTAAACACATTGCCCATCCCTAAGGCCAGCCTTGACTACTAATTCTAGATAAAACATTTATACGTGACTTTCTTGAAGTTACTAAGCAGCATTCTGATATTCACAGATCACAGCCATGAACAGTTAGCTCAGTGGTTCTCAACCACTGTGTCCGAACACATTACTATGTTGCCACACAATGGCAAATGTGTCACATACAGTGGGAGAGATGGCTGGATTTGGCCTGTGGGAGGTGAACTGGTGTGACCTGTAGGGTTGAGATATGCACTAAGTGTGTCACGACTTGCAAAGGTTGAGAACCACTATGTTAGATCGGTCTTATAGGATGGTCCTGTGGCTCAAGGAAACTGTAGTGGAATACAGAACCATTAATCTCTAGGTCACTGATTCAAATACAGCTGTGACTAGAGCCATGTGACTATTTGGCTTTTCAACTCACTAGCAATTCCAAGAAAACTTTAAAAAAATGTTTTGGTTGACAAGAAAAAAATGATTAAAAAATCATCAGATCAAAAAGTTGAAAAATAATTCATTCAAGCTAAAAAAGGTGTTTGGTCTTATTATGAACATATCTAGCAGGGTTTGTGTTTTAAAAAAGTAAAATTGAAAGAAAGGTCTACATGAATGTTATTTTGAACAGAAAAAAAATCAAAATATTTCATTTGAAAATGTGAAAAATCTTTCAGTTTTGGGGGGATTCTTTGTTTTTGGGGATTTTGTACTTGAATAATTCACAGTAACTGACATGAATTTGTGAATGACTTAGGTGTTGCTGAGCTTGCATTTTTCTCCAGGAAACAGTTGGGCCAAAAAAAATTTACATGGCTTCTAAAATGGTATGAGAGTTATCATCTAGAGGATGTTCAGTGACCTATCTTAAATTAAAGCTGGACATAGTCCAATTCCTACTAAAAAGCATCCTTGGTCCAAACCTACCATCACAATACAAACTAAATGTCATTCCAAAAAGAAACCCAAAAGGGAGGGAAGTTCTGGAACCTTGGTGCGAAGGAGCCACCAGAAAGAGGGAACAGGATGGAGATCTGGAAAGGAGGAAAAATGCCTGTCAATAATGAGAAGGGATAAGAGGTATGCATTCAAGGTGTAGGGTAAGGAAGGAGAGATCTAGCAGTGAAAAAGAACAAGGCTCACCTCTACAGCAGAGAAGGCCAGTGGGAATGAGCAGTGGCATAGGGGCCTCCAACACCAGGACTGGCAAAAGAGGAGCTGGGGTGCAATAACCCCTGTACTGAATCCCACTGCAGTTGCATTAAAACTCTGAGGCAGCCGCACAGGTCGCATGCTTTTGAGATGAACGGTTTAGAAAAGGCATATACACTGGTCTACAAGCATCAGAGAAGCCCCAAAGTACAGCATGAATGGCGCTCTTATGTGCCAATAGCTACAAATACTCAATATCCATATTTGCTGAAGTAAAAACAACTGCAAAAGGCAGGCATACATATCAGAATCAAACAAAAAGCAAATATTTGGTATGCCTAGAGAAGACCAGCTTCCACGGCTGACCAGAGAATACATACTTTAATTTTCAAGAATGGTAAAATAGAGAAAAAATGTTCTGGCAGCATAACACATATTGTAAAGTATTTTCCATTCCTTCTATTATATGTTTTGTTTCCCATTAGCTGTACTATAGCTACAAGTTATGCCAGCCACACACTGAGTGCTGACACTTGTCATTTTGTAGAAGAAATACACTTGCAGCTACTCCACCACCCAGCCATTTCCTTGATAGGAGAATTAGAAGTAATACCAGCAGCCCCAGAGAGTCAGAGGGATTTGTTTGGTAACTGCTAGAACTTGCCTCTCACATGAAGGAGATAATCTCCCATGATTTACTTTTACCATGGAATAGTTCATTCATTCCACAGATTTCAGGATTAGTCACATTTGGGATTTCAAAATAATTAAAAAAATCAAATGTCATGAGCAATAACCCTCATAATTAACTGCTTGTTAGTCTGGTTCAAAAGTAGGATTTGAACTTGTTAAATAACCTCCTTTGTTGTAAGACAAGTAAAAGCAATTCCACTGCTTGCTTTATATACCAACCTGGATTAGTTGTTGGAAGACTGCTGGGTGAAGTCAGTCTATACTTGGCATATCTTGTGGGACCCGATCCAAAGTCTGTTGAGGTCTGGGGGCATATATGTATTCAAATCTCAGTATCTGTATCTCACAGAAAATCATCTGTTCAGTTTATTGATCACAGTGTGCTAATATTAACAGAGCAGTCTTACTCAAGACAAGTAACTTCTGGACATGCCTTTGTGATTGGTGATGCATTGGTCCTGCAAGACCCCCAACAATGTGGTGCTGCTCTGAAAGGCAGTTCTATAATAAACATTATGAGGTCCCACGTTCATTGCCGCTCAGCGATTCCCCATTCTGATTTCTCCATTTTCAGGTAAAAGGTGGCTTTTCTGGCCAGCCCTGCAAAATCAGCCTGAGGCCTGAAAGAGAAACTTTTCACTCAGGCTTGCATCACCAACAATAATGAAGCTTCAAGGGCAAAATCCTGCCCTTGGTCACCTTCTGTGGGCCATACTGTTGTCTTCATATTGTGCCCTCAGCTATGTTCAGTGAGAGCAGTTGCAGGGATGAGACTGAGGGCAAATTTGGTTCTGTAACTGGAACATCGTTAATAATTCTCCTGATGAATCATGGACCAGAATGGACTAAATTGCAGCTCACATTCAAATTGATGTGCTAATAGTTGTTAAAAGTAATAAAATTCTTCTTTGCACCATTAGAGGAATAGATTCAATTCAGGGTACTAAGAAAGTCGAGCTACTGCATAAGAAGTTATAATTTTTACAAAGTCACTGTTCTCACTTTAAGGACAAAAGATTCCAACGTACACAGGCAAAAGTGAGCGCACCTGCTTTTCCAAATACCTGTGTTCAGGACAAGCATTTGGCCCTTAAATGTATAATTTGCCTTTAGAATAAAGTCATCTGTTATATGAGTCTTGTGTATACTGTGGTTTCCTTTCAGCTCAACAAGCTTTCTTTTTACCTCTGCTGCTTTGGGGTCAGGTCTTGGATACAGTCTTAAGTGAAAAGGAGACTGCAGCTTATTTGCATGACTGAATTTCTGTTCACATAGATGTTTCAGTTATCCAGTGAGTGAGCTGAAAAAAATCCCATCTGAGTTGACCAATCACATATCTTTATTAAGCAATAAAGAATAGTGACTAGACAAAGTGAACCATCTCTGAATTTGATTGAAATTGGTCACAAAGTGCTCACTGAACAGTTCAGCAATGTGTAAAAATAAAAGGGCCTGATTTTGCTTTCACACCCGTTTAATATCAGAATAGCTCAACTGGCTTTAGATCCAACCTGTAATCTGTTCTTAGCAAATTTGAAAAGGGGGCAGGGAGCTAAATTCAGCAGATAAACTATTTACATTCGCTCTACCAAAAAAAAAAAAAGAATTTCTGATCCTTGAATCTGCCTGGAAGAGGCTAACTAATTATTAAGCAAAGACTCCACAGCTGGACAGGAGCAACTGACAAAGGGCTTTCTACAAGTCCTTGCACCTTCTAATAACTGTGCAGCATACTAATTCAGTGAATGAACCCATGCATTTAGAGAGGGTTTGGAATTTACTGGAATGAGTCACAATTATATATTGCTGTGTTCTCCTTGGATGTTTGCTCTTCATTCTGAGGTAATCACTGTTTTGTAGAGTTTCTTTTCTTTTGTCCAGCTTGCAGTTTTGGAAGCGGTCATGAGACAAGGAGAACTTTCTGTAAAATTAGTACTTCAGGTTCTCATAAAAGTACTCCTTCATTGCCTGTGCATATCCCAAGCCCAACCCTGTTATATAATAACCCAGTTAACAACTTTTATGCCAAATATGGTTTATTAGGGAAACCAAAAGCATTTAAAAACATTATACAACATGTGTGTGGGAGATGCATCTGCATCAGTTGTGATGGGCAGAAGAGGAGGGGACATTCAGGACTATGAGAAAGTGACGCTAACGAAGGAGCTGTGAATGAGACAGGGTGGTGTGGCAGATCTGAAGATTTCTAAATGTGAGTGTTTTGCTGAAATACAGTGGCCTACAGTATGTGTAAGGGAATCATTGGAACATGGAGCCACAAAGTCAAGCCAAAGTCTGGTGTTATTTGCTAGCCACAGTGAGTAGTCATGATTTGAACGTCTCATGTCAAGTTTTTCACCTGACTGTGCTCTGCTCTGCTACGAGTCTAAGCTACTGGAGCTGAGGAGGAGGAGTGCAGCAGGGATGCAGGCCTCAGAAGAGAACATACAAGAACTGTACCACTCTGGGAGCTCGTTTCTCCATAAAGCCTGAATGGGGAATGTAAAATAACTATGGGAGTCATTAATGCCTCTTATGTGAAGAAAGCGGATCTTAAGTGCAGCAATGGATGTAATAAGACTGTAATTAATCAGCTGGACTGAGCTAGAAGGATACATTTGTAGCCCAGAGTAAAAACTGTCTTCTTTGGCTGGCATTTGGCACTTTGCATCCTTGCACTTCCCCTTCTTGTTTCACCACATCGGGTTCCAACATCTTGTCCTCACCTCAAGGCCCTTCACAACTGGACCTCTCTCTTCTGTTGTGCTCTTGTCTCTGATGGTGTCAGTCCTTCAGTTCTGCCCATGACACCAAGCCTTTCTGCCCTCTTGTCAACTTCCCACAGTCACTAGCTTTTACATGTGCAGTAACCTCACTAAACATTTCCTTTAAATATCAACAGTGTCACAGTGCCTACAAGAAGGAAACAAGGAGAGGAACACAGTGGTGGCCAGCTGAGAGGTATGGAGGTGGCAACTGGATAAACTGGCAGTGTTTAATTGCTGTTTATCAGTTAAAACTGAACATCAGAAGCATTATTTATATGTTTGTACAGTACCTAAAGAAATGTGGTGCTGAATCTGATCACAGCATCTAGACGCAACTGTAATATACATGTTAGGCAATAATACAATAAAGGAGTTTTTGGGTCAGACCATGATGAGATAAGCCCATTCTCAAATAAGAAGAGGTTTCTTATACCAGTCTGCAAAGTTGAATAAAAAACAACTGCAGGCTTCAGTTTCCAGGAATTATGTTTACTGCACTTGGGATCAAACTTACTCTTTGTCTTTAACTTGTGTGAGTTCCTTTCCATTGCTTCTGAAGCATACAGAAGACCGGTGTCAGTGTTACTGTGTTTTACGGACAATACAAGAATTGCAGGGAATGGATGGAGCACCAGTTTCTTCAGCTACCCTCCCACACACCTGTACTTCTCCCACTGCTCTCACCACTTCCATTTTCTTCCTATTTAAAATCAGGCGACACTCTTATTGCTGCTACATCTAACCCTAGCATTTTAGAGTCCCAAGAACAAAAGAATCCATGTACTAAAGCAGGAATTGCATAACCCCACCAGGACTGGTTCTGCAAAAGAGAATTAAAAAAAAAAGCCACAGAAATAGTTCCTGGAGATATTCTTTTCACATTATGCCTAGTTTTCAGCTACATTAGCTTTTGCTACTTGTGCCTGCCTCCTGTCCAAATATGTCATGTGTCCTGCATTGAAAAGTTAGCATCCCATGTTTGGGCACTGCTACAACAAAAGGTACATGTGCATTGCGTTCATGTACTGTTCCTTTAACAATGACTCTGTTCAGAGGAAACATTGGATGCCACCATTCTCCTCCCAAGTCTTTGCACATCAAAGTGCCAGGCTCACCAAGGTGTACACTCAGCCTTTTCCTATTGAACAAAACACTCTGCTCCTGACTTATGCAACACAAAAGTGCCCCTAACAAGGGCAAGTAACTCTGCAATAAGATCTGTTTTTATGTAGCTTAATCTGATACACATAATGTAACCATCCATGTAATTCATTTTAGAAGTCTGAGGAGGAGAATGACTATCCAGTGCTGCTAGATTGTAAAAATATCACATATGGCATAACACATTACAAGGACTTAGGAGTCTGCAGGGGGGGGGTGTGGGCTGCAAAAAGTAAAGTTTGTTGTAAGATGAACTGTAATTTTCCAGATCACTGGACAAACCACCATGAGGTTGTTTCACTGCTATAAAGCAGTGGTTCTCAACTGTGTACCGGGACACATTACTGTGTCACTACACAGTGTTAAGTGTGTCAAAGAGAGCCAGGACAAGAGTCTGGTATGCTTTATAGGGTCACAATGTGCTGCCCAGCTTGTCATGACACACAAAAGGTTGAGAACCACTGCTATTAAGCATGAAATAAGAGTCAACTATCCTATGTGTCCCTGATGACTATGCTAACTTATGGCCACCATCTTCAGGACTTTGCTGGATACCTCACAGCCTTTATTTTCTCGGCTTTCTTGGTCCTCCCATGTTGTACTGGTCTCCCTGCCACTTCAAAGAATTACATGAATTTCACAGGCAGAGCAATTTCTTGCTAGATCAGCCAGGTGTGAGTAGAATTTACATTAATTAGCGTTGATTATAGTATAGTCTGAGAACAGGTGTCTCACACATTCATGTGAGTACTATGCATGCCGTGGCAAGAAAAAGATACAAACTTTTATGCATAGCGTGATGCCTCAAACAGCATGCAGTCAGTACATTTCTTACTGTAGTGGGTAGTATATTATAAATATTAACATACTAAATGTGCTCAACACAGAAGGACCTACCTCTTCATCAAACTATTCATAGACTCTAAGGTCAGAACGGACCAGTGTGATCATCTAGTCTGACCTCCTGCGCAATGCAGGCCACAAAACCTCACCCACCCACCCTCAAAGAACAGCAGCAGAAGAAAACCTGGCAGTACATTCAAAGGGAGAAGCCTATAATTATACCAAAGAGTGTGGTTGAGAATGAAAGATTCTTTCTAGATAGATCCCCTTGGTTTCTATTATCATATACAGCACATAGATATCATGGTATCAGGTATTAAAGAAAGTCTGATGATTAAAGATAGGTTAATGACTAGAGAGAGAGAGGCTTGAAATATAATCTATTCATTCCTCTCTCTCTCTCTCTCTCTCTCTCTCTCTCTCTCTCTCTCTCTCTCCACATATATATATATATATATATATATATATACACACACACACACACACACAGCCACACACCCCTTATATCCTCAACCCAAACCCTCTCTTTCTGAGCCCCAAATCTTGCTAATCTTTAAAAGGAGAAAGTTGATGCACTCTGGCAAGCACTCTCTTCCTACGAGCATGGCCCACGGGTATACTGGTCATACAGGAGGGAGCATGGTCTTGTGGTTAAGGCATTGGGTTGAAATTCAGGAGATCTGAGGGCCATTCCCCATGCAGACAGCTATTTGCTGTTTGACTTGGAGCAAATCATTTAACCTAAGGTATGCCTCCATTTCCCATCTTCAAAGTGGGCAGTATGATAGTAAGACTTTCTTAGCTTGCAGAAGCATTAGGAGAAAAAAAAATCTTTTAGTGATTGCAGTGTGCTCAGAAACTCTGACAATGAGAATCAGAAATAGAAACAACCAATCTTACTATTTAGGTACCATTTTCCATCTGCAGATCTCAGAATAATTGCCACAGTTATGCAAACCTTATTACAGATGAGGCAAGCAGGGATCAGAGATTAAATATCTTGTTAGAAGCGTCACAGTGAGCCTGTGGCACAGATCTCAGACATATAGGACCACCCACATAGAAGAGTTGCTGCCTTTACACAATCTCGGCAATCCCTGTCTGACCCTGCTCATTGGCTTGAGGTGCTTCAGCTGTTGCCAGCTCTTGGGACCTTCCTTCCAAATGCAGATGGAGATGCTTAAGAAAGTGAATACAACCCTACCTATGACTTCTTCACTCCTCAAAGTGCTTCTGACCCTAGCCTATCCACTCACTAATCTCTAATGTGCCATGCCAAGGTATGATCTAGAAACACCAACAAATGGATAAATAAAAAGCAGCTAAGAGTCTTTCTACTTGCATATTATATCACTAATCCCACCCACCATGAGTTCATGATATTTTTAATGACTGTGACATTTATATGCATCCAATTGCAAGCCTCTAGATACAATGCTCTTATCATAAACACCAACAGCACCATATACATAATAGTAGTTATTAATAGTTAATAATATAAGTTCATTTGTGATGATGAATCATCTTCTCCAATCACCCATGTGAATGGATAAAATAGGGAAAGCTATGAGGCATCACAGCAAAATATTTCTGATGTAATTGTTATGTTATAAATTACATTATTGTGTGACTCACTCCTGTAAATTCAGGATTCAGTGAGGGTAATTAATATGCGTCACCATCTCTGTGTAATAGGTTGCTGCCCATAGCACAGTGAATTAACATCAGATAGGAATTTTATGTCTTTTCAGTGAGACAGAAGCCTATAATAACAGAAAGTAGAGGTTTGATAGTCTTTATTTCTTGTAGCAAGCAGGTTCAGTTCTAGAAATTTCTAGCCAAGAAACTAAATCAGTTATGTATTAGTCAGTTTGACCCAACAGGTCTTTCCTTTCTTTGTCAAAAATATACTAATACAATAGAACAGTGGTTCCCAACTTTTTTCAGGCTGGAGACCTCTTTTTAACAAAAAAATCTTTGCGGCTCCCTGGCTGATTGTGTAATCTGGCCTGAGCAAACAGACTCCGGCCCATGCAACTTTGGTGGCACCACTGGGACAGCTGGTGAGTGGCACTACCCCTACCATGCCCTGCACCTCTGGGGAGCCAAGCCGGTGGCTATGGCCCCCTGCCATGGAGTTGCCACAGCCCCATCCACCTGCTGGGATCCAGACATGGGTGAGGAGAGGCAGCCCTGGCAGGGAGCATCGGGGCTGCCGCTGGATTCCGGCCCCAGTAGGGCGAGGCTCTGCAGACCCCCTGCAACATGTCCACGGACCCCCAGAGTTCCCCAGACCCCAGGCTGGGAACCACTGCAATAGAACCTTCTTAATAAAAGGTATATAGAGGTCACCATACCCATCGCTTATATATACCTGCCTTGAAATAAACCAGAGTAGCTGATTAAAATACAGAGAGGTAGTGATGAAGAATGCCATATAAGACTGATATCACAGCAGAAATTTAAGAGAAAGACTGTAGTTGTCTCTGCACCCATGAATAGTTGGGCATTATCTGACCAGGAAACCAGAGTTACTTTTGCTAAAACATTCTAAAAAGACTTTTCCCTCCTGACTGAGACAAGCAAGAGCAAGTCCCGACCTACAGAAATTTGTTAGCTAAACAAGAAGTCACAGAAAATGGGGATTACAGTGGAAGTCAGAATTCAGCCTTAACTGTTGTGGGATACTACTTCACTCATCATAGTGTGAATTTGTTTGTTCATAATGTTTCTACTTCCATGTATTACTGCATATATTATACAATTTACAGCATTTTCTGCTTTACAATATGCACGCAGTGTTTAATTATATATATTCTTTTCATTATCTTTGCAATATTTTGATGTGGTGGAAACCAGACATCAGATACATTTGATTGATATTCATATCGATGTTTAATATCAGAAGACTGCTGTCTGCATGAGAGAATAAACTTAGGGAAAAAACGTGCTTTCCATGTAGAAATTAATCTAAAATCTACCAAATGCTGAAAATGGTATTTCTTGGGAGTACAAGATGAAGACAATAGCACATTAAATGGATGGTTCAGTCATTATCAATCCCTTTGCAGTAACACTAATCATGATGGTAGAGGTCCACAACAGTTCTGTAGTAATTAGCTGGATCCTTTTAATAAAATCTTGCAAGGAAGCTTACAAAAAATTCTGACACATGCAATAATGGAGGACATGCAGAGATAAAACCATTTTACAAGTGCTGTCAGGCCCAATTTATTAAGATTTTTTCTCAAAACTAGGCATACTGTACAGCAGTAGTTCTCAACCACAGTGTTGTGACACATTACCGTGTCACTGCACATCAATAAATGTGTCACAGAGAGACGGGGAGATGGCTGGGTTTGGCTGGGGCAGGAGGGGGATGGAATGTGTGGGCTGGTGTGTCCTGTAGAGTTGCAATATGCTGCCAAGTGTGTCACAACCCACAAATGGTTGAGAACTGCTGCCATACACAATCAGATGCAGATTTCAACAGGCAAGCCATAACTACGGCAGGGTGAGCAGGGCTTTGCTCCAGGCGTGCCGGAGCAGCTCCATTGAGCCGCTCCATTAGAGGGTGAACTTCGCACCGCTTGCCCCAGGCGCCAGCTATTGTAAGGGGTGCGTGCCAATCGGAACACGCCACAGGTGCGGCATTCTTTAATTATGGCTCTGTCAACAGGTCTAGATCAAAGTGTGGTGGTGACCAGATATAGCTGTTTTCATGCTTCCCAGAGAATTAGTAAACCTGATTGCTTCATCAATTGTCTCTGAGGCAAGTGGGATATTAACGCACACTTGGCACACCCCAGACTCTTAGACATTGTACTGGCCACATGGTTTTTAAAAGAAAGGATGAGTTTTATTTAGAAACTAAGGTTTACAAATATTTAGCTATTGGCTTATTTATTTACCTTCTCAGGAGCTGAGATCCTAACTGACAGAAGCTTTCTGCATTGGATTTGAACCAAATGCAGATTTGTCTACTACATTCTCACTTAGAAAACTATTTGCATGAAACCAGTCAAAAATTTTCCTTGCTCTCATGGAACTCACCCTTTACCCTCATACCCTGTGAAGCATCAAAATCCTGCACTCTCCTTCTAGAGAAGACCTGGAGGCTCTTTCTCGACTAATTGTTCTCCCTGCTACTTAACCCTTAATAGTACCTGGTTCTTGTCTACTTGCAGACTTTGGGAACCAGAATCTCATCCAATGTAAATTGGCATAGATGAAGTGGTGCTATACCAATTTCCAGCACATTAAGATCTCACCTAATGTCTTGTTAGTGCCAGAATCACTTTGTATTCAACTTCCAGATCTGAAATGAGCTGGTCTCATTTTCTCTTATGGTCTCAGAATAGGTGATACTGGGTATATGTTACCACTAAAAAACAAAAAAAACAGCATCCCTATGAATTAGTGCCATTAGCCAAACTTTGTTGGCAGGGAGATAGGTAGCTGAACTGACTACAGAGACTGGCTCACCATCTTAGTTCCTGCTTCTAAATCAGGGTGAGACATATTACTGGAGCAAAGTGAGGACACAGCTTATTCAAATGCTCAGAGCCGTAATGTGGCGTTTTGCCGCCCCTTCTCATTAACTGACTAGGAGCCAGCACTGCAAAGCCACCCCTTTAATAGTGCGGTTCTATTGAGCAGCTTTGGGCCTCCCAGGGCTGTGCCCTGTCAGCCCTGCCGTAGTTATGGCCCTACAAATGCTGCTATTCTCTACCTTCTGTGCTAACATACTGGGTATCCTTGTGCACCTGCACTAAATTAACTTCATTATTTTTTTCAGAAGACACGTATATATTGAACATCTTCAGTGGCCTTGCAAATGGTATGCTGTTTTAAACATGCTCTGGATTTCTTAAAGAAAAATTAAAACCTAAATCCCAGGCCTACCTGAAACCTGTTTCTTTATTACTCATAACACCTGGGGAAAACCCACCCAATTTAACAGGACTGTGAAGTTGTGTGTTTGCCTGTGGTGAGAAGGCTACCTTTCTAGACCTAGCTATACCATCTAGTGGCTCAATCTCAGGGACTGACTGTAAGGAAAACCAGCCCCACTTGCTCCACCAGGTTCCAACCAGAGGCCTGGGGCAGGCAGTTCGGGATCTGAACAAGGATACCATCCAGCCCACTATCTAAGTCACTTCATACTGAGTCCCTGTCTCTCCAGAGGCATGGCAAAGGCCTGGCTACCTTGACCCATCATGCCTCCCACCAGAAAGGGGTCAGAACGTTCCTTCCCTACTCATGAACAGACATCCTACTGTCCCTTCTTCAGTGATTTGCAGTTCTGAGCTGAGGTCCAATTTAGGGCAGCATGGGCTGCCTACTGTATTAAAGTATTTACTCCCTTGCACTGGATATCCTGACTAACGTGTGTGGCACTCTGTTAAGCTCCTTCCACTATCACTGAGAAAACACTCTTCAGGCATGGCTAGGTGAGTCTTCTTGTGACCAGAGCTAGTATGGGATTTGTACACCTCATCTTATCGATGCCACTGAGTAACTGTTTGATCTTACTATAACCCTCATTCTACCTTTCGTCTTTTACCGCTCCTGTTTATGACTCATTAGTTGTGTTGTGGTTGAATACAGATTATAAATTCTTCAGGCCCGGGGACTGTGTGTTTGTTTGTTTCTCTGAGGGCCATGGAACAAACAAACAATGGAGCAACATATTGTCATAAATGTTAATGCCTAATTGTTCCTGATTATAACCCCTTAAGCAAAAGACCTGGCCAGGCATCATGGCTTTATTCCTGACAGGTACAAAACCAGTTGCAATGCACAACTGTAAGCTGTAGTTGTCCTATATTACATCAGTTCCCTTGTGATCCTTCGTTCAAGAAATCTGAATGCACTGGCATCTGAATTCTGGCAATGTCTTTACTCAGCATTGTTCCTCATGTTAACCAGGAACTAAGTACACACTCAGGCAATATTTTTCCTTACTCATGATGTCTTTAAAATAACTTTCTGCTTTTAGTAGCAAATGACAACCCATCGCTAGAGCCTGTGCTGACTGACCTGCCTGTGCTGTGCTGGCTGAGAGACCAAGGTAATAGTTGCAGTGGCACCATTTAGGGGAGAATATGGCCCTTGAATTGCACACATTGCCTTGCCACCACTTATATCATACCAAAAAACAAAAAAACAAAAAAACCCTCCAACTTCCTGAAACTGAAAGTTAAGTACTATAAAATGACGGAAAGGAAGAGATAAGATGACGCCAATATACGTTTCTAATCCATTCAGATATGTTAGTTTCACTCAGGGGTCAAGATTTCACTTGTAACCATTAACTATGGCCACATGAAATTATCAGGGGTTTTGCTTCTTAATGTGATGAAAGTATGCCTTTATTTTCACTGTCACGTCACAAATACTCTTATTGACTCACACCTATCACTCACAAAACAAGAAAACATCAAAGACATTGGAGTTGCCACAAGAGCAAATATTAACAGAAACTATTCTGAGCGCAAAGTGACCACTGTGACTGCCTCCATCCACCCAGCACTTTGGTTGAAAAGGAAATATTCTGAGTATGGGGCAAAGGAGTACACAAACTGGGGACAGGGAATCCTCAGGGGGCACAAAATGCCCCAGTCCTGGGGGGCTGTGGGGAGAGCAAGTTCCTGCTGGGCTGGCGAGGGGATGGTACAGAAAGTTTCTCTCCAAAAGAGGTCAAATTTAAATTTCTGCACATGCCTCTGGTATAAGAGCTATTTAAAGAGAGCTGTTTAAAACCAATTTTTATGCTCCATGGTGCTCAGGGGCAAATGTAATAGCTTTATGCAGTGTTGCATGGGATAATGGTATATTACGTACCATCCATCATTTACTGAAAGAAGCAAGCATTTTTTAAAACTTGTAAAGGAAGTCATAGGCTCAATACATAAGCACAACAACAGCGCCCACAAAAACAACCGAGACAGGTCCCCCTTATCTTACATTTAGCTGAGATGGAATCTAGGGACACTTGGTGGTGTGGAATTAATTTTTTTTTTCAAAAATTAACAGTAAGGCATTCTGCTAATGCTCAGATCAAAATGCCTGTGGATTTTGCACTCTATAAAAATCCCTTCTTCTAATCAAGAAAGTATAATTTTGGTCATCATCCCTCAATCCTTTCTGTCATCAATATTTAAGCAAAGTTACCACCATTTCACCAACATGCAAACAGATCTTGACATTTCAGATGTAAATGAAGATTTGGCTTTTTCTTCAGTGTTGAGCAAGGTCAGTGAACAGCTGTGCACCATTATTTGTATGTGGTAACTCCCTGTTAATGATACAGGAAAAACTAAGCGTAAGAGAAATTCATGAGAACTGTACAAACATTTTTAAACAAGGTTTGATCTGTGTTCTGACTATTTTAAACACATTTAGAAAGTGGTGTGGTTTTATTCCCAGGGGAAACTTTTTTCAGAGTACAGTAATTAAATAAAACCCTTTATATCTAGTACCATCAAAAAATATGGCTACCTCTATTATCCCATGTGCTGTGAGAGCAGAAGTAGTCTATGCTGCTCAGGAGACACCTGGGAGAAAAAAAAGTAAGAGAACAGTGGCTAACTAAGGCAGTAGCTTTCAAATGTTTTTTCTCAGGACCCAGATGAAATAAATCAGTTATGTCCATGACCCAACAGTTACCTCTTTGAGCAATGCATTCCAGTCTTTTGGCAGCAGCAGCAGGGGGACCGTGACACAATACTTGATGGTCTGTGACGCAGTACTCAGTCCTGACCCTAAATCTGAAAACCACTGATCTAAGGCCTTGTACACAGTAGGAAGTTTTCCCAACAAAAGTCAGCTTTTGTTGACAAAACAGTCCTAGCATATATACAAAAGATGGCATACGGGCCAAGCCTGAGCAGCAGGTGGTGCCACTCAGGCTTCCCTGCCAGCTCTGCCCCCCCAGTGCTGCACAGCCAGGGGCCACAAGAGCTGCATACCATGGCTCCAGGCCCCTGCTGGCCGCGCTTCCCCACTGGGAAGTGTGGCCAGCAGAGACAATGAAGCTGCAGTGTGCAAAGCTCCTGGCCCCTGCCAGCCCCCACCTCCAGCTGGGCAGGGCTTCTGAAGAGGAGTGGGGTGGGCTGCCCAGACCCCTGCTGAGGGTGCAGTGGGCAGGGTAGCATGGGGACCAGCAAAGGTTGCTGACTCCTGCTCTATGTTCACCTCTTTTCGGACAAAGCTGCCCTGTTTGGCTGCCAAAATAAAACCACCTAAATAAGAGGCATAGGACTTTTGTTGGCAGAGCTAAGGCAGCATAGTGTTAATGTAGACACTGGGTCCCCTTTGAGCAGTGGCGTAGCCGTCATATTTATCAATTTCACCACTGTAGTGAAGCAATGAAATTGACAAATAAGTGAAGAGAGAAAACAGTAGCTTCCTGGGGTCTGACATCAGGGCTGCAGCTTCCTGGGACTTGCTAGAGTCCCAGGTGGCAGCCACTCTTAGGCTTGCCTGTATTCTGGGTGGCAGCAAGGCTGCAGCTGCCCATGGCTTGCTGGGCTCCCAGAGTGGCTACCATCTGGCACCTGGGCAAGTTCCAGGTGCCTGCAGCCTGGGAACCCTAGCAAGCCCCACATGTCAGAAGCAGCCAGGACCCTGTGCAGTCCCTGAAGAGAGCTCAGAGATTGCTTACAGTGATACTCACATTTAAAGGTTTAAAACAAATTCTCAGCCTTGGATGCCTGACAATTCATTCTTAACTTTGACCTAACCTTTCCCTCCACTGTCACTGCTCTCCCTCTCTCTGGTCTGTTTCTGGGGTCCTTTCTCACAGATTCCAGAGGGTCTGTCTTTTTCCAAGTCACATCCTTTTTGCTACCATGGCTGTCTTTGCTTAGGCTAGCAACATACACAAATGTGTCAACATACCTATGTTGACTCTCAGCTACCCGACACTGCTACTTACGTCAATGGAAATGGTTCTAAGGAGCACTCCACCGACTCAAGGATGGCTGTCTGGATATCAGCCACCACGATAATTATATAATTATCATGGTGGCTGAAAGTCAACATATGATATGGTGACACAATGATATGGTGACACATTCGTGTAGTATTGCCAGCCTAAGCAAAGACAGGCATGGTAGCAAAAAGGACATGACCTGGAAAAAGACAGACCCCCTGGAATCTGTGAGAAAGGACCACAGAAACAGACCAGAGAGAGAGAGAGAGAGAGCATGGTGACCTTGGAGGGAAAGGTTAGGTCAAAGTTAAGAATGAATTGCCAGGCATCCAAGGCTGAGAATTTGTTTTAAACTTTTAAGTGTATCATTGTAAACACAACAAGGATAGCAGAATTGACTTCTGCATTCATTTAAATTTGCACGTGTTCATGCTACCTCCCTTCAAGATTGCTTATCAGTTTAATTACTAATAAAACGGGTATGTCCACACAGGGTTCTTATTTCGAAACAATAGAGGTTGTTTCGAAATAAGAAGCGGCATGTCCAAACAACGTTCTCTCGTTTCGGAACAACGGGTTCCGTTGTTTCGAAACAAGAGCCGCTGTTTCCAAATGGCTTTAACCCCTTCCATTTTTAAACAACGGTTATTTCAAAATGAGTTGCTTCGAAATAACCCTGTTGGGACATGATGTTTCGAAACAACAGTTATTTCAAAAATGACTCATTTTGAAGTAACCATCGTCCGGACATGTTATTTCAAAACAAGCATTGTTTCGAAATAACAGTCTGACCTTCTTCCCAGGGTGCACAGCACCCTGGGGAACAGGAAGTTCCTGCCTGGGCGTGCCTGTCAGACAGTGTGCCCTGAGCCTTCGTCAGGCATGGCCTCCCAGGTGAGCACTGCCACAGGGGGGCAACGCAGGGCCCCTTTGTGGACCCCCAAGGAGGTTCGCTGCCTCCTCGGGATCTGGCAGAGACCAGACATCATGTCCCAGTTCCGAGCCACCCACCGGAACCGGGACATTTACACAGACATTGCTGCGGCAATGTCTGAGCAGGGCCACCCCTGCACCACCGAGCAGGTCTGCAGCAAGGTGAAGTCCTTATGGCAGGACCATGCCCAGACCTGGGAGTCTCGGGAGCTCCAGGGGGCAGGGAGCACAACCACCTGCCCCTACTTCGAGGAGCTCCACTCATTCCTGGGTCCAGAGCCCAGCGGTCTCCCTGCTGAGGCTCTGGACACAGGAATCCAGCAGACCCCCTCATCGGGCCCGGAGGCACTGGGGACCGGGTCTGATGTCTCCATCGGGGGGCCTCCGGCCACAGCACGAACGGCGGCAGAGGCTACCCTGAGCACCCAGGAGCTGTTCGCCGGACCCGAGGTGGGGAGCAGCACGGAGGACCAGGGGCCTGATACCATCCCAACATGGAGCCTGGGACATCGTGCCGGAGCTCTGGAGCCCCCGTGGGTAAGTATTCCCCTCCCTCTGAGGCACACAGGGCTGTCCAGCAGGTCACGGGCAGCGAGGGGGTCCAGGGCCGGGCACCGGGGCAGGTAGGGCACAGGGTCGGCGGGTGCAGAAGCCCCCCCCTTGGACACAGGTCCCAGAGAGACAGGTGGCACCGGGGTCACAGGCCCCTGTGTGCCTGGGGGGGTGGTTCACAGGGGCTGGGTGTCAAAGATGCAGCCGCATCTTGGGCAGGGTGGAGAGCATGCAGGCCTCGCCACTGGCAAGTGGCCTTGGGAGACCCCCTAGAGCAAGGCATGGCTGAGTCCAGCTCACCCTTGTGGGCACCACTAGCATGTGTGCCTCCAGGGTACGGTTCCCAGATGTCAGGCAAAAGGAGACCATGATCCCCTTTTTACTGTCCTGTTCTTTTTATCCTCACATTCCCTGCCTGGCAGGCAGTTTAAAATACAGGATTTTGTCAGGCTTTTTACTGTAGGGGCTGAAGGATCCGGGAATGCCCATAGAATACTGATCTGTACAGGCAAGCGTTCCAGGGCCCCCTAAACCCTGACAAATACCACAGCCAGACAACATTTTGGGTCCTCCAATGTTCTCCATTGGGTACTTTCCTGGCCTCCTTTCGAGGCTTTGGGGGCTGGTAGCCCTACATGAGGGCAATGTCCCATGGGATCCTGGGTCCTGCTGACGGTCAGGGCAGGGGTGTGTGCTACAGACAGGCTGCACACAGACAGGGCCAGCAGGCGGCAGGGGCCAACTGTGTTTTCTGCTTCCCTCCAGCAAGTTGCCCAGCCACTCGCCAGCCACCACCCCCAGCAGCCTGACGCCTCAGTCTGAGGGCACCCCAGAGGAGCCCCCCCCCACCCCCCGGTTGCGGGCCAAGCTCCTCGAGAGCCTTGAGGAGCTCAGTGAGCACATGGAGGCATCAACCCAGGCCTGGCAGCAGGAGCAGGCCCAGTGCCAGGACGCATCCCTCCGGGTCCTGCAGCAGGTGGCAGCGGCAGATGACAGGGTGGTCGCAGCCCTGGAGTGGCTGAGCAAGCGCCTGCCAGCAGCTGTCGAGGCCCTTGCTGCCAACATCGGGGAGCTGGTGGAGAGGACAACCCCACCACATCCTGGACGGGGTTCACCAACTGGCCCTCCCCGGAGGCGACGCCGGACTGAGGGCGGCCGTGGACACAGAGGGGGTACGCCACCCCCCCAAGACCCTCCCACAGGCCCTGCCTGACTTCCCCCCTGACACCCATACTCTCTCACCCCCTTCCCCCTCCCAAGTTGCTGCCCCCTCTCCAAACTCCCCCTCCCCCTTCCAGAGGGCGATGGCCACTCTTTTGTCCACAGGGATGGCAGGCCTCATGGGGGTGTCCCTGTGGCGCAGCAGTGGGGCGAGTTCTGTGACCTGGAGGTCGAAGCTGGCCCTGCTCATGCAGAAGTTCTGCCCCCACTGGTCATCCCCCCAGGTCTGCAACACGACCCACTCCCACTAGTCTGGGCTGGTCTCCCGGGCCCAGACTTGGTGAGGCACAGAGGGGGGTAGGGGCAGTAGCTCTGCGCTGCGGACCAGCTGGATGAAAGCCTCGGGCAGAGGCTGGGCACCATCAGGGTCCGTGAGCAGTGTCCCACATGAGCTGGACACTCTGCAGCTGGGCAGAGGGGTTCAGTGGTGCACAGCGCTGTCTTGGCAACAGGGCAATGTCCATCGCTTGCAGAGTCCTGCTAGCCAGAGTGGACAGGGAAGTGAGGTCGGGGCCAGCTTTTATAGGATTGGCTACCAACATGGCCGCCAACATGCCCCAGGGAGGTGGCCATGTTGCCACACCTCCCATGGTGCCCTGCCCCTGAAGCGAAATAGCAAGTCCACAGTGTGGACATGCTATTTCGATTCCCGCTTTTTTCCATATTTTGAAATTTTTTTTGTTATTTCGAAATAACTCATTTTGAAATAAGGCCGTTATTTCGAAACGAGTTGTTTCAAAATGACCTATTTTGAAACAACCCCTTGTGTGTGGACATAGCCAACAAGTCTTTGCTGCATTAGACACTAGAGAGTAACACATTTATGAACCGGTGAGTCTGCTTCATGCATACTCAGCAAACCTCTTAGCTAAATTCTGATTGCTGAACTTTCTTAATGGTGATGATAAATACAAGAGACAGCAAGAACTCAGGTTGATTTTCAAATCAGAGCTTGCAGTACCAATAGTTAGAAAAATCCTCTTTAAACTTCTAAGTGGGGGAAGATAAAATATGGAAATAATTGATGATGATTAAATCTGGAACCCTACTATGTCATTGTTAGTTACTTTTCCTAATTTAAACTAGTATTCAAATTCCTTTCAGTTGGAAAATCAATACACTGAGAATCTGCATATTTCTAGATCCCTGATCTCAAGTTTCATTAATCTTTCTAAAACACTCATTATTCATATCAACTGTACTTTTTTGAGTGAGTGATCATATTCAGAGAGTTAAAGCAACATAAAGTCATCACTAAAAGCCGTTTATAGGTATTTATAAACGTGCTGCTAGACTATTGTTTTTCTATAAACCTCCTTTCTTTCTTGGCACTTTGAACAAAGCAACTGACCAGTAATCAATACTTATGAGTAAAGTTGAAAAAAGCCATATAAATATACATTAATTGATCTGATTAGCATGTCTTTTGAAAATCCCCAGGTTTGTGTCTGAAGGTTTCTTTTCAAATGTCTTGCGAAAGCTTTTCTTTTGATACTCTCCAGCACAACATTTAAAGTCTCAAAAATAAACATTACCCAGTCACAATGAAGCAATGAGGATTATCGGTAAAGAGCTCATATAGCAAAATTATTTAAAAAGCTGAGAATTCTTTCTTGACAATATTTCCTCCCAGAAGCTTGTTATTTGTTGCGGTGCAGAGAGGTGCCGGTACACTGTAGATGCTGTCAAAATGTTTGTCTTTTCCCACACCAATGGAAAGATGTTAGATGATGACAGCTGGGTGAGTTTGTGGTTACTAAAAAAACTGTCACTGCACAAACTACTTTTGGAAAACATTTCTGTCTCTTATGTTAATGTCATGTATTAATTCATCAACATCCACAAAATCCAGGCAATTTTTGAGGCAGGATTTTTTTTATTCAAATGGAATAGTCTATAATAGTCTATACAATGTAAAAAGAAATATCTTAATTAGACTTCTTCAAGTGAATCCTGAGATGTACTAAAGCTTGAAAACAAGACAAGAGTTTCCAGTAATAATCCTCTGACATCCACAGCAAGAAAATCATGGAAAACAATCTGGTACTGGTTTGAGAGTCTATTAGCAATAATCATATTTAAATACTACATTGCTGAAGGCCACTGAAGTTGGTGAGTGACTGGAAAGATAGCGAACTTAGATCATGTTTGCCAAAGTTTATGAATTTTCTGGTAAATCTGGTGACAATTTCCAGTGAATCCAGCAGGGGTGTCACTAGCACTGGGTTTACGGGCTCGAGCCCCAACTTCCAATACCAAAGCCCCAACTCCACCACAGCAGCGCACTTGAAGAGGACGAGCCCTGAGTCCTGGTGCCCAAGCCCTGGGTTCTTCTTCCGGGCCAGGGGTTTTCCTGGAATCCAGCCAACCCTGGCTCACTTAATGATTTCATAGTTAATCCATTTTAAAAACCCAAATTTGGAGGTTTCACATTGTTTCAACTTGAAACCATGCTTCCTCTGATGGTGTCATGCCATAATACGCTCTTCTGGGACCAGGGTGAAAGAGAGGAGGATAGATTTAATTTGACGGGCTCCTCTTGCTAACCAAAATATGAAACCATAGACCACTGTGCTAGAAATTAAGTTAATGAACAGGCATATTTTGACAGAGGGTGCATTTTGATGCAAAAATGGTATTTGGTGGCTCTGTATAGCTGTTACTAGTTTGAATTTTGGGATTCATCTGTAGTCCACTTCTCAAAGCTCAGCTCTGGAGTAAGGTGTGTGTAAAATCAAATGAAGCAAAATAAAGGACTGAATGAACTCCCTAAAGATTTCCATGAGTTTCATAAAGCTTTCACTCGCACTACATGTACATAATTCACACTAACATTATCAATGTATAATCAACTACATCTTGCATCCAGAACTAATGCCTGAGTTGTTTTACAGATTACAGGCAAAAATTATTTTCCCAAACAATGCTATAGAACCCCTAACTGTATAACAGGGACCTTTTTTGCATATTTGTATCATAAAACTATTGTTAGAAGAAGAGTCACAGCCTGGCTGCCTATTAGAGGTTTACTGCTAGAAAGGCAGGATTTTGTTCTGCATCTATATATTATTCAATCACATACCTATGAAACTTAGTCATATCTGCAATTGCACCACTCTGTGCTTGCCATATTAAAATATCACTCTGAAGAAAGGAAATGAAGATGGATTTAGGATAGAGTGGGGTCATGCTGGCGTGAGCCCAGGGCTCCAGACTGCCTTAATCCAGGCCTGAATGGAAGTAATGCATATGCATGAAGAGGAAAATAAGTCGCAATTTAATCTTTTGACAGAAGGATTAAACAAATTAAGGGAGGGTGTGTTGCAAAACCTGATTCTGATAGCACAAGCAGCGGTGTCATCATCTTTCCTGTGTTTGAGCAAGAGTGAGAGTGACGCAAACCACAGATGAGCGCTAAAGTCCAGATCCAAAAAGGCATTTCTGCTCCTAAATTCCAGTACAACTTGAAACTAAATCCTCAAAGGCATTTAAGCCTGTTTCAGAGCTTAATTTCTGGCTATGTCTACATTTATGCTTTAAATCAAATCAATGATGATTAATTCAATTTAATGTATTGCATGGCTTCACTAGCTTTCCTTAGTTTGAAATAAGGACTGCCCTCAATTCAAAATAAGGACAGGTCATTTCAAAATTATAAAACCTCCCTTAAATTTGAAATGATGGTTAAATTGAACTTATTAGTTCATTTTAACCCAGTGCAACCATGCTAATTCGAACTAACTTTGCCCTTCTTCTTCCCACGGTGCCTTCCTCTTTCTATATATTGGTTGGAGGCATGGCCACACCTCTCACAGTTCCCCTCTCTTAAATCAAACTAGCAAGTCCTGTCCATGGGCATGCTAGTTCAATCTGAGTTTCTACTGGAGTCATGTTAATTAGATTTAACTTAATTCAAATTAATGATTATTGGTTCAATTTAAGTTAATTTGATTTAACAACCTAGGTGTATACATTGCCTCTAACTGTAAATCTCCCTTGCTATCCTTGTCCTACCTGCACTGGATTTGGAGAACAATTGATCACCATCCTCTCAAGACCCCATAATGTATTTGAAGACTTATCACAACCCCCCTCTGCCTTCTTTCTTCAAAGTAAACCTGCCCATTTTGTTAACCTTTCCTCATAGGTCAGGTTTTCTAAACTGTTGATAATTTTTGTTGTTCTCTGCTGGATTTTTCTCCGATTTGTCAACTTCTTTCCTAAAGTCTGGTGTCTAGAAATGTACATAATACTCCAGCGGAGGCCTCACTATGTGGAATGAGTGGGACAGTAAGTGCCTCAGTCTTACTTATAAAACTCCTGTTAATACACCCCAGAATTATATTAGACTTTTTCACAACTGCAGGCACATGGTGTACTCATATTCAATTTGTGATACACCATAATCCAAACAATTATATCCCCATTTTGTCATTGCAATTTTTCTTTTCCAACTATAATACTTTGCATTTGTCTTTACTGAATTTCATCCTGGCAGTTTCTGACCAGTTCTCCAATTTGTGAAGGTGGATTTATATTCTTATCCTGTCTTCTAAAGTGCCTGCAACCCCCTCCCAGCTTGGAGTGATCTGCAATCTTTCCAAACATACTCTTCATTCCATTATTCAAGTCATTAATTAAAATATTGACTAGTATCAGACCCAAGACAGATTCACGTGGTATCCCTTTAGATATAGCCTGCTGGTTCAACAGCACTGATTACTACTCTTTGAGTATGGTCTTTACACCAGTTTTGCACCCATCTTATAGTTGTCCTAATTTGCTTATGAGAATGTCACAAGGCACTGCATCAAAAACCTAACTAAAAATTAAGATATATTACTTCTACTGTTCTCCACCACTTATCAGGTCAGTAACCCTCACAAAGAAGGAAATTAGGTTGTTTTGATATGATTCGTTCTTGAAAAATTCATTACTCTGTTATCTTCTAGGTGCCTACCAGTTCACTGACTAATAATTTGTCTCAGTACCTGTCCAGCTTATCCAAGTTAGGCAAACTTGTCTAAAATTCCCTGCGTCCTTATAGAACCAGACCTATATTTCCTTTTTGTAACGAAAGACAAACATAGGTCAAAAAGTCATCTGTGTGCAAAAGAATCTTCTTCCTTTTCAGTTTCTTCCAACCTTCTCTTTGGCCCTTAGAAAGGGACAGAGGGTTTCCTTTTCTGCATCTCCCTATAGACCAGATGAACAGAGGCAAGGGTTCATTCTTTTTTTTCCCTGCCCTCAATGTTGAGTGATTGAGTTTAAGTGGCAGAGCCAAAGAGAACTTTGATCTGAACTCCACTGCTCCAGCTGATGAAAGCTTTGTGCTTCAGACAGAACAGAGAGCTAGTAGCATATCAAAGCACCCTTCTGAAGTGGATGTGGGAACACCACTACCAGCTTTCTACATGAAAGAGATCCTTCTCTGAGGGCAACTCACCAATCAATATGTGGCAGTAACAATGGACTTTGAGGGCTTGGGAGGAAGACATGGAAAGCTAGAAGTAACTGAAGGGTTCCTTGGTGACTTGGGAAAAAATAGTCTCTGATTTTGTGGCGTATTGTTAAACACAAAGTCTAATTCTGCCATTAGGTGAGAAATAAGATGAAAACAAAAGTCTGGAGCCATTAAAACTGCAGCATCCCCAGAATCTTTCAGTAGAAATGCAGAAACAGGATAGGAGGGCCTCCATACAAACAGCTGATTTAATATGTTACAAGGCACTTGAAGCAAAAGCAAAAATGGTATTAAGTGATTATTTTTAATTAGTTGTTCAGATCTTGCACAGATGGTATAAATGGAATAAGTATAGTCGTAAAGACAAAACAGTAACAAAGGGCTCACTGTCTCTTTTCACTCGCTATTTTTAATTACTCCCTCTCTGCTATTGCAAATGAAGTGACCTTGTTTTATAAATTAAATGGGATAGCTTATTCCTCAACAGCCATATAGTGGTCCTGATTCAGCAAGGCATTTTAAGCACACAAAGCACGTGAATAGTCCTACTGCAGTCAGTGAGGATTCTGACTTGTGTAAAGTTAGACATGGGCTTAAGCCAATTCAGATTAGATCTTTCATGGGATATAAGGTGGCTATGAAATTATTGGAAGATAAGCAACAATCACACTCATGGATAGTACACTATGAACAAAAGCTATATTATTATAATTCCAAATAGATGGCTCATCACACTCAGCACATGTGCTTGATGTAGTATGTTGGCATAAACATCAAACATGTATTTAAGCTTTGCACTAGATAACAGGCTCTATACTTACATGAAGGTCACTTTTCTGAAATGATTAATAGCTTTCACTTCAGTTACTTCTTTTTTATTTTGTATGTACAGTACATGAGTATCATCCCCACTTTGAATGGTAAAGGGATTGCACCAACATTATATCTCAATAACAGAAGATAGCTTAAACAATTAACCACTCCCCAAGATGAGCATGATAGCTATTGCCAAATGAATACAGTGGCAGGAGAAACCTCACCCCATGCATCTGAAACAAATTTATCTGTACAAAACACCTTGGGAGCTATACACACTTTATTAAAAGAAAAGCATCTTCTGATAAGTGTTGGATGTACCATGTTATCATATATTCAGCCTCCTTTTCTGAAGAATAAGGATGTTTACCCCAGTACTGACTGAAAAACAATTTGCCCTGCATATGAAGTTTTTTTGATTTAGGAGTGAAGTAGGCTGCTGTGTTCCATCTTCTGGCATTATGATCTCTCTCTCTTGGCCTTTTTTGATTCTCTGTTGATCATAGATTCTTCCATGATGCTATCTTGGATATTTTGTAACACAAAAAATATCATATTTTCTTGATTTTGGTTGTTTTTTTTCAGAGTAGGGTTTTTTGTTTTCTTTTGTTTTGTTTTGTTACTTATTATTTTGCCTGTAAACACCAGCAATGTAAAACTTGTTCTGGATTGCCAAATATCCAGCATAGCAAGTTAATATGAAGTATTATATGCAAGCTCATATGTACAACTGGGAAGTACTGCATTAATACATTCAAGGAATCAAGGCTAAATACCAAGATGGGAAACTTTATGTTAGCTCATTTTTATCCTCTTTCCCCTTCCAGACTCAACTGGAAAATTTCAATCTGTTGAAACATAGTTTCCACAACAAATCTGAACTACCTTTATATGATATGTCACACGTGCACAAAACTATGTTGAAAGAACATTCAATAAATAGTAAAGTCAGGTACTCAAATGTTAGGAAATGCCAGAATTAAGGTTTCCCATGCAACCTACATCAGCCACCTTGTGCCGAAGCATTATGATATCAATGAGAACGCTACTCTTTTAATATAGTTTGCTGTGTATAATTTCCAAGCAGCTGTAAGGAATCTGATGATAGGAAAAAAAATTTTGTATTATGATGTGAAAAAGTAAGTGCAATTCATTAAACTTAAAATATTAGCAGATGACAAATGTCATTCCCAGAAATTCTTTTGTTTCGTTTTGTTTCAAGCAAACAACTCTTCAGCAAAAGCCTGTTTCTCTGTATGGTCTAATAACATACAACTTGCAGGAATTTAGTGCTGATTTAGTGATGAGCAAGCCACCTCCCAAAAAAACCCCAACCATAAAATACCAAAAAGAATGAGTATTTTTAATTTCTTTTCCCTATACTGTGGTAACAGCTGAAGAGATTTTCTTCAAATACTCAAATAAAATTGCCTTCAGGTCTAGAGAATTATTCTTAAAGAGATGTTCATGTGAAAAAACTCATAATTAAAGTCTTAACAAAATCATAACTATAGCAGTCAGTACTAGAAAACTGCAATAATAATCAGCATGTCATCTCTCAGGGCCAAATTCTGACCCTTGGCGTGCATCCTGAACTCCTGTAGAAGTCACAGAGAGCCAACTCCTCAACCCCAAATAGCTGAGGGCAGAATCTGGCCCCAATTCAGACACATTAAGGAACAATTTTCTGTGAATATGCAATAAAGTGATCTACAACTAATTCATTGTCTTTTCCTATAATCTCTTCCCACCTTTCATTACTTGCATGCTTTTTAATGATTGGAAAACATTTTTGTGTGAGCACATTTGTAAATTTCCATTATGTTTTTTTGCAGGTCATGAGACCTGACCTTTTGTCCCAAGTAGTCAAATGTCCAGCAGTGCACAGCAGTGTGTGACATACAGCAAAGAAGCTCAAAGTACATGGGATACAAAAATTAATTTCCCCTGTGCTTGAGAATGTCTTTAAAACATCAGATTTCTGTGACATAAAACTAATTTATAAATAACAGAGAATTAAAGATTAGCACTGTCCAGGCATCTGTATCTCATCAGGATGCATGCAGGCGGCTGATAATGTATTCAGTTCAAAACTAGAGCAGCATGATTAACTGATTTTTCAGTTTATTGCCTGTACTGAGAAAACAATTAAATCTTTGTTTTTAGGCTTTAAAGTTTATTTTTAAAAAGTTTTAAGTAAATTTTGAAAAACATTTGCTTAAAATGCCAAAAATGTTTATTGTTTGCAATATTTTTATTAAATCAAAATGATTTGGTGAGCTCCACACACATTTGTGAGATGTTTTAATTTACCTGATTGTGTATTTTGGGTGCAAAAAAAATGTGGCTGACAGCTTTTTTCCAGCTCTATTCAGGAACTGAATTGAAGATGCACTTTACATGTAACATGGTATACTATGTGTCATTCTATCCTCAATAAGAATATAAACTTAGTAGTGTGGCCTATATTGATCCTCTCTGCTGTTCCACTTGTGATCAAATAAGGTACCTGTTTTTCCACTACAAACCATGCCTCGTTTAACTAATATCTGGCCAGTTGCTGCTAAGATAAATGAGACATTGATCCTCCAAAGGGCTGATCCTTACCCATGGAAATCAATATCTCACCCTGGAAGCAGGATCAGACCCTAAATGAACACTAAGGGGAGATCATTTCTTCTCTAAATATGTGTGTCTTGGAGCAAAAGTATGTGTATGTACGTGTGTGTGTGTGTGTGTAAATACAGGTACTGGAACTAACGGGAGCTTTGTGTTCTTACGGAATAGGGAAGTCACGTCACATGTGGAGTATCTCTGCCTTTTTAGCTGGTGCTTATTTTCCCCACTGAGCCTTTCCAATCAGATAACTGGTAATATACTGCAATTCTCAAACTATTCACTCAGAATGGCAGGGATCTCAGGCCTGGAAATGCATGGACCAAGGTAAAATCAGGTGGGTGGAATGTTAGGGCATAAATTTAAACAGAACATGCGAGAACCTGTGCAATTGAACCTGGAAGGATAAGACTGGAATGAACTTGAATCTTTGCTCCAAATTCAAACCAAACATGAACCAGGCCTTTTTGAGCATTTGCCAAATAAGGGAGAAAGAATTTTATAGAAAAATTCCACATGCCAAAAATTGTAAAAACAATATTTTTAATAAATCAAAAGTATATCCAATTGTGCTGGAAAACTGCTTCTGCTGAAAATAGTCTTAGTCCAGTTTTTTAATTAAATCACCTTATATTACAAATGAAAGTAACAGAAATAATCAAGAACATTTAAAACACATCTGTATAAATTGTGATCAAACTACCCCAGTCCGATATTTCAGAGTTATTATACCACAGCTTTAGATAAAATAATGTACAAAATATCAAACAAATACTCTTTACAGAGAGAGGCAGGCACCAACTAGAACCTTGCATCTTGAGTTCTTAGAATTTCAGATTCAAATGTTTGTTGCTAAACCTGTCACTACAGTTTTGGTTCTGCTTCAAATCCAGAAGTAGAAGGGGTTACTTTCCAGTTCTGACTTGGATGCATCCAAATTGGCACCCAAGCTGCTGGAAATTTTATGAAACAGTTGATTTGACACCACTTTTGCTACTCAAAATGCATTAAACTCTTACAAGAACAGTTTTGTGTGTTTTCAATGTTATTGAACCTGAACTGAGGCCAAGATTCAGACTTACGTCCACACCAGAATCCCTATATGAATTTAATATAGATCCAACTCTTGATCTGAATGCCAGCTTTTTAGTCAACCTCATAGTATCACTTCTTGAAAATGCCTGAATTAATACATTTTGATTTCTTAATGGAAAAATTAAAATTCATTGGCCCACTTTTAACCAGCAATAAATTCATTTGAAATATTTCTAGCTTCATATTTAAAAAAAAAACAACAGGATTTTTTTTAAATTGTGAATTCTCAGGAGGCTGTATGGGTTCCTTAAGCTCTGTGGGGCATTAAGGAACCATCAAACACTAGCATAATTTCAAAAAGTCTATCATTCTGCTACTGTGCTAGAACATGCTTATACAGTCTATGGTTATATATTATTCTACAAAAATACCTATATGCACATTTTAGCATTTTGTAGTAGAATTAAAGGCCTTTTAAGAGAATATTTTCCATAAAGCCACCCTCTGAGGCTGTGCTTTTTACATAACATGAGATTATTTGATGTCTTTAAAGCATAGCCATTTTTCAGAATCAATAGTGTCAAAAGAAGGATTTTTCCAACACCACAAAAGAACTTTGGATGCTTCCAGAAATGAAAAGGGCCTGGTTCTGTGCAATGAAAGTGCTGTCAGTCCCTTAAAACAAATAATGGGCAAAATGGGGCTCCAGCTGTACCCAGTCCTGGAAGAGGGACTCTCCCCAAATCAGTGAAAACTAGTGGGAATCTTTCCATCAACTTCAATAGACTTTGGATCAGTTCCTTAATGAGCAAGACTGCTAAAGTTACCTCTGTCAACTCAAAGATGTAAAGCCAAACCAACAAAGGGAGTGTGCAGCTAAATGCATCATTTGCCTGTTCTCCTAGGCCTCCTCAGAGACACGGTCTCCATTCACACCTTGTCTTCTTTTTATCCTATGATGTAGACTGTGAAGAGAAGGCTTGAAAGAATTCCTGTTCATCATGGAGGCATATGCCTAATGCTTAATCTTTCACATATAATGCTTAACCTCAAACACCTTGTGTTCACTGCTATGTAAGGTGCAAAATTTTGCAAGAGAAAAGCTTCAGATATTGCTGTGAAATGCTCACTGATTTATATAATACATACTTGAAAGAGCTATGAAGCTGAAGCATTTTATTCAAATTTTAATAAAGTAGTATGTTGAAAATAAAATGAACCTTATACAGAACTCAAAATGATCAGATAACTTTGTTTTTTCATTTTCACCCATTATAGCCAAAATATGATGAGAAAGGCAGTTAACATAGCATTTCCAGCCTGACCAGAACAAGGAAGAATCAGAAATGTCACAAGAAACCTTATTGTCATGATTTGTGGCCTAATTTTACACCTTTGAGACTGGGATAGTTTGGATAAGCTGGGGTTAAAATTCCAAACTTCTGTATGCTCGTATGAAGTCAACCCAAACTCTGAATTCAATGAGCTTCATCTTTCATTGGCTATAATACATTCAGGAACATCAAATACAATTTCAAAGAAAGAAAGAAAAAATTACACTGTTCTATAAAAATCTCCCTATTTCTCTTTCTATCCTAGGTGGAATAATTTCATATTGAAAGTTACATTTTTGAAAGCCAGACAAAGTGCAAAGAGGTAGAGTTGCTTGGATGAAACTATAGCAGCCTGACCTCTTTGTTTATTGCTTGTCACTTTCACAGTACCAGAAATTTTCAGCAGTGCTGTCAGAACTAGTGTTGAGAATTGGAGAAATTTTACTGGTTGGAGTCAATTTTAAATGATTACCCAAAGATTGTTATATTTCCCTTCATAAGAGTATTTTTCTCATTCGAGTGTTCATTTCAATGAGCAGGAAAACAGAACACATGCTAGCACTTTCCACTAGTGAGCTATTTGTATTTCACACAGTGGGCACTAATTAGTATTTTTTGCTTTAACATCACCGAACACAGTGTAGGCTCTACAGCAGATCTGTGCTCAGACTTCTCCTTTATTTTTTAACCTTTAGCTCCCCATTATGAATACTACTTCACAGCCATGGAATAACAGAATTGAGAGAAGTTGTTTACAGAGAGACAACCACAAACACCTACAAGACTGACAACATTCCCTGTCATAAAAAGCAAAGGGGCAGCCATGTTAGTCTAGCTCAGTAAAACAAACAAGGAGCCCTGTGGCACTTAAAGACTAACAAATGTATTTATTGCATGAACTTTTGTGGGAGAAGATTCCACTTCGTCAGAAACTTTGAAGATGGGGGAACTAACAGAATAGGAGGAAATAAATGCACGGAAGTGTAGGTTATGGAATAGGTCACACTGTAACAGCAAATCAAAGGAGTCATAAAGATTCAAACACTGAGGAACAGCACACAGAGGGAGATGAGGTCAAATCACTTGTTGTAATGAGAGAGAAATCTAATGTCCTTATTAAGTCCTGAAGCAATGCAACCAAATTTGCAAATAAATTCAATCTCAGCAGCTTCTTTCACATCACATTGTAGTCAGTTGACTCTATTGCCTGGGAATATACTGATCTTGTTATTTCCCTTGGTTTTGGATAAATAGCTGCATAGGTACTATCTTTCTTGCAAAATGTTAAGGGAGTAAACAGAGTCAGTCCTGGAAAATTTAACCCTTGTCATTCAAAACAGGGAAGGAGTTTAATGCCACCAAACTGATTTCTGCTTACCTAAGGCAAAAAAATTGCCATTTCAAGAGGGTAAACTAGCAAGAGATACATCCAGCAGTAGAGATTGCCTCTTTGACCTCTGTCTTATACCTCATCTACTTAGGTCAGGGCTAGACTACAACTGTGTAGGTAGACAGTATTATATAAGGCTAGCTTGAATAGAGCACTGCTTACCCTTGGTCTTTTAAGTATACAGTTCTACTGGGTAAAAATGAATGTGCTTATTACAAGATATCTGTTTTAACTCTCCATCCGCCTTGAAGTTTTACTGGTTTGAATTCTCGTTTACTTAGTAACTTACGACAATCAGGCTCTAGGCATGCCGATGGGTGGGCAGTAATCTGAACCTCAAAGAACAAACAATTAAATAAACTGATTATTTGATGTTGCCATACTATAAAAGTGTATCTTGTAAGATACCACATGAAAACTTGTGACACTCTGATCATTAACATCCTTGTGATGTATGGACATTTAACATGTAGAAAGTTACACTGGTATGCTGGAAATAAGTTACTAAAAATGTTTTGAACAAGCAGTTCAAGTAGAGCAGATAAACAGGTTTCTTCTGTACAAAGGACCATATATTGACCCATCTGCCAGAGTCAAGCTTCATAAGTCAGAGGCAATGGATAATACATTTGTAGATAAGGCAAACAGAATAAGGAAGCTAATAAGCAAAGGAGGAAACAGCATGGTTTGATTACAAGCCATAGACTACAAACATACGTTTGCATCCAAGGAAAACTGAGCAATCAAACCAGCAGAAATGGTGGGTTACTTACCAGTAACTGACCTTCTTTGAGATGGGCTGCTCACATACATTCAGTTACAGGTGTCTACATGCCGCAGTGCACGGTAGCTTGGAAAGTCTTCAGCCTTAGCCTGTCAAGTCAGGGCACACGGCCAACGCCCCCACTGTGCTGCAACTGCAGCTATCTAGGTGACTGTGACCCTGACCCTCCCAGTCTCATATACCTTTGCCAACTCCATTAGCAGGGACGGTGGGAGGGGCCTGAATGTATGTGAGCGGCCCATCTCGAAGAAGGACAGTTACTGTTCTCCTTCGAACACTGCTCACATCATTCAGTTATAGGTGACTGCTAGCCATCCTCAGGGACAGTGGGAGGAGTTACAGTCTGCCCACAATGAGTACCACTCTGCCCAAAGCAGCAGCATCTATAGCCTGCTGGGCGATGGCATAGTACATCATAAAGGTATGTATCGGCGACCATGTAGAGGCCCTGCAGATCTCCTGGATCAGGACGCTGGCAAGGAAGGCCACTGACGACGCTTGGGCCCTAGTAGAGTGGGCTCTAAAAGCCCTAGGAAGGGGTGTGTTCGACCTTCTGTAGGAGTTTTTAATGCAGTTCACAATCCAATTGGAGATACACTGTGAGGATACTGGGAGATCTCTCTTGCGTTCAGCGACTGCCATAAATAATTGGGAGGTCTTACAGAATGGCTGAGTGTGCTCGATGTAAGTCAGGAGTGCTCTCCTCATGTCCAAGTTATGCCACTTCCTCTGGTTCTCCATAACCTGAGGGTCTGGATAAAAAACTGGCAGGCAAATTTCCTGGTTAAGGTGGAAGGGAGTGGCCACCTTAGGGAGAAAAGATGGGTGGTGGCGTAAGACCACTTTATCCAGGTAGAACCACATATATGGGGGTTCCGAGGAGAGGGCTTTTAGCTCCAAAACTCTCCTAGCAGAGGTGATTGCCACTAAGAAGGCCACCTTCCAAGACAGGACCAGCAGGGTGGTTGAGTCCAAGGGTTCAAAGAGCAGCTCTGTCATCACCCAGAGTACCACATTCAGGTCCCAAGGAGGGGTGGGCTTACAGGATTGGGGAAGAAGTCTCTCCACCCCTTTCAAGAATCTGACAGAGGTAGGGTGGGAAAAAACTGAGTGCCCATCTACTTTCTCATGGTGAGCTGAGATTGCTGCTACATGGACTCTCAGCAAGGCAGAAGAGAGGCCTTTTTCTCTGAGGTCTAACAGATAGTCAAGGATTAGGTGTATTGGTGCTGATATAGGGTCTACACCTTTGTCTCATGCCAGATGGAGAATCGCTTCCATCTGGCTGCATACATCGACCTGGTAGATGGTCTTCTGCTACCAACCAGGACTTTCTTAACCCTGTCTGAGCAAAGCATCTCCTGCTCACTGAGCCAAAGAGCCTCCAGGCTGTCAGGTATAGGCAGCCCACGTTTGGGTGCCAAAGGCGCCCCAAGTCCTATGTCAGGAGGTCCGCCCAATGTGGGAGGTGGAATGGAGTCTCTATGGACATGTCCTGCAGGAGTAGGAACCAATGCTGTCTGGGCCAGTCCGGAGCTATCAATATCATGTTCGCTCCATCCATGCTGATCTTCAAGAGAACCCTCCATACCAGGGGAACCCATGGGAAGGCATACATCAGGGGCCCTGACCAGTCGATGAGGAAGGCGTTGGTGACAGACCCCCTCTCCCAGCCACTGAGGGAACAGAACTGGGGAGATTTGTGATTCTGCCATGTCGCAAATAGGTCTATCTCAGGTGGCCCCCATTTGTTTATCAGAAGGGAGAACACCCTGTCATGGAGGGACCACTTGTGGTTCGCTAGAGGCTTTCTGCTGAGTGAGTCCGCTAACCCGTTGTCCACCCCTGGTATGTGGGTGGCCACCGGGGTACAGTTGTGTTCTATGGACAGCTCCCAGAGATTGCACGCCTCCTCGCAAAGCACCAGGGAGCGGACCCTCCCCCCTTGCTGGTCTGTATAGAACATGGCTATGGTATTGTCCAGGAAGGTCATGCAAGCTAGTCTGATGGCCCATAGTTCCTTCACATTTATGTGGAGAGAGCCATCCATGTGGGACCAGAGCCTCTGAGTGGAGAGTGCCCCAGAGATATGGGCCTCCCACCCTGAGTCCAAAACATCCATTATTAAGGTCAATGAGGGCCTGAGCTCTCTGAAGGGGATGCCCCCCATAGTGAAACTAGGATCCCTCCAAACCTGAAGTGTCCCCAGAGTGTCCTGGGGAACTCATAGTACCTTGTTTAAGGAATCCCTCTATATGGGGAATACTGTGAAGAACCAGACCTGGAAGGGCCTCATTCTCAGGCGTGCCATCTGGATCATGGAGATGGAGGCTGCCATGTGACCGAGGAGCTGCAGGCATCGGCAGGCTGTGGTCACGTGGGATGTCTGCAGGTCTGTAATGATGGTGCAAGTGGACTGAAACCTTGAGAGGGGCAGGAATGCTGACCCTTTACGAGCATCCAGACACACCCCTATGAACTCTATGTTCTGAGACGGGCGGAGTTTTGACTTTTCTTGGTTTATGCAGAGGCCCAGATACCCACAGAGCCTCACTAGTGCTCTGACATGGCACTCTACCTGAGGCCTCGATCTCCCAACTATTAACCAGTCATCTAGATGGTGTAGATTATTATGCGCGTCTGTGCAGGTGCGCTGCGACCAGCACCACACACTTTGTGAACACCCTGGGGGGGGCAAGGAGAGCCTGAAGAGGAAAGAGATGAACTGGAAGTGGTCTTTTGCCACCTTGAATCTTAGGAATCGCCTGTGGTGGGGCCGTATGGCTATGTGGAAGTAGGCGTCTTTGAGATCGAGAGCTGAGAACCAATCCCCAGGAGACAGAGATAGGAGGATCTGTGATAGGAAAATCATGTGGAACTTTGTTCTCTTTATGTGTTTGTTTAAGGCTCTGAGATCCAAAATGGGTCGCAGGCCCCCACTGGGTGTCAGGACCAGGAAGTATCAGGAGTAGACCCCTTTTCCCTGCTCCTGCTTGGGGACCTCTTCTATAGCCCCGAGGGAGAGGAGTTTTTTGCATTCTATCTTGAGCAGGTGGAGCAGTTCCCAGTTCCCGAGGTTTTGACGAGGGTGGGGGTTCTCGCCTGAGGAATTGAAAGGAACTGAATACGATACCCATCCACGACTGTCTCGAGGACCCACTGGTTGGCTGTGATATTTGCCCAGTGGTGCATGAAGCAGTGCAAGCAGTTGGAAACCGGTTGGGTCATCAGTTCACTGCCCTTGCAGTGACCGTCAAAAACACTGCTTCCTTCCCAACGAGCGTTTGGAGGCCTGCCCACGCCTGCCAGACTGTGGGGCTTGGGACTTTTCACTCTTCCTCGAACGGGCTTTGTCCTTGTCCAAGTCCCCAAGATGACACTGAGGAAATTGGAAGGACCCTGGGAATGGGCTCTGCAGTTGAATCTGTTGTTTCAGCTGCTGAAGTTGTTGCTGTAGGAGTTGATGGGGTTTCAGAGAGCATCTGCTAGGTTGTGGGGTGTATATCCCCAGCGACCAGCGTGTGGCTCTTGCATCCTTCATACCATGGAGTTTCACATCTGTGAACTCAGCAAAGAGGTCAGGGCCTTCAAACAGCAGGTCCTGCATGGTAAGTCGCAACTGTGGCAGCAGGCCCGAGCCTTGGAGCCAAGCCAAACGGCACATTACCACAGCTGATGCCATAATGCAAGTGGCCATGTCTATGGTAGCCATCAAAGCATCCCTGGATGCCACCTCCCCTTCCTCAAGCATCATGTCGAAGTCCCTAAGGCGATCCTTGGGAATGATGTCATGAAAGCCTTACATGGCACGCCACAGGTTAAATATATGTCCTGTCATGAGGGCTGAGTGGTTAGACATGGGCAGCTGTAGGGCTGCTGTAGAGTAGACCTTCCTGCCCAACAGGTCGAGCTTTCTCGCCTCCTTATTTTTAGGTGTGGAACCTGGTTGGCTCTGTCTTTCTTTCTGGTTCACGGTGTCGACAACCAGCGACCTTGGAGTGGGGTGCTGGAAGAGGAAGGAGAATTTGTCCTGAGGGACATGATACTTCTGGTCCGCCACCCTGAACACTGGCGGAATCAAGGATGGGGTTTGCCAACAGGCCTTAACAATTCTTTACACCCCATCATGGAGGGGAACAGACACGTTGGCTGGTGGGGCCTGATGTCTGACATCAAAGAGGGTGTCAGTTTCCTCCTGGACAACCCCTAGCTCCAGCTTTAGGTTTGCTGCCATGTGGCAGAGCAGATCCTGCTGGGCATGAGAATCCTCATTGCATTCAATCGATCGCTCGAAAGTATGCTTGTCTGGAGAAGAGGAAGAGTGAGCCTGTGATCTACTATGACGGGTGGAGTTGGGGGTCGGACTTGTTGTCCGAGAAATCCAAAGACTCTAGGGTCTGTAAAGGAGACTGGGCCAAACGGTGCCGAGAATTTGCGGTATCATTGGCTGTTGTGTCCAGCTTGTCATGTAACCAGTCATTGCAAGATGCTCCATCCTCAATGTGGCACGGAGAAGAGCAACCCCGACCAGGTTGTGGGGTCTTTACAATACCGGGGAAGGAAGTCCCCATTGATCCAGATTTTGCCGCTGACCCTTTTTGCTCTGTGGTTTGAGTGATGGGGGAACACTTCTGGCGCTGTTTCCCTGAACATTCACTGGCCCCCGGCACCGTGGCTGGGAACAAAGCTGAGGCCGAGCTGTATGATCAGGCTTTTGAACCCTGGGAACACTGTACCGATGGGTCCAGGGCGGAGCATGGAGAGGAGACCGCAGAGCAGTCCTCAGTGCCGGATTGTGGTAGTGGTGGTGGGCTGAGCAGTACCAGGTTGGTAGGCAGTACCGATTCCTTTGCCAACTGGGTTGCAGGTACCGGCATTGGTGTAGGCTTGGGTTTCTTCAGCAGTACCAGACCCGGGTCCCAGGACCGCACCTGCACCTTCACAGAGGCCCATGGGGTTGACAGTACCGATGACAGTCCCGCTCTTGAGCCGTTGACGGGTTGGTTCGGTGACTGATGTGGCCGATGCTGTGACGGTACCAATGAAGGCGTTGACCAAGACTTCGAACTCAGCACCAAAGGGCAGTGTCGGGACTCCGGTGCCCGGACCAATCAGGGTGCTGGCGGAGCACTCACGGCTCAGGCAGCATCAAAGATATGCATGCTGCTCCCGGCAAGGGAGCAGAGGTGAAGCTCTCTATCTTTGCGAGTCCTCCGTTTGCAGGACTGGCAGATAAGGCAGCTCGCGGCGAGGTGCGACTCACCTAGGCATGTGAGACATTTATTGTGAGGATCGTCAAGTAGGAAAGCTTTGCAGCATCCCAAGCACGGTTTAAAACCAGGCAACTTAAATTTTGCACAGTAGAAGACAGGCACTTGCTTCCACAAGTTTCTTGGCTGATCCAAAACCATTGCTGAGGGCGGAAAAAGGAACTGGGAGGGTCAGGGTCATGCTCACCTATACAGTCACGGTCGTGGCACAGAGGGGCGTTGGCCATGTGCCCTGACCTGACAGGCTAAGGCTGAAGACTTTCTGAGCTACTGTGCGCTGAAGCACGTAGACACCTGTAACTGAATGATGTGAGCAGCGCTCGAAGGAGAACTGGGATCTGGCTTGCTGGAAAACTAACAGCCTGACTGGAGTCCAAACCCCAGGGGTTCCTACTGCCTCTGAAGACAAAACAGTGAGTTTTGGGAAATATAAAGAGAAGCAAACCACCATTTGGCATCCACCTCTTAGGGGACAAAAAGCGCCAACATTCTTGCAATCTGTGACAGGTGGATCCTCTGACTATGAGGGTGGAGGACAGTGAGAGCTGACAGTATGTGAGAAAATCACTGAGAACCGTATTGTAATGTTACATTTTAGACACTAGAAAACATGTTTTGATTTGTCTTATTTGCAACCATTTTCAGTTTTTTTTTCTTTCTGTTTAGCATCAGTGGAATCTCTATGGTTCTTCATTAATAAACTGGCCTTGTTTCATTATAAATTCCTCCCGGTGCTGTTATACTAATGGGTACATCTTTAGCTGGGTCTGCAGGCTAGAGTGTATGCTGTCTCTTTGGAGACAGTGGACTTAGTAATTCCTATAGGCCTGCAGTGACAGAGGCTAGATACTGAAGAGGAATGCTATTGCAGGAGTTCAGGAACTGGAGATCACAGATTGTTACCTATAAGGCAAGGTGAAGATGAGCAAGCTATGTTCACACTAGCAAATTAATCTGGATTAAGGAGCTTAATCTGGACTGATTTGATCCCTGTCTATACTAGGCTTTGCCTACTTGAAACTAAAAAAATTCTTAGTTCGAACTAAACAAAGCTTAGTTTAAACTAGTTAGTTTGAATGGTAAATTTGAACTAACTGCTTAGTTTGAACTTATTTCAAACTTTAGTTTGAAGTAGCATGATGTAGTCATGATAGTTTGAACTAAATAAGTTTGAACTATCAGTTAGTTCAAACTAACCATGATTTTTTAATTCAAACTAACTTGTAGTTCAAAACTAGCCATGCTTTTTAGTTCAAACTAAAAAATTAGTTTGAACTAAAGAAAGTGTGGCTAGTTTGATCTAAAAAGTTAGTTCCAACTTAAAAAAAAAAAAGTGGTTAGTTCAAACTAACTTTGAACCGCTTACCATAGTTTGGACTAAACAAGCCTGAACTAAGCAGTTAGATGCAGACATCACTGCAGAGTCTCAAGGGGTATATCTACACTAGCAAATTAGTCTGAATTCAGGAGGCTTAATCCAGACTAATTTGAGCCCTGTCTACACTAGGCTTTGTCAAATTCAAACTGAAAAAAGCTTAGTTCAAACTAGTTACTTTACCTGGTTAGTCTGAACTAACTGCTTAGGTCAAAATTATTTTGAAATTTAGTTCAAACTAGCACAATGTAGTCAGGCAAGTTCAAACTAAATAAGTTTGAACTAGCGGTTAGTTCAAATTAACCACATTTTTTTAGTTCTAACCAACTATTAATTCGAACTAGCCATGCTCCTTTACTTCAAACTAAAAAGTTAGTTTGAACTAAAAAAACATGGTTAGCTCAAACTAACTTCAAACTACTTAGTTCATACTAAGTGAGTCCAAACTAGCATTTAGGTGTAGACATAGCTGAGGAGTATCCTGGTGAGCCAAGAATATGGCTATGCAATATTGCCAACCTCCAAAGTTCAAAAAATCATGAGTCAAGCTCTCCAAAAATCATGAGACTGGCTTAAAAATCATGGGATTATATTAAAATAGTACATTTGGTGTTCTTTTTATTCAATTTTTGGGTCTTTAGGTTACACTGGGATCACATTTTGAAGCTTTCTACACAGCCATGAGGTTTAGAAATATAATTTTTCTTGAAGAATGAAGGCTGAAACCATCCTGCATTCCCTTGACTCCAGGAGCTGGGGCTTTAAAGAAAACAATGATTATCATAAGACTCATTAAAAAATCATGAGAGTTGGCAACATGAGAGTATGGCAGGCTCTGAACCAGTCTGATTCTCAGCAAAGCTCTCTCTTGCTAAGACAGAGTTAACAGTGGGGTACCATGCTGGATGCCCTAAGAAAGGGTCACAGTAAGACCTTGTTTTTATTTTCAGTCAGGCATCTGCTGCAAATAGTGCAGTAGCTAGCACCTCTGCTTAATATGCAGACGGTCCTGGGTTCAAGCTGCAGGGGCTTGGAATTGATGATCTCATGAGGTCCCTTCCAACCCTATGATTTGATTTGATTCAGCAAAACCTCAAATGAAGCCCTACTCCTTTTGATTACAGCAAGGGCTATTCAGAATTTGCACTGTCTCATCCTATGATGCTGTTTCTGATGAGGCCAAAACAGAGATTTGCCACACTTCAAATTCAGAAATGAGGCTTTTATGTTCAAGTGGCTGCTGTTGATACTTGAAGCTGAGCCAGATGCCCATCTTCCAATTTTGGGAATAGCAAGCACAGACTTTTACTTTATTTACTTGAACATCATTGAAGGAATACATCTTCCTTCCCACTCTCCCCCACTGACTCTATCCGAGATCCCTCTGCTAGGTAAGCAAAACAAAGAACTAGCAATGTCACTGGAGAGCATACTTATATTATGTAGACTAGCTCTTGGATTTGAAACAAGCAGCAGGAATTAGGTCATCTGATAACCTGGTAAGCAACAGAAAGGACACAGAGGCATTTGTATGAGCAAACATTTATGTAATCACTTCACTTCAATCCTGCATATCAATGGTTAGTCCTTTAATGTGCACTTTGCATAAGCATCAGATAATGCCCAGCCTCTGCTCCAGTTTTTTTCCCCCCCTTCATTTCTGGCTATTGTCCTCCCTTGAACATTTCTGCATTTTCATATAACATTTAAGTTGCATAACCACTAAACAGATTGTCCTATTTTGCACAGTGGGCTTCACTGTAAGCTATCAGACATCTGCTAAAGTGAGCCTTTAATAAAGTCCTGAGCATCCTGGATCACCTTGGCTTCTAACTAATGATGACCAGGGAACCATTAAACAAGCATTTGATATTTTTCCCCCATGCACAAACATTCAATATAGCAGGGGTCACATATTAACTATATTTTAGCTTGGAGACTTTTACCCTCTCTTTTACCATTTGAATAGATTTTACATTATGATTTCTTTGCTGTATTTCACTCTTTGTAATTCAGGCCTCCTGTGATGGAAAGTCAAACTAAATGAAAATAGGCCCCAATGGTTCTGGCAGTGGAATTCAAACAGCACTCTCCAGCATTATGGAACGATTCCTTTCGTGCAACTATGTTAAGTAAGATGATGTTAGTGGAATCCTTGTTCTGAATAGTTTATTATATTGCAGCCATAAAAAAGTGCTTTGGGCTGAAATTGGATTTATAAGATTTTTGCTCAGGAGCATACATTTTATAAAATTTAAATCAGATTAGCTGGTTGGGGTTTTTGTTTTATTTTTTGGGTGGTTTTTTGTTTTGTTTTGTTCTAAATCAATAGCAGAATTAAAACCAGGATAGCACACGGGCTTTTCCCTGAGTTGTTTTTCAGATCTTCCAGCTTCCCCTTTCCACACCACCCTGATAATAAACTGGTGTCAATTTCTGCTCTTCTCTACAACCACACAATACCATTCACTGACGTTGGGTTGTGTGGGCATCAAGGAAGGCAAAATTTAGCCCTCTCTTCTGTGTAAGCCAGAGGCACAGTAAGGGGTCAAAGCCAGAAGGCTGACGCCAGAGAGGAGCAGGGACAGGAAGTAGGATGGATCAACCAGGAGGGTTGAGATGGGAAGGCTAAGAAGCAGGAACCAGAGCAAGGACAAGCATAATTGCTAGTGTGGTACACACTGAGCAGCCCCTGACATGCTGTGGGATCCAAGCCAAGGAGCCCTGTTAAAGTATCAGCCAATCAGGGTGGTAGCCACTGAGTCTAAAGACACTGCAGCTGGGCACCTTGGTTGCTTTTTCAGGGATCAGGCCAACAGCTGGTGCACTCTGTGACACAACAGATTCAACCTAGAAGTGTCTGCAATTCCTCTGGTTTGCCTGTAACCACACTCTTGACTTCGTGTTGAAGTCAAGGACACCTTCAGGCTACATTTTAGGACTCCTCCACAAGCTCCTTTTGTCTCAAGTGCTATATTTCACATGTCCTGTTCTACTCCCGAAGATATTTTGTCCAATGTTTTGTGCAGCTTTTTGGTTTTCAACACTGCTTTAAAAAAAAAGGAAATTCAGTTTTTCAAGTAATTGAACATGAAAATGTTGTTGAAAACAAGGGAATTCCAATTAAAGAGGCATTCTGAAAACTTAACACACTCCAGGGCACCCAGCTGTTGCATGGAAACTCAAGTCTCAGAAATATTCAAACAAAACAAGATGAATTACAATGAATAAAAGATGGATAACAGAATAGATGGAAAATGAGCTAAATAAAGGAATGATGTCAAAAGAACCTAATGAGTCTGAGGGCTGCCAAGATAAGTTATTTTAAATTTCAGTGGGTTTTTAGTGTCATTAGTAATATCCACACTGATGTATAAGTCTGATTCTATTTTAATCTTAAACTGAGCTCAAATTTTAATATTTCCAGGTGCACAAAATGCTTAATCCATGTAATGACTGCAGCTGATACACATCCGGGTATAGGAAGGAAGGAACCTAAAGACACCTGCTCTAACTACAATGTCCTGCCTCCTATAGCAGTGTTTGCTTCACAAGGCTGGATAAAACATGAGCCTGGAAATAGCTAGCCAAAGTGTCTTTCTTGGCATCTGACAACCCTCAATTAATAGGATTCAACACTGAATGTAAGCAGGTCTGCTGGTGGAGACCTGGTGACCGCTCAAAGTTCCACCTTCAATTGATATTTATATGGTGGTATGGTAGGACTACAACATGGCAAGCTCATTCATGAAGATGGATGCTTTAATTAGATGGCATCCTGAGCTGTTAAAAGATAACACCTGCCACATATTTTTCAACACTTTTATGCTTTGCAGCCTGTAACTCAGATCTCTCAGGTATAGCCTGTCCTATCCATCTACACAGCTAAAACTCTCATTCAGGCTCTCATCATCTCATATCCTGATTACTGCAATATCCTTCTCTGTGGAAAATGCAATGCATTCAGAATGCTGCTGAAAAGATCATTTTCCTAGCCTGTCTCCCCTTCCTTTTGATTCTTCCACTGGCTCCCCTTTCCATCACATCAAACATGAACTACTTTTCTCAATAACATACATACTGGGGGAGGGAGTTCATGCCCCCAGGTGCTGGCCTGATGGGGGGTGATGACAGCACTGCTTATGTGACTCCTTTTTGCACCTGGGCTAGTGGCCAGAAGAGCACTGGAGCTCCTTCCCTGAGTGTCTGACTCTTCCCAGGCAGGAAGAGGGATTCCCTCAGGAGCAATATGGTAAGTGAGGGAGATGAGAAATTACTGGGGCTAGGCATAGGTATGGACTAATAGCTGGCCTGGATTCCCTGGAAAGGACTGCCTAGAAGTGGGAGAGGGGATGCTGTCCCCAGTCTTCTACTGCATGGAGGCTGAAAGCTGCCACCAGCCCTGAAGAATGGGGAGAGGAGGGAGGGCAAGGCTGGTAGCTGTGACTCCACCTTCTTCTGCCTCCCTACAGCTGAACATAGAGGACTCACCCTCAGCCTAGCTGCAGTGAAGGCTTCCAACTTCCCTAATCTACCTGGCTGGACAAGTCTCAGAAGAATTCCCATTCTCTCAGAACTGAACTGTTGTAAGAAGGGAGGATGGGAGAGGGCTTGTAGGGGACAGAGCACAGACTAAGGCCTAGAATAGATGTAGTCTGCTGGAGTGGGGGCTGCTGTTGCCCCCAGCTCCTGCTGCAGCTTCAGAGGCTGAGGCAGTGAGGCTGAGAAACCTGCCTCCAGCAGCAGTGAAGAAGTCAGGGAGAAGGGGAAGGCCCCCCTGCAGCCCTGGCTCAGCTCTCCTGTTATTGCTTGTGGCATGGCATGGAGCAGGAATGTTCACTGCTGCCTGGCAGTGAAGAGAGATAACAGAGCAGCACAGCTCTGTATCTTAAGCCCCCATCCTCTGGAGAGGGGCCTCCCCATGCTCTCCATTGACCCTGCAGCTCAGTCAGTTGCCTGAGTAGTGAGCACACTGTGAGCATCTCAGTATGAACCTGTGTGATTGTCAGGCCAGTATCCTCCTGATTTCTCCAACTCTTTCCACTTACCAAGAGTCCAGTAGAACTGCTTCCTCCTCACAATAGCAAGAGGCTCTCAGTATGCCCTTTCTAAGGACCAGTCTCCTCCCCCTTTGGCAAAGCCCCGTTGATGTTGATTCCAGTCAGATTTTTAAATCTGCAGGGAGCTGCCCCTCCAGACTTTCTGCTGAATGGGTTAAGGCTGAAAAGCTGCCTCCAGGCCTGAAAGAGTTGGGGAGGACAAGGCTGGGGGCTGTGACCCCCCCTCCAACCCTCAAGCTGCACATAGGGGCTTCACCCCAGCTTAGGTGCAGCCAGGACTTCCAAGTTCCTCTGACCTACCTGGCTGGGATAGGGAATTCTCTCAGCAATGCAATATGGTAAGTAAGGGAGTATGGAAGCCATGAGGACTCCTGGAACTGAGGGTGAGGGGTGGCTGGGCTATGAGCTGAATAGCACATGCTCAGGTGGGGGGGGTTCCCCCAAGTTTCCTGCTGTGGAGTTGAAGCTGCCTCCAGCCCTGAAGAAGCTGGGGAGGAGGGGCAGAGCTGGGGACTAAGACCACCCTCCCCTCCCCTCCCTCAATCTCTGAAATGGTCACTGCTGCCCAGCAGGGAAGAAAGGGGAAAAGCATTTCCTGAATCCTCAGCTGTGACTTTGCAACTTAAAAACAGGACAAGCACTTTTTTACCAGTAGGAGCCATCTATATTTACACTGCCTCCCCTGCAAAAGTACAGAACAAAACTGGCCCTGGAAAGCTCACCTGCATGAGCAGTGAGTGCCATACACAGGGTAAGAGCAGGGGATGGGGGTGGGTCAGAGCAAAGCCTCCATTTTCACCCATTCCCCTCCCCCCATAGCTATAGACTCCATCTTCAGGGCAGCTTGGGGGTGGTACCAGGATAAACCCCTGTGCAGCTATGCAGGGGGTGAAGGGGGAGGGTGGTACAAATGCAGGGTTGGTCCCTGGGTGCCAGAGACCCTTGGTATACCACTGACTTTTCTTCAGTTTTGTGATCTATCATCTTCTCATTCACTACTGAAAGTCCAACTGCAATCTCTGATCAATCAATCAATCAGGCTAGCCTCCATCTTCCATTTGTTAAATTTTAAATCAGCACCTTCATGCTTTTTTTTTTTTTTTTAACTACCCTTACTTTTAGGAGGAGCTTCCCACAAACCTTTGCAAATTTACATCCTCTGTCCTCTAAAAAAATCTTTGTGATGATACCTATAAAAACCTGACAATGATTAAGGTGCTGGTATGTTAAAAGTGCAGTGTTTCCTGTTGATGAATACTGTCTCCTTGTTTTCTGGCATTCCCCTGTCTGTCTGCATATATCCATTGTCTCTTGCCTTTTAGCGTGTTAGCTAGTTTGGACAGGGACCCTCTTTTTTAGACAACAACAAGCTCAGTATGGTACTTGTCCATGACTAGGTCTTTCAGACACTGAGGTAACAAAAAATCAATCAATCGGTAACTGATTGCTTTAAAATGTTCTCCTCTCTCACTTTAAAGAGGCCAATTCTCCCCCTTGGTTTCTCATAGTGACAGAACTTGTGTATGTAAATTGAGAAGAAAAATCTATGGACTAGAGAAGGCTGTGCAGCAACCCTTGTTGGAGGAGGTGTAGAAAAACTGGATTCTAGAAAGGTTTGAGTCTCCCAGGCACACAGGATGAAGGCCTGCTGCATCACAGGGACTGAACCTGCTTTCCTCTGTAGTTCTGGCTAGCCCTGGAGGCCAGTAGGAGGTAGGGTAGAATCATGGCCATGCTTCCTGCTGTCCCACTTCTTGGCAAATTACAGTTGTGTTTGCTCAGCACTTAGCAGAGTAAGTGTGCATAGGAAGGATCCTTTTGCTCTCCCTTTCCCTACACACCTGTGCAAGGAGCAGGCTGAATCTGGGTCCATGTGTTTTGTTTTATAGTTGAGTAACAACTCTGGCTAAAAGGCTACAAGAATGTGTTCCAGCAAAATTTTAGATCAATCACTTTGCCAGTTACATTTACATGAATGTGAAACTAAAAGAACATCAGTTCACCCTTGTCTGTCAAAATAATCAAGTGGGCCATGACTAGAAAAATACAATTTTGAACTTGTTTTATATTTAAATAATTCAAACAATAGCACTAGTTGGAAGCACCAGAAACCCTTGATTCCTCTAAATAGATGCTTCATGGAGCAGCTTTTAAAGTATAAATCCAATACCTAAATGCACTGAAAATTAGAGCAATAAAACATCTGAGTTTTCAGGTTTAAGGAGGTGGGAAAGATAACTGTGAGGTTTTGTTTGGTCATGATGACAAAACAACAATGATGCAATCCTATCAATGATGATAGGATTTATGGACACCATGGTTTGGTAATACGTGCATAACTCAGTCATGGAAACAAAAGCAGTGTAGCAGAGGGGAGCAGTTAGTCAGCCGCCAATAGGCAGCTGAGCGCCCGCACTCCCCCTACTGGCCAGAGACAGCCCAGCAGAGCGGCCGGGGCCGCAAACAAAGGGGAGGGCGCTGGGAGCAGGAGGACTATAAAAGAGAGCGGACCCAGCAGCCATGGAGCGAACCCAGAGGGAGATGGCTGCCACTCCTGGCAGACCTCCCTTCACTGGGAGGAAGGGAGGCTGACAGGTGACCAGATGTCCCACCCGCAGAGGGGCAGCATGCGGAACCTTGGGCAACTATACCCCTGGAGAAGACTCCTCCTGGGGAGGACCTTGACGAGCTCCCCTCTGCAGAGAGCCTGAGCCCTGTGGACCAGCCCGATGCTGGGGAGAACCTGGAGGAGCTCCCTTCTGCTGAAGGCAGCGAGCCCACCCTTCCGGACTCGTGTGACCTGGAGGAGCTGCCGTTGGCCGAGGAGGCTGAGTTTCCAGCCTTGCTGCCCGAAGATAGCGAGGGCCTGATGGGTATGCCCTGGGGGTCCTATCCGGAGGATCGCGAGGACGGCGTGCCCCAGGTCTCGCCGGGCAAGGGAAGGAAGTAGCCCAGGGACAATTGTAAGTCGGTGCGTTTTGGCAGGAGCCCCACTGACACAGTGGCCCTTCGTATGGTCACTGCTAGGGCCCTGGGCTGGAACGCAGTGGAGCGGGTGGGCCTGCGTTCCCCTTCCCTTCCCTGCTACCCGCTTGCTAACTGTTTGCTTGCCTTACCCCAGCTGGGGTTGAAGGCCTGAACTTGCTAACTGTGGGTTTGCCTTACACCCCAGCTGGGGTTGAAGGCCCGAGCTTAAGAACGGATTGCTTGCCTCACCCTGACGAGGTGAGGACCCGACAACAAGCAGACACCCATATCATCACATTTTATTTATATTCCATTTGGGGGCCTTCTCCACTATTTCCTACCCGAAATGCTATGGAAACAACTCCCTGTCCACCACCACCTTCAATCCCTTGGAAGCAGCAGGACTGTTGCATAGATAAAGGAGACTGGATCCCTGCACCAGTGCCATACTCTCCCCAGGTTCCTTCTATCCAACTACACAGAAGAACTCAAGAACAACCCCTGAAGAAAGTGTTGCCTGAGCTACTCTCCTGGTGTTATCACCTCACCCTGCTGAAGTGATTTTAGCTTTGATTACTGTATTAATCTATAACATAAATTGTGGGGACCAGCAATAGCAGAGGTCAATGCATTTGGGGGCAGAGTAGTGACTGCCAGTGCAGTTCTACCGTCGTTTCTCTACCTAGAGACAAGGGAGAAATCCTACCTTCTGACACTAGCAGAGTCACCTCAACCAAACTTACTCACTTAGACTTTGTGCAGGAAACCACACTTTGCCCTAATAAAGAATGATGTAACTAGCATGGATAGAACAACAAGAGTCCTAGGGCACCTTAAAGATTAACAAATTTCTTCAGGCATAAGCTTTTGTGGACTCCAACCCACTTCATCAGATGCATCTGATCAAGTGGATTGGACTGGAGCCCATGAAAGCTTGTGCCGAAAGAAATTTGTTAGTCTTTAAGGTGCCACAGGAATCTCCTTGTTTTTGCTGTATATAGACTAACACAACTACTCCTCTGGAACTTCTCACTATGGATGGAGTGACCATTTGCAAATATATAATAAAATCATTTGTTTTCATGGCTTGAAACACATGTAAGCCTTCTGCCAAGTGTTGTCATCAGTAACGTGAGGCCAGGTTCAATCTTTTAAAGGTTTCTTCTGACAAGCTAAACAACAGCTTATATCCCCATTCAGAAAACTGGGAAATTTTAGATCCTATTTGAGCATCCTTGATAGGCAATTATTCCCTTGGCAGCTCTGAATACAGAGGTTTAAAACAAAAAGAACTTGATGGGGATGGGGAGAGGAAGGAGGGAACAAAAGAACAAACTTGGGAAAGCTAGAAATTGAGAAATGAACAATTTCTGTTAAGAACTCTCCCCTCATTGCTGACAAGCTCTCTTAGCAATAGCCTCAAACTCAATCCTCCTCTGCTAGCTGTGAGTGCTTAACATATTCCAGTCTCTTCCTTGCTCCCCTGCTTCCTCACTCACTGTTTAATGACCTGGGTTGTTGGAATCCAAGAATTCTGGAAGGTCAGCTTCCAGCCCCTAAAGAAATTGCTGTCTGAGATACTCTTCTGGTGCTACCACCTGACCCAGCTGAAGTGATTTCACCTTTGCTGAGTAGGTGGACCCAAAGTGGGGTCCTTCAAATAGACTGCTACACTCTAATGTTTCAGCACAAGCCACCTCAACCCTGCTTTTCCCATCACATCAAAGCAGCCAGAACCCTGATCTACAAAGACAGTGAAGTTCAACATAATGCTGCTTACCTCAACCTGTGTCCCCACTTCAGAGTAGTAAATTAAAAAGAAAAAAGGGAGCTGTAATTTGACCTGCTAACTCCAACCCTGCAAGTGGCATAGCACTGAGGTTGAAATCTACAATTCAAATTTAGGTCCAAATAGCCAGAGAGCAGTTTTTCTGGTTTTTCCTGTCTGCTTTATCATAGCAACATAGCTCCTCCCCTGCTTGCAGCGCCAGGAAGTTTTCAGTTAATTCATCTCTCTGCATGTAGCACTGTGCCTGTCTGTTCTGTCTGCGGCAGAGAAACAGCAAGGGAAGCTATTCCTGCTTTTTTTTTCTTTAGAGGGGAGGGAAAGTGTGCAGAGGACAACCACCTCCTCACAAGGCCCCGTGCCTACTACCCACAATGCAATGAATTTCAGGAAGTAATGCGAACAGGGGGGATGCAGGACCCCAAGCAAGCAAGTTGCTGTGATCTCTCTGTACTCTGACAGCCTAAAATTGAATTACAATCCCAGTGTAGGCAAGCCCTCAGCTCCATTCTGCTTCTTCAAAGTCATCTGCTGACTTGAAGATAACTGTTTGGAGAGGAATCACTAGTGGTCCCATAGCAGATTTCTTACTGCCTAAGAGGTCCTTAGCAGAAGGTAGGAGTTCCTCTTCTCTCCCACCCTCACCCTACTTGCCTGACTGAGGTCTCAGGCTAGGTGACTTTTCCTTTCACTTCCCAGACAAGGCAATAGAATGCTATTGCTCCCAAACTGAGAACTTCACTGTATTTTAACCCAATTGTTCCAGATTGTCACGTAACTGAAAGGCAAATAAGGCCTGGCCCCTTCAGTTATTTCTCCTTTTTCACATGCAGTGGCTGCTCCTCATCAGATCCCCTGTCCTTCTGGAGTTCTCTGGGCCACTCTTCTCCCTTGTCACCAACAGGAAACCTTACTCTCTGCCTTCAAGCCAGTGTGCTTACATAAATACCATGGCTTGTGATGTAAAGAATGGCTCTCATGCCCCTCTGTGTCACCTAAATAAATATAATAATACCATGCTGCATTGACCTTTGCTGGCATAAGCCAAAGAACAGGACCTCAATAGTAAAATGTTTACCTGGATGTGATTTGTGATAGTGCCAGGCATCCGGAACCCTTGTTTCCCCCAAGGACCCACAGCAATCCAGCCAGCATATCCCAAAAGTGTATGTGGCCCTGGCTGGGGAGAAGTAGTAAACAAGATAGCCAGAGGAGTGTGTCAAATCAGCATGTCACTCAAGCAGACTATGCCAGTTGGATTCCTATGGAACTCATTCCACAGTTTAAAGCTGTCCTCCCCTTTAAGAATAGCTGAGGGAAGCAGGCAGCACCTGCATTCCCTAAGGTGAATCCTCAAGGTGTTGCTACCACTTCCATACAAAAGTGATTTGAAGCATAACATAACCATGCTCTCCAACATAAATCTTTCTACTCAAAGCAGAGGTTTCTGATTACACTCTGAGGGCCTGATCCTATCAAGAGTCCCAGGTTATGCTTACCGCCGTGACTAACTCCATTCAAGTCAGCTGGCCTAATTCTTATTTACAGTAAGGCCACTTTTACACTGCCCACGTAGTACAAAGGGGGTATGTTGTTGGTATAACATTCATAGCACCATTCTGTCCTTTACAGTGATGGGGTGGTGTGAAAGCATTCTTAGTATAAATAAGAATCAGAACCACATCTTAAAACATGAAAGTTGTTTGTATGCATCACTAAAAGCCTAAATACAGCAGTACAACAAGGAAGTTTGGGCATAGTGTATGATATACTATAACAAGATCCACAGACAACAAACCTCCAGTTTTTAATTCTGTAGTACTCTTAACTCACTTTCTGATCCCAATCTCTCTTTGTTGTTTGATTTTTCAATAAATATTTCTCTTTGTTCTTTAGATAAACTGGGCAAACCTGTGTATGGTGGAGAATAACTTGCAGTAGGAGAACAACAGAAATGCTGTGGTGTTTTGCAGTTCACCCAGACCACTAAGGGGCTCTGTCTCAACCTACCCTGTAGCTCTGGGTGCCTTTGTCTGTGTAGTTGTAGTTCTCTTCCATGACACAATAGCCAGCCTACAAGAGCCGGGTCTCATCCAGGCTCTCAGCAATCTAGCTATCCTTGGCAGGGTGATACAAACAGACCTTCCATTCCTGGGTGTCCCCAAAAACATCCACCTGAAGTTCTTAATTACCAGAGACTTGGACCATTCCCCTCTGGTTTGTCATCTCCAAAATCATTAAACCAATCCCCCAAGCTATCAGCTCACATTAGCATACACAATCCAGACAGAGTGCACACCAATAAACAAAAAGTTCATGTAAAAGAAAAACCAGAGATTTGGAGATGAAACAGAACGGGGATGGAAACATACATGTTACATGGAACACACACATAAAAACATCCTCAGATTTTACAGTTTCATAGTAGATGAAGGCTCCTTTCTAATAAGAGTTACCTATTACCTTAAAACAGTTCACCTACTGTACCCCCTAGCTATAGGAGAGATACAAAGGGGCAGCCATGTTAGTCTAGCAAAGCAAAAAAGGCAAGGAGTCTTGTAGCACTTAAAGACTAACAGATTTATTTATCGCATGAGCTTTTGTGGGAGAAAATCCCACTTCATCAGACACTTTGAAGATGGAGAACTTACAGAATGGGATGCAACATCCATAGACAGCCTTTATTCTTAAGACAGTCCCCCAGAGTCCAGATGTTCTTCACTTTAAGATCCTTCCATTTTTAAAAGTTTTGCATTTTTTTTCTTTGGTCACTATTGATATTTATTGGGAAAACAACCTCTTTTCTTATTTTGTGAAGACTGGAGCTTTCTTTTCAGTTTCAAGCTGCTCCCATTTGCTGTATTGGTCCTCATTATTTTTTCCTTGTTTGGAAAATGGTGAGGCACTTAAATCCTGCATTGAGATAGCACCCTCCCTGCCTGATTGATTCACCCTGGTCTTGTTATGGCATGGTGCTGAAGACACATCACAGTTACAATGTTCTGCACTTACACACACGTCTTCATAACAATAATTTGTATACATGTTTCTGAAAGGCTATTAAATTCAGAGCATTACAAACTTTTATAAAAGATCTCACATGATATAGTCCTACAGTCAGATAATGTAATATATGCTATCAATTGGGTTAATTGCTTATTTTGCGAAAGGGGTTGACTCTTCTGTTCTCCCATTGAAGTATCTAGCCCCCTGATTGTCCCAAATTCCCTTTATACATAAATACATGTTGTTTATTTTTTATTATTAAGTAATCCCCACATCAGGATCTGTACTCCATTGTGCAAAGTGCTATATTACTACATTTTATGTGACAAATTAAATAAACCCATTACAGAAAAGTAACACTGGATAGCTTCTCATTCAACTGGTCACATTGTTACATTCTGTGTTAACTTTGGGTCAAGTAGTGGTCTCAGTTCCACCAGTATCAATAATATGGAAAAACATCTGCTTATTTATGCTGGCATAAGTGAGAAGAGAATTTGGACAGTGAACAGATAATCCTATAATTTCAGAAAATTATCCCCAGTTCCTACCTTCAGGAAAAAAGCCACACCCCTCCTCTGTTTTGTGGGGGAAGGTGAAAGGCAGGGTACCAGCAGGAAGCCAGTAACAAGACTGTGCACCCTAACTTTTTTAAGGAATTCAATTATTTTAGTATTAGCCTAAAGGGACAGAACGTAGCTGGGCCCCAAATACTCTCCTATCCTTTTTATTGAATCAGTTTTTAAACTTCATGTCATTTTACAGTGACTGAGGGAAAGGGAGAAGAGAGGGACTGTTTAAAATGCATACTTGCCCTTTCATTAAAACCAAATCAGTGCCAGCCAAGGAGCCTTACCCTTGTAAGCTACTCCACAGCAAGAAAGAAATATCTGGGGAGGCAGAGGGAGTCCATCACTGAAGAAAGAGATTTTTCAGACTTTCCTTATGGAAAAAAATGTGAGAAAATATAGCTTTTCTTCCTTATTTTTAAATTCTAACTGTAGTTATTATTACTATTATTATTTATATTACAGCTAGGCTGAGAAATCACCGTTGGCCCTCATAACATTTTCGCAGCACCACTGATTCTGGTCTATGCTTATTTCAGATATCAAAGGATTCCACCCAAACCCTACCGTCCCTTATGTACAGCATTCGGCATTACTAAGGCGTTCTCCAAAGGATATGATGCCAAAGACAAGAAACTGGATTTAATGGCCCCGTAAACGGTTCCTGTAAGACAAATCCTGTGTTTCTAGAAATGAGTATGATGTCTTTAATGTTTACAATGATGTATGCTCCCAAAGTCCTACTTCATAGCTTTAAGCTATAAGCATGGCATGGGCAAGAAATACATCACAGTGTCAGTAGCGTCTAGCGCATGGATCTCAAACTCAAATCACCTAGCCAAGTTCCAAAGTGGCAGCCGTGTTAGTCTAATAAAGCAAAAAAAGCAGGCAGTCTTCTGGCACTTAAAGACTAACAGATTTATTTATCCCATGAGCTTTTGTGGGAGAATATCCCACTGCATCAGACGCTTTGAAGAGGGAGAATTTACAGAGTTGGATGACAATAAATGCAGGGGAGTGTAAGACATGGGATCAGGTCATTCTGCAACAGCAAATCAGCGCATTTGTAAGGATTCAAACTTTAGGAAACAGCATACAAAGGGAGGGTGAAGTCAAATTACCTGTTATAATGTGAAAAGAATCCATAGTCACGATTCAGCCCTGCTTTCACATAATCTAATTTGCCTATTAATTTGATTTCAGCTGTTTCACTTTGAAGTGAGGGCTGCATGAGGACTAGGATGTTGGCCCGAGGGCCACACCACTGAAACCTTTTCATACAATGATACAGAAGTCCAGTAAAAAATGAAGAGTAACACAGTATGCTAATAAAAGTCAATTTATTAACTTTTTTTGAAACTATAACATGAAGTTTGTGCTAATTTTGACAGTCTTTCCAAAGCCAAAACACAGGTTTACTTTAGAATTACTTCCATTAAAGATGGCAAAATCATCAAAAAGACAGAGTAAAGAAACACAATTAAAATTTTACATTACAAATCAGTGGTTCCCAATCTTTGTTGGTCTGAGGGCAAAAAATATACTTTTTCAAACCCTGAAGGTCCACCAGTTAATTTAATTAAAAATTAATTAAAATTAATTTATTGAGTTCAAATTGATGTTAATTGAAATAAATTGCAGTTTGATTTATTAAAATTGAATTAAATTTAATTGAAATTAATTTTTATAAAGGTTTTGCTTTTGTAAATAAAATTAAATTGTTTTAGATTTTTGGTTTTTTTCTTTTAAAAAGGGGGGGGGGGCTGCATGTATCCCCAAGCCAGGAGGGGAGGAGAGCAGCTACATCCCAGGACAGGGCTGCAAATGGGCTAGTTAGAGTGCTCCACAGGACCATAAATAAGCACACACACCCCCCGCCTGGCCCTGGGGGCAGCAAGAGGCCCAGCAGTGGGGGAAACTCCCTCCCCCCTACGTACCTGAATTTGGCCATGCTGGGGTTGACAAAGGGGGGAAATACCCCCCCCCCCTTCCTGAATTTAGCCACACTAAATCCACCAGCAGAGAGGCTCGGCATTTGAAAACTCCAAGGGTTGAAAAGGTGGGACCCCCAGGATTCTAGGGGTTATCAGAGGCCACAGGAGGCAGCTCTGTGGGCCACATGCAGCCCGCGGGCTGTGTGTTTGAGACCCCTATTCTAGAGTTAGTGGGCACAATTCTATCCCTATCAAAACTCCCATTGACTTTAATAGGGCCAAGATTTCTCCCATTGCGCCTGAAGCATCTGAAAGCACTAAGAAAATACAAAGAAGGGCACTCGCTATTACATTTTTTCATAGGATATAGTCTTGGGTTGGCCCTGCTTATTTCCTGGTCAGTGCAAAGGTCAGGCAATTTTTTCTCTTACCCCTCTATAGAATCATAGATTCCAAGGCTAGAAGGGACTATTGTGATCATCTAGTCTGACCCCCCTATATAACACAGGAAGTTGGAATTTCCCCCAAAAGAATTCCCAGAGGATATCTAAGGTGATTGGCCCTGCTGGCAGACTGAAATTTGTATCTGATCCCTGGGGCAAAAAAAGAAAAAGTACGTACAGGAAAAGCTTCTTTTGCCCTCTCACTGCCTTGAGTACAACACAAGAACTGGAATGAGCTCTTCCATAGTATATTACCAGGTAACATTTCAGACACATTTGAAGTCATCTGATAATGGTAAATATTAACATTTGGCTGATTTACGTTCACACTCGGCAATGGTGACATGTTCTCTTTGCCCTACTGTACCCTGGCATTTTGTCTGCTTGCTTGCAAAGTAGTCATGCAAAGATCAGTGACGCTAATATGGAAGGATAGGAGAATGGATGGAAGCCAAGCCTGAGATAGTGGCAGCTATCAGACAAGCAAATACAAGTTAGCAAACAAAAACAAAAAAAACCCCAAAAAAACAAAATACAAACAAAAAAAAAATTGATTGGCACTTAACACAGGACTGTACTTCCAAGGTGCAGAATTCAGCTGACTCAGTTTTTTTTCCCCACTCAAATTCCTTAAAGCATTGCTAATGAGCTAGTCTTCTTGGGGAATAAAAAGTATTTCTTCACCAACATCAGCAGCTTGCTTTTGTTTCAAAGCTTCTTTTCTGCCTTGTTTTGACCAATACATTTGTTAGAAAATTCAAGCATAAGAAATCAGCAATTACAAAGAAATTCAAAATTTAGATATTATGGTGATGAAGGCCATACAAATCACTTGTTTTTAAGTGGAGAGGGAGATACTTTCATTCTTAGGCTCAGACTCTAATGTCAGAAGGGACCAATATGATCATCTAGTCTGACCTCCTGCACAATACAGGCCACAAAACCTCAATTTCCAAAGGGGTAGCCTCACCCACCAGCTCCTGTAACAAACCTCTAACCTATGATTGAATTATCAAAGTCCTAAAATCATTGTTTAAAGACTTTAAAGGAAAGATAATCCACTAGAAAATTGAGCTGTGCTCCACACTATAGAGGAAGGAGAAAAGCCCACAGAGCCATTGCCAATATGTCCTGGGGGAAAATTCCTTCCCATCCCCAAATATGGCAATCAGTGCTTAAATGTCAATGAAAACACTGCATATCATGAAGAAATCTGTTTGTCTAATTAAAACATTTCCTTCAAGTCTTCTAAATCTAAGAAACAACAGTATAGGAGAAAGAGAAAGACAGAAAACCATATTTGAAACAAACATGAACCTGACTGATCTAGTTTTATTCTCCAAACTGAGTAAAAGTTAAATAGCATGATTGGTAATATGGATTTGTAAGAGAGTGTCTTGTCATGGATCACTTAATTCACCCATTTTCTTGACTCACAGTGGAATTGATTTCATGCTTCCCATACTATTCATGTTCAATGATTTTTCAAATCGTTCCTTCAATATCTCCAGCACTCTTACTTGGCCGCTTGTTCAAAGATCCTGACAATGTCTAGAGTAAAGGTTTACTAATATTTAACTTTAATATCCCTGCAGCAATTTAAGCTCGTTAGTCCTTTCCTCTTTGACTAATGAGAACCATTCCCCTTTTTTATTGTATTCCTTTACCTATGCATACAGACAGCTAAGTCTATTCAGTCGTCTTTTGTCCACATATATGCACATAATCTTTTCTTGTGCTGCAGTTATTTACTAAAAAGTTTTCATCATATTTTCTGTTCTCCTCTGAGCTATCTTCAGTTTGTCTGTGTCAAAAGATGGTGCCCAAACCAAATGCTGTGATTTCAATCGAGGCCTAGACTTGTACAGTGCAATGTGATAACATGTTTCATGTAATGTTCCTACTACTACAATACCGAGAATATTTGTCTTTTTTTTTTGTAACAGCATCACATTATTAACTCATTCAGATAATCATCCACATAAATATCTGTCTTTGTGTTTCTTATAGTCTAGCCAGCATTTCCCAGTTCTATGGGCCAAATTGTTCCCTTTTCCTTTCTCAGATGAAAGGGACAAAAACCACAAACATGGTGGATCCCCAGCCAGCAGAGACAGAACATGGGTCATCTGCCAATGCAGCATCCTTCCACCTATTCCCAGGCGCTGGGAATGGCCCTCTGTGGGGACAGGAATCCATGCATCGGAAAGGCAGAATGGGGGCTGGAGACAAGTGTACTAAGCATGCTATCACTCTAAGAAATGACGAAGGAGGCCACTTGCAAAATGATAAACCACAAGTCCTCTGCAGGACCACTATTTGTGCCATGGATCTTTCCTTTAGAAAAAGTTCTGGGAGCAACTTCCAGCAAAAGAAGCCCTGCCTGAGTTATGTTGAAAGAGAGATGGGAGAGAATTGCAGAAGGTTGGAAGTCAGGGTGGAAGCCCAAGGTCCTTGCATGGTACCTTTTCTGAGACTGGCATGAGTCCCTGGAAATCTGCATGTTATGGAAATTCTTCCTCTGCTCCACAATGGAACGAACTGATGAAGTTCAGTGACAAGAAACTGAAGATGCTTCATATACTCTGTGGGTTTTCCACATAAGAGACCAATCAAAGATAAAATTTGGTTATTCTTATGTGTCCTATGGGCATCTTTTGTTGTGAAGCTTGGAGCTGAGAGAGACTTTCTGAAGCAAATAACAATGCACCTAAAGAGACTTCAGTAAATACTGTTCTTCCTTTGCTGAGCAGTGGCAGAATTCAGGACCATTAGGAGCAGAAATCAGTGATGGAGGTACAGGTATTTTCTCAGTGTCATTCGCTTATTTAAGAAACAAATGAATCTGTTCCCTGAAACAGGGGCACGGTGACAAACAGCAGCAGAGGTAATTCTCTCTTGCAACAAGCTCAAGTCAGGCACATTGCAGCATCTGGCCTGAGACTGTCTTCAGAGTGTCTCACATGAATCTGCTTTTTTCCTCCCTCAGTCTCTGCACCTTACACCTGAGAAACTCCTACTTCAAGTTTGCTAACTGAGACCACATGACTGGAACACTCAGTGAGCTCAGAAGGGTCTAATGCCCCTATTCTACATCTCCACATTTCAAAGGGGTAGCCGTGTCAGTCTAGTTTAGTAAAACACACAAGGAGTTGTGTGGTACTTAAAGACTAACAAATTTATTTATTGGATGAGCTCTCGTGGGAGAAAATCCCACTTTGTCAGATGCTTTGAACATGCTTCAAGGTACCTGACTAACTAAGATTTTCTACCATGCAAGCTCATGCAACAAATAAATTTGTTAGTCCTTTCAGCACCACATAACTAACTCCTCGTTTATATCTCCACAGTATCTGACAAAGAAAGGTGCATTAATAAGCTACAGCTACACAACACCCTTAATGAGTCTTTGGTGGTGGCTAGTGCCCAGCATCTTACCTTTTTTATGAGCTGGGGGCTCCTAACATACAAATCAGTCATACCTTCCACCATGATACTGCCATAAAATAGTTTAAACACTTGAAGTCACAGTTACACATTCTGTTGTGCTGGAATGGCTGCAAATAGAGCAGCAGAAATACAACCTAATCCCTTCTTGATGAAAGGTGAGTTATATCATATTGAAGGATTGAATGCTCTGTTACATTTTGAATAATAATGAGGCTGTGATACATGCTGACAAAAGCCTGGAAAACCAAAGTGAAGGTTAATGCTTATCAAGAGCTCACACAGCCATGCGATCTTTCCACAACTGCATGAGTTTGGAACCGTGTCATGTTAACTTGGAATTTCCTGACCTGCATCAGAGCCTTTCTGTTATTTAAACACAGAGAGAGGGGTGTTGCATTTAATTTCCTCATTTTGTTTTGTTAAGAAAAGTAAGAGAATCTTTCCCATTAAATTTACTGAGGAGATCACAAGAGAAGATTCATATGTACAGTTGTCAGAGCTGGGAAAGGAAAAGAGAGGCTGAGTGGGAAAGAGAAGAAAAGAAGTGAGAGAGAAAGAGAGATCTTAGGAATGGTGGATAAGAGGATGATAGAGAAGAAGAAAAGAAGTGAGGAACACAAAAAGCAGGAAGTGGTCATGAAAAAGAAGTGACAGAAAAAATACATATTCTGAGATGCAAGAGGCACTGCCCAGTTCCCTTCTGATTTAGAAATCCAGGAATATTTGAATTCCAAGATCAGTCAAACAAACAAACAAGGAGCCCTGTGGCACTTCAAGACTAACAAATACATTTATTGCATGAGCTTTCCTGGTAGAAAATCCCAGTGGGAAGCAGAAACATACCCAATCCCAATGGGATTTTCTCCCATGAAAGCTCATGAAATAAATGTATTTGTTAGTCTAAGTGCCACAGGATTCCTTGTTTGTTTTACTGAACTACACTAACATGACTGCCCCTTAAGATCAGTCAAGTTGGCATATATATTCCTCAACTCCTAAAATCTTGAGGTAATAGGTAGTTGGGGATTTATCAGTGGCTTTATCAAAGGCAGGAATATGCAGCAACCAGTAAAGGGATCTGGTATTGAAGCAGGGTAAAAATAGGAAGCCATGTTTCCTGAAGTGACTCTTGTCTTCATATCTTGTCTTTGGGAACTTTTGGTCCCCATTATATGCTCAGTTCTAGCAAAGGTGAGATCTCAGGTGTAGCGGGAATCCTCACGTCAGCAGTAGAAAAGAGGAAAGAAGAGAGGGTAGATGCAGTGCATAGCTGATGAATACACCAGTTTTTCAGCACTGGTTTTGATCACAAATGAAGATGAATTTAGAGTGTTCTCATGCTAGTCCCTACAGTGAATATTTGACCATATCACATACCTCTCACCTATCCAATATAGTTACTTGTACACAATACACATTTGTACACAACTCGCATATAGTAGAGACCTCAACCAACCGACTGTGCTGGCACTGAACAGATATAGTAAGAGACCATCACTGCCCTGAAGCGTTTAAAAGCTAAACAGACAAGACAAAGGGAGGGAGAAAGAAGCATCCTTATCACCATTGTATAGAAGGTAGAGAACTGAGCCATCAAGAGCACTGTGGCTACTCAGCAGTTTTGAAAATCTGCTCCAGTGGCTTCTGGCAAATTGTAAGCTGGCAAACAAACTTGGAGGATACTTGAAAAATGTAGCACCCAGGTGACAATCTCTGGTCACAAAACAAACAGGAAAAAAACCCAAATCTCTCTCAAAGTAAACAAATAATCACAGATGTACATCTACATACTTACTTTAAGCATCAATTATTTCAATTTAGCTGTGGCCCTTTTTAGATTTCTCAAAAGGAATCAGATGTTCTATTGTGGTAATACTGGGATTTGGCTTCACTTCCCACAAATCGATATCAAATGCAGAGAAGCAACCTGTTACACAGCCCTTTGCAGACTAAAATAGCGCAGAGTCTAATCAGGAGTCTCACTGCAGGAAACAGGCCTTCCTACAACAGGAAGCATACGAGAAACTACTGGAGACAGCAGTCCAAATCAGCCAATTTGCCAAAAAAGACAAAATGGCTGTATACTGGCGACTCCTATAGCAGGAAATCTCTGAATTAAGCTCTCAATCTGCAGAGTAATTTAACATGTCATCTGCTTCCTGGCAGCTGATATTTGGAATCATTTTTATATTGCATTTTGACTCTGCCTAATAATTAGCAGTGAGGGCTGTCCTCTGTAGAAACAAGAAAGCCAAGGTCTTTTCTGAACTTTACCCAGAACAAATATTTCTAATCCCTTTTTCCCTTCTGTTTTCCTCAGTTTATCATTTCTAATTTTGGGGTCTGACACTTCTATTTGTCCCATGACTTGAGTTCAGGGCAAACTGAGTCATGACATGGTGCATGCCAAAGCACACTGTGATGTTCATGAGATGGTATAATGGAAGATAAAAATAACATTCTGCAATGAAGGAGAAAAGGAGACCAATGTGATCACTGCTTAATGAGAACATGGTGCAGGGCTAGGATACCTTGATTCAGGGAGTCAAAAAAAGGTCCTTTTCTTTCCTCAGGGCATGATTCTCAACAGGGACTGGAAATTTGGGATGCTTCATTTGAAATACCTTAAGGGGACTGTAACTGACCTGCCCAGTCCACAGGCAGGGTGGAGCAGGCCATAGTCTCTAGCCCCAGCTAGGGTGAGTCTGTATATGCAGGAAGCCTCCGAGCCCTCAGGCAGGGTGGGGAAGGCAACCACAACAGTTCCTGGCACCTTGAACTAGGCAGGCAAACACAACAGTTCAGATGCTTTGTAGACAGGGTCTTTTAGAGAATCAGGTAAGTAACCAGTCCTGATGAACAGGTAGCCCAGGTACAGCCACCCTGGAGGAGAGGAGAGGAGGAGGATGCAGGCCCACCCATCTCCACTGCATCCCAACCCCAGGTCCTAGCAGCAATGGGGTGTCCCATCACGGACGCAGCGCAGCTCCTTCCAAAACATGCTTCTGCAGCTATCAGACACACCACTGCTAAACAGGTGTCTGGCTTCCCTGGGCCACTTCCTCCCTCCCTTTTCCCCAGGGTACGTGATCTGCATGGTTCCTAGGATCCGTCTGAGTACACAGCCAGCAGGAGGTTCCAGAAGCCTTCTACATCATCAGGTGGTGGTAGGTCAGGCCGTGAGAGGAGGACAGCCCATCCAGGTCACATGGTCCAATCAGTTTGTTGGGTCCCCAAGGCTCTGGGACAACTAGCTGTTCCTCGGGGTCTTCAGCGGTCGGCAGCTCATCACAGTCCTGGGGTCCAGCTGGCTCCTCAGCTTCATGCAGCTCCAAGTCAGCAAGCAAGTGCCTGAGCAGATGGCTGCTCCTCCAGACCACAAGAGGCTGGGGTGCCCTCAGGTCTACAGGGCATGTGTCCGTCAAAGCAGTCATCCAGGCCCCAAGCAGTGGGGCGCTCCGGCCAGGACTCCTTGCAAGATAGGCAGGACTCTGGGCCCTGAGGCAGGGATGATTGGTCCTTCCTTTGCAGTGGTCATGGCCTAACTGAATGGAAGGATTACCCTTTTATATGTCCCTTTCCTGCCCCACCCCCTTGCCTATGGCCAGGCAGAGCTGGAGTTCCTGGTTCCACCGCACAGTGGGGCAGTGGCCTGCTCTCTCTGCCAGTCTCTCAGGGTGGCCATATCTCCCATTCCTTACAGGGACATGATTTTCAAGGTGTCTCAAGTTGGTCAAGAAAAAAAAAACGCATCCAAGACCATTAATTATGTCTGAAATCCTGGCCAGTAGCAATAAACACCACAAACCAAGACCTGCACTATTCTGCCAAAGAGGGCAGCACTTGAGGCAATACCAGGAAGTACACAGACCCGCTGCTTTACTACCTCTTGCTGAACTCTGGCAGAGGGTCCAGATCACCAGTCCCAGGAACAATCAAGCATAGCAGGGATAAATGAGAAATCAGTGCCAGAGATATGGGAGCCCACAGCCAGGTTCACATACAAAGGAAAGTAAGGAATTCATCAGTCCTATGTCACAAAGGAAAAAGAGCTGGGATACTCAGTCCCAATCACTATAAACCCCCTGAAGCAAAGGGGGGAACAAAAGAGCTACTGAGGAGAAACTGTGAATGAGAGAGAAGCTTGACAGGAATGGATACAAAGCAGAGGCACCAATTACAAGGTGTCACTTGGCCACTTTGGATGCTGCAATAAAAAGCTCAGGCTGCAGCCTGGGCTCTGAGACTCTAATGTGGTCTCACAGCCCAGAATCCCAGCTAAGCCCAAAAAGTCTACATTGTAATTATATAGGCCTGCAGCCCAAGCCCTGTGATCCCGAGCCAGCAGACCCCAAACCAGCTGTGGCCAGGCAGCAGGTCTTTTATTGAGGTGTAAACATATTGTTTACAATAACCTCTTGAGAAGGTGAGCAAGGGGATGACATTTAGAGTGCTAGATGCCTCTGCTGCCCCTGGCCAGCCAGCCAGTGCCATGTTAAAGGAACAATTGAAGCCATCCAAGGACATTGCTATCTTATGGTTTTTACAATATTTTTCATTATTACTAATATACCCCCAAGCAATTGCTCACTCACCCACATCCTGTGGATTTTGTTTCTGTTCAATCACAAACGAGTAATACCGAGTAATACCTGAAGAAATATTTGTGACTTTGAAGCTGGACTAGTGGTAATGCATATTGCTAGAGGGAGAGAGCAAGGGAACAGCAGATAAGCATTCCAAGAGAAAATTTTAGGTCATTTAAAATCTGTTCCTGTTATCTGCTGCAAAAATAAAAATCCAGTCTATTTGGCTACATAGATGGATTCCAGATTTGAGGTGTTGGGGGGGGAGGGGTACGGGGGAACAAAAAACACTTGACTCCTTCCCAACTGAAAGAGAGAGAATGGTATAGCTGACTTCATAGTCAAGTTTCTCATCATATTCCTACAAAGCAATTGAGTTTGTATACAGAGTTTTGCATCAATCAGGCATGCTCCAGAACAGATACCCCAAAGTTATTGTTCCCCTGTAACTCAAAGAGATCTCTGAAATTCAGGAAATTTGGAGGCAACATGCTACTTTCCATAGATTGCCAGATGTCCTCAGACTTGGTGAACTATCTTTTGGAGATCACTGAGAAGACAACGTATTTATACAAACATTATTTTAAAATCCTACCAAAGGTTTGGGTTGGTTTCAGTGTTTTGGTTGAAGAACCATCCGTTCATATTTTATTCCACTTGTCTCACCCTCCTCTAAAGGGGACACTACTGATACGATAAAAGAACATGCTGGCCATATTAAATGAATGTCAAAAGTCTGCTTTCTTATAAAATGGGATTTGCTAAGTTTATAAGAATCATGACTTGAATTATCCAATTTGATCCTGAATATCTCATATTTTGGTATAAAGAGGTAAACAAAGTTTGTGATATGCTTTAAATGATGTAGACAAGGTTGCTCTAACTGTCCACAGAAACTTGTCTGTCTCTGGCTTCTGTTTTTCCTCTTTTCATTTTCTCCATTGTTTTAATTTGGTTGGGGTTTTAATTTTTTCCTCTCAACAAAGAATCATAGATCCACTTATTTACAGCCATGAACTTCAAACACCTGGCCAGAAACTCTCTGTTGATCTTCAGCAGATTGTACTTAAGCCAATACTTCTGGAACTAAATGGCATTGCAACTGGAGAAAGAAAAGCATGAGTGGACCTGAAGAATTAATTGGACTTGCATATACTCTCAGCATACGTAACAATGGCTTCCTAAGTGAATGGCCATGAGAGGAAGGAGCATTAACGGAGAAGGAGGGAGTCAGAATAAAGGAACTAATTGCTTCAGTTTATCTAATAGGTACTGTTTTCTTTTTCTTTTGTCTGTCTGTCCCAGAATTTATTGGTAGGATTTTAATGGAGCAGAGTTATTCTAATAAATTTCAAAAGGATAGCTGTGTTAGTCTAGTCCAGTAAAAAAACAACAAGGAGTTGTGTAGCACTTTAAGACTAACAGATTTATTTTTTGCATGAGCTTTCGTGGGAGAAGATCCCACTTCCTCAGATGCTTCGAAGATGGGTGAACTTACAGAAAGGAATGAAACTAAATGCAAGGGGGTGTAAAACATAGGATCAGGTCATAAAGTAACAGCAAATCAGAGCAGTTTACAGGCTCAAACCATGGGAAGCCTGATGAAGTGGGATCTTCTCCCATGAAAGCTCATGCAAAAAATAAATCTGTTAGTCTTAAAGTGCTACACAACTCCTTGTTATTCTAATTAACCTGTGAAAGGATTACAGATTTGTATTTTTAATTTATTTCATCAATTGAAGGAACTGAGTTCTTAACATAAAAAATGTGCTATGCTCAGAATACACTAAAATACTATTCAATCCAACTTTGTATTTATTATAATATGGTCAATTACTACATCCATTGTTCCAAAGGGGTGGCCATGTTAGTCTAGTTCAGCAAAATGAGCAAGGAGTCCTGTGGCACTTAAAGATTAACAAATTTATTTATATATTCACTGATTTGACCTGTACGAAGAATAGAGAAGAATTCTCTGCCACAGAGCTAAGGAAAGAAACTGGGAGAGGCTCAATACATTGAAATCAGACAATGAAGAGAAGGAAGAGAGGGAAATTGTGTCAGTGTATGGGAAGAAAAGAAGAAAGAGAAAAGAGAAAAGGTAAAGAAAATGTAAGCAGAAAGTCAGGAACTAAAACCTTGATTTTATACATGTGATGGTCTATATTTTACTGTATTTCTTGGCTTTGTCCCTCCATTGCCCTTTGCTGTCTGTGCCATGTCATGGCAGGTCAGCTTGCATGTCCTAACAATCCCCAGCGTCTTTGTGGGCAGACGCCTTTTTTGCTCCTGGTATGTTCAGCCATGCCACATTGGTCTGTGATGAAGGAACTGGACTAAAACAGACCTTGGTGCTCCAGGTTGGAGATTAGGCACAGAGCTAACAACCCTGTCCTCTAACAAACAATATATGTTATGGAAACAGCAGTGCAGAAATCAATCACTACTGTGAAAAGGCCTTCAGGAGTCAATGACTCAAATGGCTATGAAAGTCACAAGGAAGCCACAGATATGAGGACATGAAGTGTTCAACACCAAGACAAAAACCAAACTTGGCTTTTGAAAACTACAGACAATGTTCAAAGCAGGGAAGTAAGCCCAGGTCACAGAAGAGATGAGATGCTATAGGTTACACATTTGGGTTGTCAGTCAGAGTAGGTGGGTGAGATCAGGAAGATTAACAACAGCTTTTGGAGAAACTTTCCTGTGTTCTGGACAGGATGATGAACAACATTGTGAGGGTGTTGCCATCCTTCTGAAGAAGGGAGTGTAGCAGTCCCTGCTTGTGTGGCAGCGCATCAGCAACAGACTTATAAGAATTAGACTGAAAGGGAAGCACAGTAATGTCACTCTGATTCAGTGATATGCTCCATCAAACAATATCGATGAAGTAGTAAAGGACAAATTCTACCTTAAATTACATATGGAGTTGGAGAGAGTACCATGCCCTGACTTAATTATTATCATGGGAGAGCTGAATGCTAAAATCAATAAAGATAACATAAATAATGACAGAGCAATGGAAGATATGAGTGTGGCACTTTGAATGAAAGCAAAGACTTGTTGATTTTGGCAATATGAATGATCTAATCATCAGCAGAACTCCATTTCAGCATCATGAAATTCACAAGCTGACAAGGTGTTCTTCAAATGGCAGAGACAATGACCATATAATGATTAATGGTAAATGGTGACGCATGTTAAGAGATATGAAAGTGAAAAGAGGAGGAGATGTTGGGAGTGACCATCACCTTGTGACAGCCTCCATCAAGCTAAAACTAAGAAGTGTGGGTCCATTGAACAAGAATTACAGACATTATGATGTTGAGAAGCTAAAGTCAATCTGAAATACAGAAAGTCTTTGTTCTACAGTTAAAGAACAGATTTCAGCCACTTACAGATCTTAATGAAGAGGAGGGGGACCAAATGAGAATGAAGAGGAGGGGGGCCCACAAAAATTTATAAACAAAATAGTGAAGCTGATTAAGATATAGGAGAAGAAAAGACAGGAGTGGATTACACCCAGCACGTGAAACACCATAGAAATCATGGAGTCTAGTGGCACTTTTAAAGACCAACAAATTTAGTCTTTAAAAGTGGCACCAGACTTTTTGTTTTGCTGAACTACACTAACACTACTACCTCTTTGGAACCTGTTATAGAAATCATGCAAGCCTTGAAGAAAAAATGCAAAATATCAGAGGCTAATGGACAAATACTATGAGAAGTATAGTAAGGCACACTAGGAGCTTAAACACTTTGTGAGAATGGATAAACGACATTATATTGATAATCTGGCAATGCAAGCAGAGGATGCTTGTCCATAGGGAACAAAGAATCAACTACAAAATGACTCAGTTTATCACCAGTAAATGGCAGACACCAAAAAACACTCATCAGAGACAAACAAGGCCACCTACTGACAACAAAAAAAGAACAAAAAATGCATTTGATGGAGCATCTCAAAGAACAGGGAGCCACCTCAAGAAGAACCAAATATTAGGGAGACAGAAGAAAACCCTGATATAAACACAGATACCCTAAAAAGGAAGAGCTCATTCAAGCCATCAAATGCAGAATTGTTGATGGTTAATCCTGAGTTAGCAGCATCTATCCTTGCCATTCTATTTATATAACTTACGGGGAGAGGGAGAATGCCAGATGAATGGACCGGTGGGGTTATAGGAAAGATACCAAAGAATGGGGCTCTCAATTATTGTAATAACCGGCACAGTATTACACTTCTATCAGTGCCAAGTAAGGTATTGTATAAAATCATAGTCCAGCATCAATCAGAGGCAGTTGATAGTGTTCTCAGAAAAGAGCAAGTCGGTTTTCAGAAGGGCATATGTGTACAGATCAGATCTTTTCTCTATGAAATACAATCAAACAATGCTTAGAGTGGCAACAACTTTACATAAATTTCATAGACTTTGAGAGGGCTTTTGAAACCATTCACAGAATCAGCCTATAGCATTCTTCACACTTATGGAATCCCTCTTCATATAATTAACATCATTAAAAGCTTCTATTTCAACTTTACATAGGCTGTGTTCACACACAGGGGGTTATTTCGATATAAGTTGTTTCAAAACAACTTATATCAAAATAACACCTTATTTCAAAATAACTTAAGCCAAATTAGCAAAAAGTTACTTCGAAATAAGGAAAAAGGTGGGAGACGAAATAGCAAGTTCACAGTGTGAACATGCTATTTCACTTGGGGAGGGGACTGCAGGCACCTGCGGGGTTCAGCGCAGCCCAGCGCTGAACCCCGCGGGTGCCTGCAGCCCCCCTTTTCAGGCACCGGCGGGGATCCACGCTGAGCTGCGCTGTGGGTTCCCTGGCCAGGGTGCTGAGGGGGCAGCCCTTCAAATGTTGTTTTGGAACACCTTGTTCCAAAACAACATATTCACACGCATTGTTTCGAAACAAAAATGCTGTGTGAGCACAGCATATAGTCTTGGTCATAGTAAGTGAGTAAGCTCAGTTCTGAAGTCAAAACAGGAGTACAGCAAGGGCGTGTTATGTCTGCAATCCTCTTTAACATTGCCAGTGATTGAAAAATGCAGCGTATAACAGAGAACACGCTAAGAGGAATTTGATGGATACTCTTCTCAACCCTTGAAGACCTTAACTTCACATATGTTCTTCTCTCTTATCACATAGCCATCATCATAAACAAGAGAAAAACAACCCAACAACATATTCAGCCTGCAAATTGGACTGAAAATCGACTGTAATAAGAGCGATATCATGACTTCTAATATTGCCTAACCATCACGAGTACAAGCAGAGGATTATGTTCTCACTAATGGAGAAAAGTTCACATACCTGGGCAGTACCATCATTCAGGATAGTGAAACAAGTGAGAACATTTGGAACAAATTAAATAAAGTCAGGAATATCTTTAGGAGCTTAAAATACAGTCTGGAAATCATCAGCATTAACATCAAAACTGACTTTAAAATTTATCAGAGTTGCATACTTTTAACACTACAGTGCAGAATGTCAGGAAATAATGAAGGATGACATGTCTAAGCAGTATTCATTTCATACAACCTGCCTCAAAAAAAAAAATCCTCTGTATCTTTTGGCTCAGAACAATCTCAAATCAACATCTATTCACACAGAGTAGCCAAGAAGATATGAGCACCATACTACCAGAAGGCATCGGAAATTGATTAGCCATGTGTTTCGGATGGAAGTTGATCCAATCACCAAAATATCAATAAATGATAATAAGTCCACTCAAAAACATCATGGCAAAGCTGTGGAAGCTGAGCTAAAAATCCTGGGGGCACAGCTGGGGAAACACTGAAAGACATGCAAGAAACAGTTGAGGAGCTTCATCACAGCCCTAAACACTAGAAGCTTTAGCAGATATACCACTAACTAGCTTTGGCAAATATTCCACTAGGTCTGTCAGTTTGCACGGTAGAGGATAGTGCAGTGAGAGACATCTGTGTCGAAGGAAGAGGCATTTCCTTGTTTTCAGGAATGTAACAAGTTTATTGTTACTGACAATATGTATATGCAGACAGCTCATTAGGTGTGTAATGTGTAAATAAGCCAGGTCCTACTCTATCCATATTGCTGACAGAAGCAGGAGACACAGAATCATAGAATCACAGAGACTGGAAGGGACCATGAGAGGTCATCAAATCCAGTCCACTGCACTCATGGCAGGACCAAGTACCCTCTTCAACCATCCCTGACAGAAGCTTGCCTAACTTGCTCCTAAAAGCTTCCAGTGATGGAGATTCTACAATCTCTCTAGCCAACATACACCAGTAGTTAATCACCCTGACAGTTAGGAATTTTTTCCTAATGTGTAACCTAAACCTCCCTTGCTTTAATGTAAGTCCATTGCTTCTTGTCCTACCATTGGCAGTTAAGGAGAACAGTTTTTCTTCCTCCACCTCAAGACAACCTCTTAGATACTTGAAAACCGTTATCATATCCACTCTCAGTCTCCGCTTTTCTAGACTAAACAAACCCAGCTCTTTCAAACTTCTCTCATAAATCAAGTGTTCCAAACCTGTAATCACTTGTGTTGCTCTTCTCTGGATTTTCTCCAATTTGTCCACATCTTTTCTAAAATGAGGTGCCCAGAACTGGGAACATTACTCAGATTGAGGTCTAATCAGGGCATAGTAGAGTGAAAGAATTACTTCTCATGTCTTACTTACCATGCTCCTGTTAATACACCCCAGAATGGGGTTTCTTTCTTTTGCAACAGTGTTATACTGTTGACTCACATTTAGCTTGAGGTCCACCATGACACCCTGATCACTTTCTGCAGTTCTCCTTCCTAGGTAGTCATTGCCAGGGGTTAAAGTAAGCTGGAACAGCCTGGAACACCATTCTGGGGCCCACTATTTTTAGGGACTCAGCATTCCAGGCCTCTCAAAAATAGGAAATAGTGCAGGAACACAGCGTTCTGGGGCCCGTCATTTTAAAATAGTAGGCCCCAGAACACAGTGTTCCAGTTCCATTTTCTATTTTTAGGGGCCCAAACGTTGGGCCCTCCCAAAATATCAGGTCCTGGAACGGCATTCTGCCGTGCATTCTGGCAGATGGGGGTGGGGGAGGGACGTAGGCTTCATACCTTATATAATCATGTATAAGCTGAGATTTTTGTGCCTGAAAACTGGCTTCAAAACAGGCACTTGGATTATACATGGGTCAATGTGGTAGACAGCCCCAGCCCAGGAGTTTCACTGGGCATGTTCCAGGCTGGAGCCACAGTGTGACTGGGGCAGCCATCTTGGGCAGTTGGCCTGGTGCTGGGGTTACAGTTAGGAGAGGTCTTGGGCATCTGGAGCAGCCAGGTAAGGGCACCTGGAGGGCGGGGGGTCGGCCTAGAGTTTGGGGTGGGGTTCAGGGAGGCCAGGGGAGCAGTGGCAGGGCCGGGGGGTTGGGGAGTGTCTGGGAGGCCAGGAAAAGCGGCAGCAGGGGGTGATGGGGAAAGGGTCGGCAGGCGTGTTGGGGAACAAGGGAACAGCAGCGGGAGTGGAGAAGGTGACAGTGTGCAGGGGAACAGCGGGCGAGTGGACAGAGCATGGGACAGCAGAGGGAGCGGACAGAGCAGGGGGCAGCAGCAAAGAGTGGAGAGAGCGGCAGGGGACAGGGGAAAGCAGTGGCAGGGGTTTGGGGGTTAGGGAGGGTGGGGGGGGAACTCTGGGGAAAGACAGTGGTGCTGTGTGGGGAGCTTAGGGGCCGAGGTCAAAAGGGGACCTCGGCTTATATATGAGTCACCCATTTTGCTTCTTTGGTGCTCAGAACTGGGGGGGGTCGATTTATGCACAGACCAGCTTATACATGAGTATATGCAGTAGTTTCCCACCCCATGAGTACTGGGGTGGCCTGGCTTGTGCTGGGGGGAGGTATTGGCGGCAGAGGGTGGATTTTGTGGGTGGGTACTGGGGGCAGAGAATGGATTTGGGGGATGGGTTTTGGGGGATGGGTGTGGATTTGGGGGATGGGAATGGATATTGGGAACAGTAGCCGGGATGGGGAGAAGAGCTGGGGTGAGGGGGAAGGTGTTTGGGGAGCAGGAACTGGGGTGAAGGGGCTGGCATGTGCAGGCCAGAGCTGGGGTATGGGGTAGGTGAGTGGGGGGGGCTGGCATTTAGCGGGCAGGAGCTGGGGTGTGGGAGGGGTCCCACCCCTGTGGGAGAGGGCACCCCTCTGTGTGGGAAGGTTCCAGGGCCCACCAAATTATACTTTAACCCCCGGCCATTGCCCATGTCGTATGTGTGCAATGGATTGTGCTTTTCTAAGTGGAATACTTGCACTTGTCTTTATTGAATTTCATTCTGTTTACCTCAGATCATTTCACTGGTTTGTCCCACTCACTTTGAATTGTGATTCTATCCTCCAAAGTATTTGCAAGCCCTCCCAGCTTGGTATCATCGGCAGATTTTATAAGCGTGCTCTCTATGCCATCATCTAAATCATTGATGAAAATATTGAATAGAGCTGGACTCAGACCCAATCCCTGCAGTACTTATTCATTATGCCCTTCCAGCATGACTGTGAACCATTGATAATTACGCTCTTGGAGTGATTATCCAAACAATTTTTTACCTGTTTTATAGAGGTTCCATTCAGGCTGTACTTCCCAAGTTTGTTCATGAGAAGGTGATGGGAGACTGTATCAAAAGTCTTGTTACTACAGTCTACTCTAGATAAACCACATCAACTGCTTCCCCTCTGTCCACAAGACTTGTCACCCCAACATAGAAAGCTATCAGATTGGTCTGACACAACTAGTTCTTTACAAATCCATACTATCACTTAGCACTTTATTCTCTTCTAGATGCTTGCTAATGGATTCCTTAATTATTTGCTCCATTATTTTTTCTGGCACAGCAGTTAAACTGATTCATTTATAATTCCCTGGGGTGTCCTTATTTCCATTTTTATAGACAGGCATTATATTTGCTCTTTTCTTGTCCTCCAGGACCTCTCCAGTCTTCCATGATTTTTCAAAGATAATAGCCAATGCCTCAGATATCTCCTCAGTCAGCTCCTTGAGTACTGAAGGGTACATATCATCAGGTCCCCGTGATTTGAAGTTATCTATCTTATCTAGGTAATTTTTTTGTTCTTTCCCTATTTTAGCTTCTGATCCTATCCCATTTTTAATGCCCTCCCCTACACCAGGCATCCAATCACCCTGCGTCCTAAGCATGCTATACTCTCCTATGTTAATATTCTAGTCATGTGTATTATCTCACCAAGTCTCTGTGATGCTAATTATGTCATAGTTGTGTTCAGCTACTAATTCTTCCTGCTTATTCCCCATACTTCTTGCATTAGTATATAAACACTTAAGATACTGATATGATATCCCTCCCAAGTTCTGACTAACCTCTCTTTTATCCCAGCCCAGGGTCCCCACAGTATTGACCCTTCTGCCAGGTCTCCCTGGTTTTGACTTACCTGTGGGCTTTAGTCACCTTCGCCTTTCAAACCTAATTTAAAGCTTTCCTCACTAAGTTAGCCAGTCAATGTCCAAACTTCCTCTTTCCCTTACTTGATAGGTGGACTCCATCTCTGGCCAGCAGTCCTTCTTCCTTGAACAGCATCCCATGGCTGAGGAAACCAAAGCCCCATGTTCTCAGCCAGACATTCACCCTCCCCACCCCCCGATGCATCTGTCTCTGCCCAGGCCCCCTCCCTTGACCAGAAGAATCAAAGAGAATAGCACCTGTGCATCAAACTCCTTCACCCATACTGCCAGAATCCTGTAGTAACTGCATCACAGAATCATAGGGTTGGAAGGGACCTCATGAGGTCATCTAGTCCAACACCCTGCTAAAAGCAAGACCACTCTCACTAAATCATCCGAGTCAAAGTATTGTCTAACCAGACCTTAAATATCTCCAAAGACAGAGATTCCACCACCTCCCTAGGCAACCAATTCCAATACTTCACCACTCTCCTAGTGAGAAAGTTTTTCATAATATCCAACTTTGACCTCCAGAGCTGCAACTTGAAACCATTGCTCCTTGTTCTGTCCTCTGTTACTATGGAGAACAGCTGAGCTCCCTCCTCTCTGGAGCACCCCTTCAAGTAGTTGAAGGTTGCTATCAAATCCCCCTCAGTCTTCTGCAGGCTAAGTAAGCCTCGTTCCTTCAGTCTCTTCACATAAGTCATGTGCCTCAGCCCCCTAATCATTTTCGTTGCCCTCCACTGGACTCTTTCTAATTTGTCCACATCCTTTCTGTAGTGCAGAGCCCAAAACTGGACACAGTATTTCAGATGCAGCCTCACCAGTCCTGAATAACGGGGAACAATCACATCCCTCAATCTGCTGGCAACGCTCCTACTGATACAGCCCAATATGCCATTAGCCTTTTTGGCTACAAGAGAACACTGTTGACTCCCATCCAGCTTTCCACCCACCATAACCCCTAGGTCCTTTTCTACAGTACTTCTGCTTAACTAATTGGTCCCCACCCTGTAGCAACGCATGGGGTTTTGCATCCTAAGTGCAAGACTTTGCACTTGTTCTTGTTGAACCACATGAGATTTCTTTCGGCCCACTGTTGCAATTTGTCTAAGTCTCCCTGAATCCTGTCCCTGCCCTCCAGTGTGTCTACCATTCCCCCCAGTTTGGTGTTGTCCACAAACTTACTGAGCATGCAATCTATCCCATCATCAAGATGGTTAATGAAGATGTTGAACAGAATGGGCCCCAGGAACTACCCCTAGGGCACCACATTTGTTAGTGGTTGCCAACTAGACATTGAGCCATTGATTCCTACCTGTTGAGCCTGTTGATCTAGCCAGTTTTCTATCCACCTTATGGTCCACTCATCCAACCCTTACTTCCTTAACTTTCCAATGAGAATGCTGTGGGAAAGCATATCAAAAGCCTTGCTAAAGTCGAGGTATATCATGTCAACAGCTATTCCTGCATCCACAAATCTAGTCCTCTCATCATAGAAGGCAATGAGGTTGGTCAGGCACAATTTGCCCTTGATGAATCCATGCTGACTGTTCCTGATCACTCTATTTCCTTCCAAGTGTTTCAGGATGGCTTCTTTGAGGACCTGCTCTGTGATCTGCTGAGGGTCACATCTTGCAGTATTTTTAGTACCTAAATGGATGAGTAACATAAACTAGTAGTCAGAGGGCCTCAACAGTCCCTCCTTAACATCTTGGATACTGGCCCCTGGCAGGCAGCATACCTCCCGGAATCCTATATCAGAGCAACAGATAAGTGCCTCTGCCCCCCTCAAAAGGGAGTCCTCAACCACCACTAGCCTATATTTCTTCCTGGATGTGGTGCCTGTCATCCTCCTAGCTTTGGGGATACATGGCTTCTCTTCTTCCACATCACCCCTCATTGCCAGGGCTGCATAATGGTTCTTCATCACCATGGTGAAGGGGTTGGGAGCAAAGGTGGAGCACTGCCTGCTGCCAGAAGCAATGAGCTGCCAGTGTCCTCCCTGTGACAGAGCGATTTCCTTGAGTAGTCACACTAATCTTTAAGGGATGTGGTGTTTCCTCCAATGTACCATCTTCACTTTCTGGCCCTTGCACGTTTGTGGTAGAGATTAACTTAAATGAAGGCTATATAACCAAGCATCTTTGAACTTTGAGGATGATACGATGTGGCTGAACTTTATAATTGCCCCATAACTTTATCACAAACTAATCCTTACATGATGCAAATTCTGAAGAAGCTCAAAATTTGATCCAAATCTGAATTTAGTTTCTTAAGGAAAATGTCTATTTAGCTGGAAAATTTGAAACAAGCAACAAGAATTCAATAATAGTGTTTGTTATATTAAAGCTTTCCTTTAAAACACAGATTGGTGGATAAAGCTACTGAGTTCAAATATAAGAATGAATTATAATAGGTGAATAGGGAACTGAGGGAGGAATACTTGCGGCACCACCCTTAATTTCCTTTCAACTTATTGCAGTCATGCACATAACCATATGGCAAGACTAAATGCAATATCCATGTCCAGACTCACTCTTGTGTTGAAAAAAAAAGGGGGGGGCAAAATCTTTAAAATGGTCTCCATGCATTTACTTTACTCCTTTTGATGGTTTTAATAATTTAGGGACAATAAAGGCAAAGACGACAAAAAAGGTAACACTATATGATACTACATATGTACAATTATTACACTTCACCTACCCATTATGAAGGTGTTACTCGCTCTTAGGATCAAAGCATGTTATAGCTGAGAGGATTTTAATGATGATAATAATATACCTCTACAACTGGGGACCACGCGCCTGACTATGACCAGGTTGGCCTGTTTGTTTTGTTTGTGGGTGGTTTTGTTCTTGTTTTTGTGCAATACAGCCAGCTATTCAAGGGAGTTAAGCACTGCCCCACCTCCCTGTTGTCTTCGTTTTGGTCACAATGGCTGCTGCTGAGAACCTTTTTTGAAAATTTGAAATCTTTGAAAAATCAGTATTGAAAGGAGCAAATATGATTTATTCTGAAGAGACCCTCTTCTTAGGAGCAGAGTACTTAACTGTCATTTGTGTCTTTGAAAAATCTCCCTCTAAGGGCAAGGCAACACGGTCGGTGGTGCTCCTGACCATGTAGCATTGATTGCACGTGTTCAATTGAGTGCCATTTAAGACATGCTCAGTCAAACCCAGAATTAGCCAGAGATCAATTATTTTAGACCTACCTGATAAATACCATCGCAATAAGTTGATGGGAAGGCATTTCCTTTTAACTCAGAACTGCAGGAACCCCCTGCAGTGAGTAGGCATTAGGCAATTGAAGGAAGATATGCAAGTTACTTTAAGCAACTTCTGTATCTCTTGTTGACTGCTGCCAAAGTCCCGCCACGGTGTAGACCAGCCCTAAGTTACAAAACTCAGGGCTTGCCTACACATTTTTGGGATTCCCTCTGAAACCTTTTCCACATGGCTTGCCAGAACATCTCATCAAGTTCTGGGAGATTACTCCAGTTCCTTGCAATCCAAGAAATCAGTACAACTCCAGATTGATCACTGTGGGTTGGGATCTTTGTGGCACACAAACAAGCTACATTTGAGTTGATCAGATTCAAGCACAGCTAGTAGGCAGAGAGTATACCACACATCCACTATCCAACATGAATCAACTTATATACACACATGTGATACTATGGTTAATACATCATATCCCATCCTACATGATACGTCTACTAATTTTTGTAACCAAACTATTCTAAGAAGTTTGTAACCAAACTATTCTATTCTATTCTAACCAAACTATTCTAATAAGCAAAACTGTAGCTGCAAGTTTGTCACACATTCTTCTTACTGTTTTTAATTTAGTAACTGTGTTATTTACAAGGCCACTTCCAAGTTCATGCTATATCCATGGTTAACCTCAGTTTCCTTACTTCTATTTTCTTCCATTGTTCATGCAAGGCCTACACATACTGTCTTAGCTTAGACTGCAGTAGAGTGGTGTAAATTTTAGTCTACATTAGAACATTACTTACTAACTGACCCATGTAGACACTACTAGACTGCACCAGACGTTGCCTAGTGTGTATTAATGTAGTTCCATTTCAAACAGTTCTATATTTACAGGCATTAGGGAGCTTTTAGTACATGCCAGCAGGGTCCATGCAGGCCAGTTAGCATGCAGCATGCTATTTTGCTTTTTCAGAATTTACAGCCCAGCCAGTACAAACTAAGCACTACACTGAGTAGATGAGCCCTCAGTTGACTTTGGTGGAGTTAATCCTTCCGTGACTTTGGTAGAGTTAATCCTTACATGTCTGTAAGTGAGAGGAGAATCTGACACTATGTCGCTTCAAATTCTTTTTTTCCCCCACAGTTTGCTCTCTTATTTAACCAAGTCTCCCGTTATGTAATATTTAAATTGCTTGGAGATTTCAATTTCTTTTAGTTACAGCATTCACTGTTAGCAGGGACTTTTCTCTGGTTCATCTTTGCGTGTCTGGCTCTCTAGATACCATATACAAATAGAAAGAATTCTGTGTCACTGGGGTTACAGCTGCCTAATTTATTTTCTCAGCTTTTTTACTTCTTCCTGCTAGGAATGAACCACAGGTCATTGCCCTGGCATGTGTGTTAAGTTTCTCTTCTCCCTGAAGTTCCAGTTCAATGAATGTCCTGATGGTTGAAAGAGAAAGCATTTTCTGCCTAGTGCAGATTTCTAAATTTAAAATGCTTCCACAGTTTTTCTACTTCCACAGTTCTGCTTCTCACTGAAAGGGAGTCCAGTTTATAGGAAGTTTCTTGAAAGTAGTCACTGTACACAATCAGATTTCAACCCAGTTCTTCACAGCCTTGCAATTCACTCACAAAATTTCTTTTTGAAGCAGAGCCCCTGTGACTTTTAGCTAAGGAGTGGGCGCAGAACAGAAGGCATGGTGGCAACAGCAACATACCAATCACTAGGTTGTTCTGAGGCCAGGACGTGGAACTGTATGTTGAGTCGGCGTTTTAATCCCAACTCTGCTATTTGATTGCTTTGTGGCCTTGAACCTCTCTTTGTCTCAGGGTTCCCATGTGTAAAAATAAAGGTAATAATATCCAGGCCTCACTGGCGTTTGGAAAAGATTAATTAATGTTTGAATGGCGCTTTCATGAAGCAGAGTACTAAGGATTATTGTTAATGCAGGTTGAATTGTCTCAGGACAATGTGAAGTGCAAATACAAAAAGTACTTCCTGTAACAACTGCATGCAGATGCAGTGTAGGTATAAAGAGACAAAAGCATGAAGACAGAAGAATAGGGATATTTGGGGTGGAGGAAAAGGCCTGAAGTAGAGACAAGAGAGAGGGTCAGAGGACTAAAGTGGGAGGGGTGAAGGACTAGACTGAAGAAGGGTTGATTAGATGCAAAAAATCAGCATTGGACTAGGAGGTATGAGAGAACAAGATTCTCTGTTGTGGTACAATATACTGTAGGTACTATGCAATGTAATATGATTAGGTGGTTTACTGTGAGCAAATTGTCCTACTAGGTAGCATACCACCAGCAAGGAGAGCAGAATGGTACTGGAGGAGCACAGGGCCAAGAAGTAGACCTGGGTAAAATTATTTTGGCAAATAGTTTATTCAGAAAAAAATGGTTTCTGTCAACACACAACTATTCATGAATTCATGTTATGTTTGCCAAATCAAGTCAACTGAACTGTAAAACAAAACAACCCCTCCCCCCCATTTTGAGAATCTTAACACAAAAGAGTTTGTCTCAATCCAATTCTTGATTTTCACTTTTGGGTATGTTCACACACACTTCTTATTTCGAAACAACAGAGGTTGTTTCAAAATAAGAAATGCCATGTTCACACGACGTACCATTGTTTTGTAACAACGGGTTCCATTCTTTCGAAACAACTTAAACCCCATTTGGTGATGAAACAACGTTGTTTCGAAATGATTGTTTTGAAACAATCCCGTCAGAACATGTTATTTCGAAACGACGGTGACTTGTTTTGAAATAACTGTTGTCCAAACACGCTATTTCGCTTTGAGCTTTTTTCCTTAATTTGAATTAACAAACTGTTAATTTGAATTAACTTATTTTGAAATAATGCCTTATTTCAATACAAGTTGTTTCAAAACAACTTGTATTGAAATAACCCCCTGCGTGTGAACATAGCCTTTGATTTTGAGCATTTTGATGAAAACAAAAGAGGATTATATTCACAAAAACACAAGGGGAGGGGGAATTCCCTAATAGCCTCCCTAATAGCCTTTAGCCTACTTACGGAAGACATCAAGGATCTGAGAGAACCCAATTCAATTCCTCCTAGTGTCAGATCAGAAATAATTTGAATATGGGTTTCCCTACCTGCATGCTCCAACCACTGGTTTGTGGGCTATGCTGATGTGGATCTATCAATCGTTCCCATAAAAGCTATTGCACTTTTCATAATTAATTAAATAATCATCAGTGCAGGGACTTGAACTTGACTTTTCTACATTCTAGATGAGTACCATTCTCAGTCCATCGTAATGGACACTAACTGGGTCAGGCAAAGAGTGAGATTAATGGCAGCTAGCTGGTTAGTGCCTATTCCTATCCCACTACTGTCAAAATGTGTTTTTAGGGCCATGAGAGAAACTTGGGGGAGCTGGCACATTTCTTCTGGGCCACCACTCCCAATCAAAATGCACTCTCTCTAGGGCAGTGGTCGTCAAACCACAGGTTGTGACCCAGTCAGGGTCACGGCATTCTGGCTCGGGGAGGGGGTGCAGAGGTGCTGGGGGAAGCTAGCCCTGCCAAAGCCAGAGTGCAGTGGGGAGAAAGGTGAAAGGGCACTGGCACCCTACCAATACTCTTGGGCAGCTGGCGGCCTTTTAAGTTTCCCTTGGCTGCTACAGCTGGGGGAAATTTGAAAGGAGCCCAGTGCATATAGTAGCAGCAGGATGAGTTTCATGCTACCAGCACCCAAGGCTAGGGTTACCAGATGTCCAGCAAAAGGAAGATATATCCTCCTTTTACTTTCATGTCCTCTGTCCGGCAGGCATTCTAAAAATAGGTGATTTTGTCCAGCTTTTTACTGCTGATGACTAGAATGTTATAAAAATAAAGCACCCAGTACAGGGCTCAAACCTATTACCCTGAGGTTAAGAGTCTGCTGCAAACTTGAAGAACAAAGAACAGCCTGCAGAAAAATCAAGAGGGACAGGAGCATTCAGTTTCCCTTATTCCTAGAGGCTTTTATAATAACACTCTCCATGGTTTGGTTAGTAGTAATGCAGCCTTTTAATTTCAGGGTCACAGGTTTGAGCCCTATGATAGGTACTTTGATATTTGGCCTCTTGCACCCTACTAAAGGCTAAATTGGGAAAAAATATAGCAAACACTAATAAAATGAAGGAAAATAAAGTATACCATGAATAAAATTACTAACAGGTACCAATTGAGTAAAATAAATAAAGGGGCACATTAGAACTGGCTAGAAACAACTCAGGACAAATTTTTTTTAATTGTAAAATGGGCTGCTGTGGAAAATGAAAAACAAGAGGCAAGTTAACTGCTTTTTTAAAACTTTTTTAGGTGCTTTTCAAGTTTATATTTGCAAATTTAGTTTTTTAACTTTTTTTAGTCTATGAACATTAATGAAAGGCTCACGAAAACCTTTCATTTACTGAAAAAAATCCAGTTTTCAGTAAAAGAAAACAGTTGGTATTTTTTTTATTTTAAAATAAATTAAAAAAACACATGACTTTGCTCAGTTTTAATGATGCATTCATTAATCATTATCCATTTTCCATGACATAATATGGTAATGACAGTTACAGTAATACTACGTTTTCTCCACGTGTCCTCTGATTTCCTCCTTTTTGTACTTCCCTGTCCTCCTTTCTGTGCTTTGGTATCTGGTTATCCTAGTGAAGGCCCATGCCCTTTTAAATTTTCTGGGTAGTAGGATGCAGCCTGCAGCCAGCATAATTTTAAATCTTCCATTGCTACTACCATTCCCAATAAGGGGAAAGAAGCAGAGGTGTGAGATTTCAAGGACACTGGCCCACTGCTACCCAAACCATTGCCAGGCAGTTAGGCATTGGTACCCGCTCATCTGCTCCAGCAGGGGGTCTGTAGGAGTCAAACATGACTCATACACAGCTCTCCTCCCTGGCTGCTGTGGCTGGCAGGCTCCTCCCTGAACCTCAGCCTCAGAGGCATGTACAAATCTCTTGACTGGGGAGCTCTAGCAAGTAGGGGAGGGGGGCATAATCTGGGTGAGTAGGGGTGTGCGAGGAAGCACAGAGGGGAGGTGAGCCAGCCCTGTGGGTCCCAGAGCCTTTCCCAGGAAGGGTGGCCTGAGACTAGGACTGTGTTCCTAGAAGGGTTGGGGAGGGAAGCGCACCCTGCGGCGCACTTCCAGAGCAGTAGGCTTGGGCAGAGAGCAAGCTGTGTGGCACTGAGAGCCCTCTCCCAGTCATACAGGGGAGCTGGGATCTGCCTCTGCCAAGGGGACTACAAATACAAATATTGGCCCTCGGGTACTAGAGATGCAAGGCAATTAGTACATCCCAACTGGGATGAGATTGTGAGGAACAAACACTCCCACCAGTCACATTAAAGAAATGAAACTCAACCTGATCACCTGTCTGATGTTTTCTTTTCAAGTAATGGCTTTGACTTGCATCAGTTATTGATGTGGGTTAAATTGGATTGCATTACAATATTATACTTTTATGAAAACTCAAAGATGTAATTGTTGGGTCACGGTCATAAATAATATTTTTAACTGGGTCCTGAGAAAAAAAGTTTGACAACCACTGCTCTAGGGTGTGGTCCTTTTGTGGGATCACCATACCCATCCAAATGAACTCTCACTGACCTGATGGTGAAAGTCAGGGGTCATTTGGATGGGCTCCTATTACTTATTTAAATATGCAATTGCATTGCATTGCCAAGAGTGAAGATGGGTTCATGCCATGTTTTGTTGCAGGCCACCTCATCAATACTGGAAGGGAAATGCTACCTTCCATCCTATCAAGTCATTTCTCCTTACCACACAGGCAGAGTCCCAGACATGCAGTTGGCAATTTGTTTGCATTCTTCCTGGCATCAAATTCTGAAACCTGCTATCAATGACCAAACCAGACTGGCTCCCTTGGCCCCAGCCTTCATAGCAAAGTAAGACAGGTGCAGTAAATTACAAGGTTCATTTATCAAATTTAACCCTAATTTCATTTTCTTAAAAATGCTTCTATTTCGATTTACCAAAGTCCTGTTTCTGTGCTGCTTCTGCAGTGGGGAGAGAAACATTTTATGGCTGATGACTGAAATCCAAATTGCTACAGAGCTTCTAACATTTTTGCTCTAAGCCTCAGTGGAGATGCTATACATTGGAAGATGCAGTGAACAAAGACACAGTATGCCTGCTGAGTAAAAAATTAGTCTGACAGTCATGATGAAATTTAAAATGCATAATGATGCCATCCTGGTTGGAGCTGAAGCTGGTTATGCAATAGCTACTGGGTGAAGGGAATTCAGGGTATAGTAAGCCTTAAGTCTCCTTGACTTTGTGAGGCAAAATCTGACACACTATTTTATTGTAACATAGCTGTTTTCTGCTTAATTTCCTTTGCTCCTCACATCAAATATTCCACTTCTTTCAGAACAATAAGATGTGTCATGCTGGGAAGAACCAACAACAATTCTTTCTCCTCTCCCTGTAACTAAATAATAAAACTCCTGTTATTTAGGAAGATACTGTAAAATCACTCCAAAATCAGTAACGCAAGTGTCATGTTCATTAAAATGGAACTTGAAATATTAAAAGTTAAAAAATAAAAAGTCAGTGGAACAATAACACACAGTGGACCTGCTACTCACAAAACTCAGGTCTGATTCAAGGTGCACCAACAGCCATGCTGTTCTCTAACACACGATAACCTTCTTTAATATAAATATAAATAATTTCATGCAATGAACAATGGGTCAAATGCTTGACTGGTGTAAACCGCATAGCTCCTGCTGCCATAGTGGCCTGTATACTGTAGAGGTCTGCAAAACAGACTGAATCATTTTATATCACACCTGTAGTTTAGCAGAAGGTCCTGCTGAGGCATTGCTCTGTGTTCTGCTTCTAGAGAAAGAGACCAAGAGCTCTTGCAATGAAAATTCTCACTCCATGCCAGCTTCAAAGGTTTCTGTCGAACTCCAAAACTCAGTAAATTGCCTCTTAAGACTTAGCTGATAATCAGACTCAGTAGCAGCCCCTAACTGTGTTTATAGGAAGATCAGTTCCAGAGTTGAGGGAATACATGTTGTGAAGGACTGTGCCTGTCATCTTTCCTGGAAAGGGGTGTTTTGATTCTCTGTCAGGTGATGCTGACCCTGCAGGGTTGCCATAAAGTCCTGCAGCCCCTCTAGGCAAGAATCAGGCCCTCTCCAAGCATTGCTGTTACTCTGCTTCCAAGTCCAACAGCCTGTGGACAGGACAAGGCTCCCCGCTCAGCTAGGCTGGACTGGGCTGGGCTGTGTTGCCATACAGTCCTCAAGCCGCCCTCCCCTTCTCCCCGGCTGGGACGCATTACCACTTCCTCTCAGCTATGCCTTCTGGCACTACAATCCTCCTGGTGGGATCTGGTAGTCAGTCTGTTTCCCCCACTGTCCCATCCTTTGCTGAAGCCTCTGTTGGGCTTTTAAGTCTGTCTTCTTGCCAGAGAGAGTGCAGCCTGCCTGCTGGGGAGGGCACTTTCTGGCCATTGGGGAAGCTGAGGACTCCCTCTCTGGCTGGAGGGATTGGTATTCTCCACCACACATGTAAATAATGCCTAATTCAGACAATCCCTAGTAATCTATTTGAGAATACTCTTTCAGGGACAATACTTCTCAGTCAGGACTTGATCTAATACCAGCTGAAATCTAAAGAAGTCCTTTCACTGAATTCACAGAGTAATGGATCAAATCTTAAAACCACAATCAAACAAAGTACTTTCTGTATCCATGGGCCCCTCAGTACTTCTTTCTTTGGAACATGTGTATCATTATTATTCTTCTAATAAAAACTTGACTTTGGTGCACAGACACTGCTCTATAGTGGCAATCTGAAAGACTGTCTGTCCCTGATTGTAGACTTCATTGGGTTTTTTAATTGTTGTTTGTGCACTTTAGCTTGCTGCCCCAAAATATCAATTTTCATTTTAAGGAATCATATTACATATGAAATGCAAATTTTAAACATCCAGCATGTCATAAGTATTCAGGCAAAGCTCAAACCTCTATTGTGCTATCCGACATTGCAAATGACATTACATTTGTGGGGCTATATATAGCCACCCAAGTCCATCATTTACCTCTTGAAGTTTGGGATTTCTCTTTCAATTATAAGCAGAGCTTCCTCTCTAGTTTTGTTTATGTGTCTGCCTGTCAGCCCAGCGCCAGTGGCTGTCTCTGCTGTGCGGCTGCTGCTCCCTCATCCTGTTTATAGGTCAGCGAAGACAGCCATTGATGCAACATTACAAAGCAGACCCTCCCACAACACTCCAGGATGTTTTAGTGACATTAATATGAGTGGCCTTTTCAGAGTCTAACATCCATCCTCTTGCTGGTTCAACTGTTTCCTATACAAAACTCTACTTTGGTTTCCTTGTAAGCCCAAATGTGCCGTTCCCTGTGAAAAAACACAACTGCTCATTCTACCCAGCAAGCACACACAACTGCCTGTTTTAGAAACTCCTATCAGCTATTTGTAATTCAAATCCTTGCCACTCACAGAACTGTAAGAAAGGGTATACTTGCATTCAGTGGTGGAGTCACATAGATGTCAGCAAAGGCAGAATTTCTAATCAAACAACATATTATAATTTCCAAGTGATTTTGATTTGTTCTGCTGGGTGGAGTGAATTTTGTCATCAAGCTTTATGGGCTGAACACTGTAAAAGTTGAGCTCATGTTTAATATAATGAAAACTGAGGGAACTCAGCACCTCACAGGATCAAACGCTGCATCCCACCATTCCCAGGTGCATCTCTCTTACCTGTGTTTCGATAAAGACCAAATTCCCATTTGCACCAACATTATTTTACACCACCGGCAGTCAAAGAAGCTTTAAAGTGGGGGCTTAAGCATGGATGGGGTGTGTGTAGAATAATGACCCTGCCAAAGTCAATAGGAAGTTTGCCATTGATTTCAGATGGCCCAAGTTTTCACTTTGACTCTTTCAAATTCTTCATCCTGTCAATACTGTCTAAGGTGGTCTTAGAATAAGTGAGAATCAGACTCAGAATTTATTTATTTATTTATTTGAGTAGGCAAACCAAGCACTGAAGTACAATGATTTACTCCCTATCTCCTTGTGGACTCATGTACCTGATGCCAGATTCCTAGTTCTCAGTTTGGTAGTGGGAAGGAAAATGGAAAGTGGGCCTTGAGTACAAATGTTTATAATAACCAGAGTGTAGTCTTCACAGTCTGATCTATCCCAGCAGCACACCACAAGAAAAAAACGGGTCAGTCCCCTACTGAGTGAGCATATATAATATGTCTGAAGGCACATCAGCATTTAAATACAGAACTGGTTGTTGAAATGGAGCCAGGAAGACAGTCCCATATAAGATCAGTGTAACTCCCATTTACATTATTACAAAGGTTTGAGTTGGTTTGGTTTGGAAATTTTTCCTACAGGCCAGACAAGACACAGATTAATTGATTTGAAATCAACAATAAACAATAAGGTCTGATTTTTTTTTAAAATCTGTGGAAACTGAAATAAAGCTCTTGACAAACTTTCCCCATTCAGTACCAAGTCCAACATAGCACAGAGTTGTTAAGGACTCCAGAAATTGCTGCTCTTAAATTCTTAAGTCTGTAGGGAACACAGAATTCCAGGATCTAGGACGATCTCTATACCACCTACTCATAACCCAGAGTTTACAGACTCTTTAATTTTTGCCCAGGATGCGTGCATGACCATCCATCTTCAAAAATGAATCTATTAAAAAAAACAACCTGTTTTGCAAAGCCCCACCAGCAAAAAAAGCTACACCTTGTTCACTGTTAGTTCTTGTATTAGTATTTGTAACATTTATGCATATATTCTCTAAAACTTTCAGTGGGCAAGGATTGTACTCTTTGCTTTGTTACTCACTAGACTGAGAATGTAATGTAATAGAAATAATAGTATATAGGACCAGTCCACACTCTATTCCACAATGTGCAACAAATCACTGACTCCAACGTACGTGTGAGAGTTTTTCAAAGTCGGCATCCTGGTTCCATTAACTACCAATGGGAGTCAGACATTTAACAGTCTGACTTTTGTGCCTTTTAAAATCTCTCCCTTAGCCCATAGGTACATTGTGAATATTAATTGACTGAAAAAGCCCAGCTCAATTCTACAAGCTCTGGTGACACCTCAGATCAAACTATTCTACACATGGTGCATTGTCTCCCTTTTCATTTATTTTATTTCTTAAGGTCCTGCCTCATGATTTTTGAATATTTGGGGTTAGTAATGTTGCTTTAATATGATGTGGTTCTGGGATTCAGGATGTTGTACCCAGGGGTTAAAGTATAATTTGGCAGGTCCCGGAACCCTCCCACATGGGTGGGCCTCCCTCCCAAATGTCCAGGCCCCCCAAATGCCAGCCCCCTTCCCACCTACCCCGCACCCCAGCTCCTGCCCCCACATGCCAACCCCCCACCCCAGCTCCTCCCCCCAAACACCCTTCCCCAGCCCAGCTCCTGCCCAACAAATGCCTTCCCCCCACCCGAGCTCATGCCCCCAATATCCATTCCTCTGCCTCCAAAATCCACCCCCAGGCTCCAATACCTGCCCCCGAAATCCACCCCCTGCCCCCAATATCTGCCCCTAAATTCCACACCCTGCTTCCAATACCTGCCCCAAAATCCAGCCCCTGCCCCCAATACCCACCCCCCAGTGTGGGCTGGGCCACCCCAGTTCTCACGTGCAGCGTGCGCTGGGCCGGGAAACTACAATATAGACGCATGTATAAGCTGATCCGTGCATAAGCCAACCCCCCAGTTCTGAGTCCTCAAAAGAGGCAAAAATGGGTGACCCATGTATAAAGCGAGGTCCCCTTTTGGCCTCAGCCCCTAACCCCCCCCACCCAGTGCCGCTGTCCTCCCCCACAGTTCCCAACACCCTCCCTAACCCCTACACCCCTGCCACTGCTTTTCCCCTGTCCCCTGCCACTCTCTCCACCCCTTACTGCTGGTCCCTGCTCTGTTCATTCTCCCTGCTGTCCCCCTGCTCACCGCCACCTTCTCCATTCCCTGCTGCTGTTCCCCATCACCCCTCACCCGTGACGCTGCTTTTCCTAGCCTCCCAGACACCCCCCCACAACCCTTGGGCCCTGCCACCACTTCCCTAGCCTCCCCAACCCCCAGGCCGATCCCATCCCCAGGGCCCCCTTACTTGGCTGCTCTGGACTCCAGGGTCCCCTCCTAACTCTAACTCCAGACCAGATCGATTGCCCAAGATGGCAGCCCTGGCCACACTGGGGCTCCAGCTTGGAGCATGCCCAGTGAAACTCCTGGGCTCGGGGCTGTCTACCGTATTGACCCGTGTATAAGCAAAATGCCTGTTTTGAAGCCAGTTTGCAGCCACAAAAATCTTGGCTTATACACAAGTATATACTGTATGCAGGCTGCACTTGGAGGCTTCTGCCGCCAAGCACATCCTGTGCATGCCCAGGCACCCCCCCACCCACCCCCTGCCTGCTGGAAAGCATGGCAGAACGCGATTCCAGGGCTGGCTATTTTTAGGGGCCCAGCGCTCTGGGCCCTAAAAATAGAAAATGGAACTGGAACGCTGCATTCTGGGGCCTGCTATTTTTAAATGGCAGTTCTCCGGAACACAGCATTCCAGCACCATTTCCTATTTTAGGGGGCCCAGAATGCTGACCCCCTAAAAATAGTGGGCTCTCGAATGGTGTCCCAGGACATTCTGGCTTACTTTAACCCCATGTTTATTGTTTTGACATTAAAAAAATGTAATAACTTTCACATGTCTTACTTCAGCAATGTCTAAGGGATGGGGTCCACTTTAATTTAGCCTAACATCTCATTATAAGAGAGGTGAAGAGGTTCCTTTGTAGAGCTACTCATTGGCATAATTGCAACAAAGGGCTCCTGTGGTAGACCGCATCTGTTTTGTTATCCCCTATTGTTCTTCTCATTATTTAGATCCATATTCATTTCACAAAGAGCTTCTCTCTCAATTTCCTTTTTTCAGCTGTTAATTATCTTCGCTGCTAATTCATTCACAAGGATTTGAGGACCCAAAGACATATATTCACTCTATATCTTCCAGACATCAATGTACTTGTGCATCTAGCTCACCCATATTCTTATCTTCCCTGGAAAAAAAAGGCGGGGGGAAGATAGCACAGAAAAAACTGATGAATGTAAGCAAACTTTCTATCTTTATATGTACCTAAGCAAGTAATTATCAAGTAATTACTAAATAATACCAAAAGGTGCAGAACTTGGCTAATCTCGCTGACAAAAAACCTGATTATGTACCCTGGAAAGGAAGGATGGCATTTAACTCATAGTGGATTACCTATCAGCCAGCTTTTGATGGTCATCAGTGATATAAACTAATCAGGGGCCAATTTCCATTTCTATTTGTACTATTTCTCCATGCCCTGTGTTTGCCAAGTCACACAGATGTTCAGACTTTTTGCAGGTGAACTAGCCACTAGAATGATCTACCACTTCATCACTATCCCTCCCACTTAACCACACACTCTTCAAACAGTCCAAGTTGGGTTATATGGATTCACGGCAAACTCAGCCCATCTTCCAAAGGAACCAGCATGAGCAGAACATGAGGTGCTCCAGCAGGGGATGAAATCACACAGATCAGAATTGAAGCTTATCTATTCCTGAATCAAAATATACACACACTCTTCTCCAACATTCCTAATTCCAAGTTTATTTTGGAGTCCTCTCAACTGAAAGTCTCCTTCTTTGAAAAACACATCTTTAGAACACAATTACTACATCAGACATTTCTACAGAATAGGTCCTGCATGTATAAGAAATCACGTTTTATCACCACTAGAACTAAACAGATTTTTATAATGGTGTGGCTAGATGGATTTTTTTTCTTCTCTAGCTATAAATTGCTTTAAAGTTATATTTATTGCTTCAAAAATACAGATTTATGTATTTACTTACTGATTTCAAGCTTTGTTTTATGTACTAGTGTGGTACCAGAGACTACTTTTCCTTGTCAAAGCTGCCGTTTTAACAATATTTCTGGCCTGGGCTTTGCTTCTAGGAATCAGTAGTGTTTCCCAGCTGTGGACGGTGGTGTAAGAGTGCCTTCTACAGAGGGAAAGAAGAATTGTATGGCAGTAAAGAAATCTATGGCATCAAAACTAAACGGTAGCTCTCAGCTACAAGCTGCATCATTTTTAATCTGTAATCAAGAAATATACAAGAGCAAGAACAGTTCTCCTTTGAGAAATTCACCCCAGGGATGACAAGGATGTGTATTTTTTACTTGTCATATGATAACAAATATGTCATTCCAATGTAAGTGAATGACAAGTCACTCTGGTTCTAAGGGGGTAGCTGTGCTAGTCTAGTTCAGCAAAACAAGGAGTCTGGTGGCACTTTTAGACACTCAAAATTTATTTATTGCATGAGCTTTTGTGGGAGAAGCATCTGATAAAGTTGGATTTTTTTCCCACAAAAGCTCATGAGATAAATAAATTTTATCCACCAGGCTCTTTGTTTGTTTATAAGTAATTTTAGTGATCATTATTTATAAAAAAATAGATACACTTCTCTCCATGGTTCTCAAGGTGTTTTACAAGCATTCATTAATGTGACTTTACAACACTTTTAGGAGATTGTAAAATGAGTAAGTGATATTTACCAAGGGCAGAGCAATCCAGCGACATCCCCAACCCTAAGACCCCAGTCCAGCAAAGCAGCATAATCATCTACTTAACTCTAAGCACATGAATAATTCCTATTGAGGGCTGGTTCTTCCATAGAGGTGACCTAGGCGGTCACCTAGGGTGCCAACAATTAGGTGGCACCAAGGGCTTGGCTGAGGCTGCTCTGCTCCCCTCATGCATCTGGATCCCACCCTGGCTGGGGCCAGACCCAATGAGGCAGGCCCACTACCTGTTCATGGCCGGATCCCCAGCTGAGGCTGGATCACGGCAGCAGCGGTGCTGCTCCTCACCCATGGCTGGATCCACAGCCAGGGCCAGATCCTGGTGGCAGCACTGGTCTGCTGGTAGCCAGGGGGAGGGTGTCAAAATCCCTGCTGGCCTATGGCGGCAAAAAACCTTGGCCCAGTCCTGTTTCTGTCAGTGGGAGGACTTGTGCTTAAAGTCAACCATGTGCTTATGTACATTGCTTGACTGGAGTCTATATCAGTGGTTCCTAAACTTTTCTCTGCTGCGACAAACCATACTGCGCTGTCCTCATGGCCTCGAGACCCTGACGCCATGGGCAGCCCCCAGCCAGGGCTGGATCCCGCCACCACTAGAGGCCCCCCGGCCCAGGCCAGGGACGGGTCCTGCCGCCACTGGTGGCATGCTTAACGGGTTGCTGCGGTACACCGGTGTGCCGCGGCACACTGGTTGGGAACAACTTGTCTACATCTCAGGTAAAAGCCACAGTTCTTCATGACTCCTACCCAGGTATTACAGTGATGAAACTTTTGCCCTATTGAAGTCAACTGTTAATTTCTCATTTATAGCAATAGACCCAGGATTACATCCCATATCTTCTTATCCCATGCCTATCCTTAACTAAAAGGTTATCCTTCACCATCTACTTATTCCCCATCTTACCAGAGAAAAAAGGGTTTTTTTTCATAAATATCAACCTGTGCTTCTTAGATTCCAGATGATGATTTAGAAGTACATAGTACTGCCTTACATACCATATTTTTAGATATTTGACAGTTTTATTCCTACATTGTATATAGATTTCAGTAGGAAAAGTCTTTCAGAAATTCTGTAAATTATGATGTCTATGTGAACAGGAAGCAACTAGGTTCATTGCAAGTGCAGCGTTCACCCCATCATCTTCTTCCATCATTCCAATAGGTTCCAGTTACTGGATTTAACACAGGGAAAATGGGTTAATTTTTGAATGATCAACAACAGTTATGAGAGCTGGCATATGAATTCTTGGAGCATGTTATTGTTAGATTCCCATATAACTCATCTGCCCTTACACAGCCAGAAAGGAGTGGACTTTCTTTGGGAGACCACTTGCCTTTATAAGGCTTTTAATAACAAGCAAGCACAAACATAAGATGACAAATCATGCCATAAGGATGGTTGAAAATTCCATTTTCCAAGCCAGGGAGCCCACAACGCAGCTGACACAATTGATATTTGGAATCAGGTCACTGTGAGGAGAATGGGGATGACTGAAGGGGTATATGTGGGTGAGTGATCATATATGACAAACCCAACATCAGATGAGTTACTGTGGCCATGTTTATGCTAGAAAAGTTTTGCCAGTATAACTATTCTGGCAAACACTCCTTGAGCAGGGATATAGCTTATACCAGACAGAGTGCTTTAGCCAATGTAGCTTATACCAGCTCCCTGAATGAAATAAAAGTGCTTTTCCTGGTATAAGTTAGGTCTGCATAACTTCATTTGCAGTAGGCTTTTGCTGGTACAGACATGTTTGTTTTTAAAAGGGATATTACTATAACAGCAAAAGTTTTTAATGTGGTTCAAGCCTATGTCAGGGAACAGAAGCTAGAAGAATGGGACTATGTGGGCCAAGTCCTAAAACAACATGGTTATTTTTTGAGTATTAATAAAGACTTTAAAACTACATTGGAGGCTTGAGGCAATAAAGTGGTACAGCATGAAATGTGAAGGTAAAAAAAGGCCTTTCAAAAGGATCAGACACAGACTCAAAGGAGATGAAACAGATGATTGCCTGAACAATATAAGATATACAGAGAATAATGCTTCATGTGATTTGGTCAAGTCTTTCTCCAACTCGGAAACTGATCTCCTTGGAAATAAACTGATCTCCTTGGAAATAAACAAAGATTTTTTGTTTTCTTTTATTCTTGCATGATGAGCTGCAAGAGAGTGGAGGCTGTGTCATCTGTTTTAAATAACAGTGGAACCAGAGACAGGAAAAATCAGTTCCATTCCTTTCTCTACCACTGACCCATCACACAATCTTGGAGATTGTTTTTTAATAATTTTTCTTCTGCTTCAGGTTCCTAATCTACAAAGTAGACTAAGGGTATTTCTCTACTCAAAAAATGCAGTGAGCATAATTTAGTTATTGTTTGCAAAACATGGAAAGTTCTATGTAAGTGTTAACTATTATAATCCTCAGATCAGATAACTACATAAATGCAGGTTTTTGAAGTTTTCAGGGTTTAATTTTGACTGGGGAGGGGTTGGGGTAGACAAAAATGTGCAAAAAAAACCCCCAATAAATATCTGAATTTTCTACTGTATTTAATGTTACTTTTGTGTCTCTTTTTTGTGAACTTTGAAGCAATCAAATGTTCTTGGCAGGAATTTTCACAAAAAGTAAAAGTGAAGTTTAAATTCAGAGAATCCAAAAATTTACTTTTGTGTATCAAATTTGTACTAGAAATGGTGGTTTATTCATCCAATAAGGGAACAGAAAAAATATCATGTGACTTATAATTAAGCCAGTCAGCTTGGGTTTCAGCATTGCGTATCACTCAATATACCATAAATATTTTTAAAGTTTTAAGGCCAGCTCACTGACCAATTGACCTGCCATTTGGCAAGTCATATTGCCTCTCTGATCCTTTTTTTTCCCTCCCAATTATTGTCCATGAGGATCAAAAGTTTTTTGGGTAAGCACTCCCTTCTATATTGTGTCTGTAGAGTGACCAGCTTGATGTGGCCCTGATTTCAATTGGGATCTTTAAGGAGTACTGTAAAATTAAAATGTAACAATTAATCAATACATTGGAATGAAGACTGATCCATGAACAGGAAAAAGGTACTAAATTAATTTAATCAAACTTGAAGCTGTTGCAAATTACTTTCTCAGATCTACTGCAGAGTCAACAAAACTCAGGAGGTGTTCTTTTACTATAGCTGTGTATTACCTAACAATGTCTAAATTGATATGCCCTTGAAGAAAGATAATAATTGAATGTCTATAACAGACTGTACCCTACACAAATGCAACAGTTCTCAGGAGTGCATGAAGATCAGTGGTGCCATCATCTTTTTAATACATATTTCCATGAGGGAGACCTATATTTTTATAATTTATTTTTATATATTCCAGGTTCTCTTGTCTCATCCATCTATGGTTTGTTCCAGTAGCCCACTTATCATCAGATTGTCTTGGTTCCCCAACATCTGGTGCAGACCTTGTTAATCCAGGCACTGTCCAAGCCAGCATGACTCTCCTAGTTCATGTCACTCTCATATTCAAGGTAGGCAAGTGAAGCATTAGGGGGTCTTTTGCCCAAGGACCCCTACTGGGAAGGTAGATAGGTACCCACCGGAATTTGAACCCCAGTCTCCTGTATCAAAGGGCATCACTCTTAACCACTATGGCGCTCTTAACCACTACACTAGCCAGTCACCATCACAGCAGAACAGACCACAACAATCTCCCAGAACAGGAACCAGTCACCATCACAGTAGCAGACATCCAACAATGGGTCAAGAACATGAAGAGCTGGACAGCACCTGGCCCGGACATGATCCACACCTACTGGCTAAAGCAACTAACAGCAGTGCATGAATGCCTAGCAGCACAGATGAACCAGCTCCTAGCAGCAGGCTCCCACCCAGACTGGTTAACACAAGGAAGGACAGTGCTGATCATGAAAGACCCCCACAAGGGAACAGCACCATCCAGCTACTGGCCAATAACCTACTTCCCCACAACATGGAAAGTCCTATCAGGCATCATAGCCACCAAGCTACAGGACCACATGGGCCAGTACCTGAGCACAGCTCAGAAGAGCATTGGGAACAACACCAGAGGCTCAAAACACCAGTTGCTCATAGATAGAGCAGTCGCCCAAGACTCAAGGTCTAGACAGACCAATCTGAGCACAGCCTGGATTGACTACAGGAAAGCCTACGACTCAATGCTGCACACATGGATCTGTGAATGTCTGGCACTATACAAAGTCAACAGGACACTAAGGACCTTCCTCAAGAACTCAATGGGACTGTGGAAAACAATGCTGGAAGTCAACTCAAGACAGCTTGCACAAGTGGCCATCAAGTGCAGCATATACCAAGGTGATGCACTGTCCCCGCTGCTGTTCTGCATTGGCTTGAACCCCCTCAGCCAGATAATCACAAGGACTGGATATGGATACAAGTTCAAGAGCGGAACTACCATCAGCCACCTCCTCTACATGGATGACATCAAGCTGTATGCTAAGAATGAATAAGACATCGACTCACTAATCCACCTGACACGGATCTACAGTGAGGATATTGGGATGTCATTCGGACTGGAGAAGTGTGGCCGGATGGTAGTAAAGACAGGAAAGGTAGTCAAGACTGATAGGGTGGAACTACCAGCAGGCCACATAGCAGACATACAGACCAGCTACAAGTACCTTGGCATCCCACAGTCACATGGGAACCACGATGAGGAGGCAAGGAAGACAGCAACATCCAAGTACCACCAAAGGATAAGACAGGTCCTGAAGAGCCAGCTCAATGGGAAGAACAAGATCCATGCCATCAACAGGTACGCCCTGCCAGTCATCAGATATCCTGCCAGTATAGTGAGCTGGCCAAAGGAGGACATGGAGGCTGCTGATGTGAAGACCCGGAAGCTCCTTACAATGTACGGAGGTTTCCACCCCAAGTCCAACACCCAGAGACTGTACACCAGCCGGAAAGAAGGCGGGCGGGGTTTGGTGAGTGTCAAAGCTACTGCCCTGGATGAAACCCAGAGCATCCAGGAGTACATCAGTAAGATGGCACCCAAAGATGAGCTGCTGAGAGAATGCCTGAGGCAGCAGCAGACATGGGAGGAAGATCAAGCAGAAGAAGTGCCATGGCAAGACAAGACCCTGCATGGGATGTACCATCAACAGATAGCTGAGGTGGCTGACATTGGGAAATCCTACCAGTGGCTGGAAAAGGCTGGACTAAAAGACAGCACTCAGGCACTGATCATAGCAGCACAAGAACAGGCACTGAGCACCAGATCCATTGAAGCAGGGGTCTACCACACTAGACAGGACCCAAGGTGCAGACTGTGCAGAGAGGCCTCAGAGACAGTCCAACACATAGTGGCAGGATGTAAGATGCAGGCAGGAACAGCATACACTGAACGGCATAACCAAGTAGCTGGCATTGTGTACAGGAACATCTGCACAGTGTATGGGCTAGACCCTCCCAAGACCAGATGGGAGATCCCACAGAAGGTCGTGGAGAATAACAGGGCTAAGATCCTGTGGGACTTCCAGATCCAGACAGACAGGCAGGTACTGGCCAATCAACCAGACATTGTGGTAATAGACAAGGACCAGAAGACAGCGGTGGTGATAGATGTAGCAGTGCCAAGTGACAGCAACATCAGGAAGAAGGAGTATGAGAAGCTGGAGAAGTACCAGGGCCTAAAAGAGGAACTAGAGCGGATGTGGAAAGTAAAGGCCAAAGTGGTCCCGGTGGTGGTAGGAGCACTCGGGGCTGTGACTCCTAAGCTGGGAGAGTGGCTCCAACAGATCCCAGGAACAACATCAGAGCTGTCTGTCCAGAAGAGTGCAGTGCTCGGAACAGCTAAGATACTGCGCAGAACCCTCAAACTCCCAGACCTCTGGTAGAGGACCCGAGGTTGAGGATGACACATACCACCCATAAGGGGGTGAGAGGGGAATTTTATATATATATATATATATGTATTTATCTCCCTCATGGAAATACCTATTTGTGTGTATATAGATAGATTTTCAGATGGGTTGTGGGGTAGTTATGTTAAATTTTGTATTCAACAACTTTCAAATAGATGACTATATAATTACTGTATTAGAAATATATAGGGTTCTCTATTTTGATCTCGTAAAGTTTTAATTGGCCTCATTTTCTTCCATTTGTCTTTATAATTAGAAAGCAGCTCAAGATAAAAAAATCAGATTTCAGTTGAGATTTGCAAACATTGACAAATTTTATGGTTGTTGAGAGCCAGTGTTTTATTTTGGATCCCTCTCATTTGCATACCTCTCAGCAAAATCCTGCCACAGATTTAGTGAGAAGAACAGTCCATTCATTGCTAGCCTCAGACTTGGGAGACCCATATTCAGTTCTTTACTCTGCTACTGACTTCCTGTGAGACCTTATGTGAAGCAATGAGCCTCTCTGTGCCTCAATTCCCCATCTGTAAAATGGGACTAATAGCAACATTGTGAAGAAAAAGATTATGAGACGCTCAATGTAACATACCAGAGTATAATACAGCCTAATGATTAGCTGTGTCACCCCTTCCCTCTAGCCTGGGGTGTCCTTTAAAAAGCTTTGCCCCTGTACCACCAGCCTCGACTGCTCACAAAAGCCTCCAACATGTAAGTTACTCCCAGCTACATCTGTGTGTGCGCTGCCATCAATCAGCCACACCTAGGCTCTTATCAGCCTGCATTATACTGCAGGTGACCACAACACATCCCCAGTCTTAGATCCTTGCACCCCTCTACTGCCCAGCCTGCTTCTGGAGGATACCAGTTTATACAATGTTTGTTATTTCTTTAATAGAAATCATTATGCATATGACTTGCCACACCAAATGGATTTGCCCACTTCATTTTAAACACAGTGGGTTAGATGAAACAATTTATAACAATTTATTAACTCAAAAAAAGATTTTAAATGAGTACATTTAAATAGGCATAAAATGGGAGTGTAGATGTCTGAACTTGGCTCAAAGGGTGCTAGACGTTGGGCTCCAACCCATAGCAAGAAGTCTGTGCTGCAGTTAAACAGGCCCTTTGACTGAGCCCCATGAACACAACTCTGCTGGCACAGGCCAGCTGTAGGTGTGTATTTGCAGTATAGATATACCCTACATTCTCTGTGTCACTCAGTCAGGACAGGGGTAGAGCAGCATCACAGGTTTCAGACTCAAATAATGCTACGATACAGATTTTCCACATGCCCTGCCAAAGCCCTCCAGCTAAAGAGAAGCCAGAACCTGACATTTTCAGTGTAAAAAACAAGCAGAGGCGGGAGGTGGGACCTTCAGGGAGCCATAGTTATATGGTACATTATAAAGGAGAAGTAAAGGACATTTGTTTTTGAAGTTCATCATTCCTAAGTGTTTTAAATTTCCCACTAACTTTTCAGATCACAAGTAACTTATTAACTTTTTTAATGATAAATTATTTTTAATGCCATGGTAGGAATTATGTGCCTGGTTGGTTTTGAATTAGAAGCATGGAATGTATTAGGACACAAATCTAAAATTTATTAACATTTTATTGATATGCTTTAGGCTGCTGCTGTCAAACATTCTATTCCTCATACAGCTATCTGATGATGACAAGACGCATTCATCCATCCAGTCTCTTCAACCAAACAACTCTAATCAGTGACACTGTGTTGTATATAATTAGTGCCAGGTACTGTCTCCCTGTGAAGGTACTGAGAAACTGTAATCATGCCACATTTCAATCATCTCTTTTGATAAGCTAAACAGATTTGACCTCTTTCATAGTGAGGCATTTTCCACAGACTTTATATAATTTTTGTGGCTCTTCTCTGCACCCTCCCCAAGTGTGCAACATCCCTTTTAAAGTATTATCACCAGAGCTGTATGCAATATTCTAGCATCAATCTCGTCAATGTCAAATCACCTCTCTACACCTACTCACCCGTTTATACATCCAAGGATTACATTAGCCATTTTTGTCACACTATTGTCCTGGGAACTCTTGTTGAAATGTTTGTCCACTATGGCCCCCAGATACATTTCAGAGTCACTGCTCCAGGACACAGTCCCCCCCACCCCATAGGTATGGCCTGCATTCCTTGTTCCAAGGGTATATGACTTTGCATTTGGCTGCATTAAAACAGACTTGTTTGAATGAGCCCAGTTTACCAAACAATCCAGATTGCTATTTATGACTGCCCTAGCCTCATCATTATTTATCACTTTGCCAATCTTTGTGTCATCTGTAACTTCAGTTGGCAATTTTAGATTTCCTCCCACATCAGTGATCGAAATACTCAATAGCATCAGCTCTAATACTGCTCTCCACAGAGCTCCACCAGCAACACTTCCATTCAATGATTCCTAAATGACAACTACTTTTGAGAACTCTGAGTTAGCCAGTCCTTAATTATGTGCTTCATTAGTATTGCATAGCACTTCTATATTAACTGGAATGTTACATAATACTAACTCAGATACCTTACAAAACTCCAAAATGTCATATTATGCAAATTCTTTTATCAGTCAAATTTACAATCTTACCAAAAATGAAATGAGGCTTGTTTGACAAACCTATGTTCCAGAAAAACATGCTGACTGACATTAAGCATTCCTATCCTTTAAAACTTTATTAATTGAACCCTTTATAAATTCTTCCATTATTTTGGCTGGAAATATTAAGCAGACCAGCCTGTAGCTATCCAGGCTGTCTTATTCTTTATGAACATCAGCACATTGGCACTCTTGCAGTCCACTGGAATTTTCCTAATATTCTAAGCTTTCTTTAAAATTAATACAGGGGACCAATGGTTTCTGTAATCAACTTGTTTTTAGCATTGTTGAGTGTAAGTTATCAAGCCTGCAGATTTAAAATGTTCATCTCTAGCAGATGTTAACATCCTCCTTGGTTATTCATGGACAGGAAAGTAGTTCGCCATGTTTACATTATACGCAATCATCCTCTTTTTTTCCAAAAACAGAATCAAAACATTTATTGAGCACTTCTACCTTTTCTGTCTCATTAACAATTTTACTAACTTCATCTAGTAATGGGCTTAGCCCATTGCGAAGATTTCTTTTGTTCTCAATATACTAAAAACTTCTGATTGTGCTTATCCCTGCCAGCCATACCTTTCCCCCACCTTGTCTTTGGCTTCCATGTAACAGGAAGTCATCTCAGAGCACCCCCTGTTGACCCAGTATGGCACTGCAGAAGCATCATCCTCAGCTCTCTCTGGGCCTTTGTAAGAACTTGCTCCCAGGCCAGAGTTCTTTCAATTAAGGTTCTCCTCTTTGTGAGGTTATCATTTATTAAGGGTATTACAGCAAATCAAACTTCTCCTTTGCCCTAAAAGTCCAGCCCTGGATACCAGAGGCCACTCAATACGATCTGTCACCTTGGGCAATGCTTCAGTGTGTCACCCCCATGGCACTCAAATTTGTCCCAGATACCCCTGTGTCACAATGGAGGAGTGGCCAGGCCCAATCTGCCACCCTTGGTGGCTGCCCAACCTGCCTATAGCTTGTGAGGTCTCTACTTGCTCACCTTGACCCCACCATCCTCCTTCCAGGCCTGCACAATACTTCAGGTTGATTTCCCCTCCCTTGGGTCAGGAGTCCCATAGCTCTTCTTCTGGGGCTGGGAGTGAGCCTGCTAATTCACTCAGGCTCCTCCCTCTGTAGGTCAGGATTCCCACAGTTCTTCTTCTGGGATCTGCACCTCTGAGCACTGGCCTTTTCAACTCTGCCTTTCCCCCCACACTGGAAGTCCACACGTGGGCGCATACCATCTCCTCTCTCTCTGGAGGTTTCTTAGCTCCACATCTGAACTGACAATCACATGACTAACTGATATGTGTCTACACTAGTTTTCCCGACTTGGGGAGGAAGGGTAAATAAGTAACAGGTGGAACTGAACCCATTACCCTTACAGGGCCAGTCACCCTGTGACATTCCTTATGAATGTTCTGTACTTCATAACTTCTAATTTATATTGTTTGCTGGCTAGTTCCCCTTTTTCTACTTGTTTGATATATTACACACATAAATTTTCTAAGTACTGCCTTTACTTCCCCACTGAACCAGGATGGGCTGTTAGCCAAAACTGTCCTGTCTTCCAACGGTAGTATTTTGGCCACCAAGTAAATTAATAGCCCACTGCTTTTACAAGCTACATGGCAGTGCTGAGACCATGTAAAGAGATTAAAACAGATGAGCCTTTAGCAGTTCATTATTACAAATTGTTGGTGACACCATTGTGTAAAAAGAGTGTCTGACGAAGTGGGATTTTTATCACATGAAATCTCATGCAATAAATATATTTGTTAGTCTTTTAATGCCACAGGACTCCTTGTTTGTTTTGTTGAACATGAGAATTTGTAATGCACTAGAGTTCTGAGCACAGTATATAGAATTGCTTGGGGAATATTATGCCCAATCCTGCCTTAACAAGTTAAGAGGGAGTAGTGCAAGGAGCCATTCCCCTCCTAGTGTTCTTGAATAGATGCCATACCCACTTCCCCCCTCCTCCCAATCCCAGCACGCAAGGAATACAAGCACTGCTCCCATACTGGCTTCAAATGAAGGCAAGGCTATATACCCACCACCAAACACAGCAGTGGAACTGGCCCCACAGAGAAAGGTTTGAATGCTGCACTTTTCTATTCACTTTTTTTCATACAAGGATAATTTTAGGGATAACTGTCACTTTTGCTCAAGCACTAGTGTAGCTTCATCAGCTACTACCAAAGTAGGAATCTTCAATGTAGATTAGCTGGTGGTGTTTTAGCCCCTGTTTGGTAGATCATCTCTGACCAGTGTTGGAAGACATGACTACACTATGGCTGCAGTCATTCTGCCCTAGTGTGCTCATGATCGCTTAGCACAGAAGGAACATAGCTAGTCCCCGTTTTCTCACCAGGCTCCTGAGTCTCCAGAGTGGGTCCAGCCGGTCCTGCTTCTGGTCATATGACCAGCAGCATCCTGCTGACGCTCTAGTTGCTTAACAACTGGAAAGTCGGAAGAAGGAAAAGCAGACTGGCCCCTGCTGTGCAAAGGCTGCACTGGCTGCCCAGGGCTGGAACTGCATGTGCAGAAAGCAGCTCACGCCCACCCATCTGCCCGAGTGCTGCCACTCATGGCCATGGCTGCCTGCTACTGGCTGCTCCACAGTTGCAGCGGCAAGCTCATGCCATTGCCAGGCACTGCGGCGGGCAGGGATGGGTAAGCCTGCTGGCCAACCACATGGGCATAGGCCCACCCATAGCTATCCCCTTGTATCACAGATAGAAAAGTCCCTAAAATTCAGTGTTGATGCAGAAGCAGTCTAAGTCCACATGGGTGGTCAGGACTCCCTGTCTTTCCAGAGGCATTTTGCCTTCCAATGGGCAGCACAGTGGCATTCCAATCCCTATTAATGACTGCAGCTTGAAGCCTCACCTCAATCCATGATTGATCAGTTTAATGCGGGGCTGCCATCAGCCAATCAGGACAGCAACACGTGGCCGCTGCTGACCTCAGTCAGGCATGCTAGTTGTTTCCAGCAACATACCTGGGCATTCCTTTTGGGCTTAGCTCTGCTAGGCACTAAATATTCTAGCCCAGGATAGCAGACCACTCGAACACATATGTAGTACCCAGTAATGCACAGGATCAAGCCCTGTTAAAATGAATACACATGAGGTACAAGACTAGTGTAATTTGGCATGCAAACCTCCACACATACAAAAGTTCTAAACTGTTGTGCATAAAATGACCTTTGCCTCTCTGAAGCAGTTTATAATCTGTGTTGAGTGAACATTTGGAGCTGGGCTTTCAGTTGTATTAAGGGAAGGGGAGAGAGGTGGAAAGCACTTTTGAAGTATTATTCATGTTTATGTAAATACTGGTACTATGACTCTATCCTACTGACTCCCAGCTGTGGTCAGTTGGAACTGGAGCCAACAACAGCAACAAAGCTTGTGCTGAGATTGTAAGAAGGTCAAAAGACACTGCACCACTAAGGTAGAGGCTGTACCCAATGTTTTAAATGTCAGCAGAGAGCTTTTTTTAAGGTATGTAAGTTTGAAAAGTGGGGCTCATTCTGTCCTCCATCACACAGGTGCTGTGCTGACACCACATATCAGAGAGCAGAATGGAGCCAAATGTTTAAGCATCAGGGGGAATCACAAACTCTAATTTTACAGGTAACAAAGATGTGTTAAAAGCATTGAGAAGGGGTAGCAGCATTTGCAGGGAAATACAACTCCCCTCCCCCCAGATTCAGCACAGTCAATGGCCACTGGTTTTATTTTATAGTTTCATGATACAAATCCTTTGCAACATCACCTGCTGCCCATTGCAGGTTAGAAGGGCATTTGCTTATGCTTTTTCAAATCTATGTTCATACACAAAGTGCTTGTTTTGAAATAAGCTATTTCGAAATAAAGCCTTATTTCGAAACACCTTATTTCAAAATAAAAAAAAAGTGTTTTCAAAATAAGGGAGGAGGAGGGAATCGAAATAGCATGTCCAGTGTGACATGCTATTTCAAAATAGGAGAGGGGAGGGGGAGGGAGGATCTGTGCTGGGCCCAGAGGCCCCACCCCTGGGATTCCCCTGCCCCCCCGTGGCTCTCGCCGGGCTTCCTCCACCCCCAAACGTCCCCTGCCTGGTGCAGGGGGGCTTCCTCCGCCCCCCCCCACAGCCCCTGCCAGGCCCGCGGGGGGGGGGGGGCGGGCGGGGGGGGGGGGCAGAGGAAGCCCGGGGGTGGGGTGCCCCAGGCTTGGGGGCAGCCCCAGCCGGCTTCCCCCACTTCCCCTTGCCGGGGGTAGGGGGGCGAAGGGGGCTGAGGCTCCCATCCCCCCCTGCTCCCAGCAAGGGGAAGCGGGGTGAAGCCGGCTGGGCCACCCTCCGACCCCCTGCACCCCACTCAGCACCCTGGCCAGTGCTATGCACCCTGGGAGGAAGGTCCTTGTTATTTCAAAACACTCTTTGTTTCGAAATAACGTCCAAACGGCTTATTTCGAAACCACTGGTTTCGAAATAACCCTCCTTTCGAAAGCAGAATGGGTTTTAGCTGTTTCGAAAGGAGGGCTCTTGTTTCAAAATGAGGAGCTCCCTCCTTTCGAAACATCATTTGGACATAGGGACTTTTATTTCGAAACAACCAGTGTTGTTTTGAAATAAAAGCCCTGTGTGGACATACCCATAGTCTCATTTTGGGGGCTCTGGGACTAATCATGGAGTTTGGGATATTTTGTGAATTCCAAAACAGCTAAGAGACATAAAAGACATTTAAAAACAATAATCAGGGTTTAGCAAAAGGCATTCTGCTGAGTCTAAATCTCACATCTTGAGCACTGCAATATCCTTCTCTCTGACCTTGGCAAATTAATCTTTCCCTGTTCATATCCATTCAGAATGCTGTTTCAAAGCTCATTTTCTTAGCCCATCGCTTTGACCATGTTATCCCTCTTTTGCATCCCACCAATGCCCCCCCACCTCTCTATTGCAAACAAACTCACTTTTTAAACCTTTCATGGCCAATCCTCACCACTCCTTCCATCTTCTCACTGAGCTTCAAGCTGTCAGAGGCTGCCTCCAATCAGCCTGCTGCCCACTTGTTAATTTTCAAACAAGCAACTTTGTGCTTTTCCCCATCGCACCCATAAACATCAGCAAACCTTCCTCATATCCACCTTGTATAGTCTCTTGTCTTAGACTGTAGTGTAAGCTGCTGAAGGCAGGGACTCTCTTTTTGTACAGTGCCTAGGACAGTGGGATCCTGGGTCATAACCTGGGCTCCTAGACTCTATGTTAATACACAGAATTAATTAATTAATTAAACTGATTAATTAATTAATATGGCCAAATCACAAAGGTTTCAGGGTGTGATTCTTCTCTCTCACTGGTGAGAATTAAGAGTGACTCCATTAAGTAGGAACATCAGATCCAGCCTCCCACAAACCTGAGCCAGTTTCTCTCCCTAGGCTTTCATGTCTCAGACTTGTCTAAGGAATGTTGACCACTATTTGTTTCAGTCATGAAGACAAATTCTTTCTTTCTTTTGGTGTCCTATTCATGACAGGAAACAGGGCATTAAAGGATAACACATTCTTCCTCACTCCTCAGTCCCACTCTCCCACCAGAGTGAGCAAGCTCCACAGTGCAAACAGAGATTGAACATATTGAGGGAACAACAGATAAGCTGAAGAAAAAGGCCAGGTGCAGCTGTGACCTATTCTTTCCTTGTCTGTTTTCCATAAAACAGCAAATGCTGTGGAAGATCCACTCCAGCAGCATTATCACCAAATTCTTTTGTGAACAGACTCTGCTTGTTGGTTTGTGTATTTATTTATTTTTGTTCACATAAAGATGAACTGAACCAACAGAATGGTTCACTTCTAAGGATGGGTAAGATCTGAGAAAGGATGAGTCAAGGGGAAAATAGGGGTGTTTGCAAAGGGGGGTGGGGGAAACCAACTTTCACACAAGAGCAGCTGCACAAACTTGGATTCCTTGCAGAGACATTTAGATCTGAACCAATGTTCATCACCAGCAGTGATTACTAAAATAGTCAGTCTGCTCACCAGCACTTTCCTGCCTCTCTGATGGCAGAATCCCCTTCCAAATTCTAAAAGATAATCACTGCCCAGATTGTTCCAACCTTGCAATGCATCAGATACATGTACACTCAGTTTATTCATTTGCTTGGGCTAACTCAGCACCCAGGAATGAAATATCATTAACTAGAATAACTGCTTAGAGGTCTATTTCCCCCTTTGTGTTTTGTTCGATACATACTGTGAAAGGGGCAGTGTATCATTTTGCATCAATCACTCTAACAAAATCAGTCTCCAATCACAGGTGAGGCAACCAGGCAAAGTAATATGATTTTAAAATGATCCCCCCACATGCAAATACACACTTGCAACCACTCACATTAGGAAATGATAGCTTGCCACACACCACTAAGCTGCTTTAGAAAAATACTTTGTGAACACGTGGTAGAGTTATTAACACAAGCTTTCCAGGCATCCCTCGCAACCTCAGCAATAGCCAGATGCTGAATAAGACAGTGGGACAGAAAAAAATCAGCATTTCTAGATATTGCTGCAGCACAACTAATCTTCATAACAACAGTGTGTGTGTGTGTGTGTGTGTGTGTGTGTGTGTGTGTGCGCGCGCGCGCGCGCTTCACCTAGAAAGGGAGAATTGTATTTTTGGAGGGAAAAAGAGAAAATATTTTTCTGTCAAAGTTTCTTTTTTACTCATGGCGGTGTTTAATCTTGGACCAAGTCCTAGGAGAACATAATTAGTGGACAGCAAAAAGGAACAATGTCTAAAGCACTTGTAAATTCACTTTGCACATGGCTCTACTATTTCCTAAATGGATATCAACTCCACATATGCAAGATGATTATATATAAAGTCACGTGGCTGCTCTATGTCTCAGTTTCCCCATCTCTAAAATGGGGATAAATACAAGAGCTAGGCATTATTATTACTAGCCTGTAGAAACTATTCCTTTCCCCAGATCCACAGATCATGGGCATCATCAGGAGCACTGCTGGCGCCAGGCTTATGGAGCTTGAGCCCCGAGTCCCGTTGCCAGAGCCCCGAGTCCACTGCTGCGGTGGCTGAAGTGGCAGTGTGTGAGCCCTGACTCCCAGCACGCAAGCCCTGGATCTTTCCCAGGGCAGGGGTGCTCCTGAGTATCATATTGGAAAGTGCAAAGTATTCTCAGTATCAAACATTATGCTAAACACTTTAACAAAAAAAGTCCCAGGAACAAGGTTCCTGCTCTTAAAATCTAGATAAAATAATAAAGTCCTGTGGAACATCCAATCCAAGGTGTTTCAACCAAAGAAGCAATTTGCTCATAGGGAGACATAACCTAATTGTCGAAAGGTGCTAGATGCCTAGAATGGCTGATGAAGTGCTGGATTTGCATATAGTCAGTCTCTGAGGATTAGGTCTTTTCAGTCCAGCAAACCAGCTCCAGTTTTGATTGTCTTCATCTCACCAAAGACACACGTTTGCTTTAGGTTTATAATTCCATTTGCAAGCTTGATTCCCAGTCTCTCAAAACACAGAGACTTGTAAAGAAAGGGAAATGTTTTTCTGCAGAAGTGCCCTGCATACTGAATAAACATCTCCCAGTTTATAGCCCTACAATTAAACAATTACATCCACAGTTAGACACTTACATAACTTCTGATTTTTAGCGCACTGAGCCTCTCTGAACTCTCATTGACTTCAACGGGAATAGAGGGAGCTTGGCTCTTCTTGAAAGTTAAACCACTGATTACACTGATCTTGTGCATTATGATCGCTTGTATGTATAGTTTCAATAGCTACCATCCCTCACACACCATTAGCCTAGATTCTTCCTGCCATGCTCACTGTATTTTAGATTTACAACGTTCACATACAGTGAGTACTATTTTCTTTCTCGAAGCTTCTGCTATTTGTGAGCAATTACACTGCCTCTAGCCTTAACTGCTCTCAGTAAAGAACAGTTGATTGGAGTTATTGCAGGATGAAAATTGCAGGCCAAGTGCTTGTATGGGTACATTGAAAAAGTCTAGTTGATAAGGAGTGACACAACTTACCTTTGCAGGCTCTGAAGTGATCTAGTAAGAACCAGTGCTATCCAAACCAAGCCTCACATGGTATTTGACATTCCACTTAAGTTTCCTATTAATCTGTTAAAGTGTTCCCATGTTGTTTGCAGTCCTCCCTTTCTGGAGTAGGTGAAATCTGATAAACAACATCCAAGCAACAACACATCCAGTACAGGCCTGATCAAACTTCGCGTGCTTTTGACTCAATTTATGATCCAAAACATAAAAGCACCTTAAAGCTGCACTTTTCCTCTAGACAAGATACATTTTTAAAAAACTCGTTCAGCAGTTTGCATGACCTGTTTCAGTTTGGTATCCAATTGAAATAGTTAATAGAATCAAAAGTGTTTCTCTGTCTGGCTAGATAACAAACCACAGCAGTTTCTGAAAGTCCAGTTAATTATCCAGTGAATTCAGTTGAATGTCACTGTGACAGGAAAGCCATTTTGTTGTGAGTATCATATAGCCACTGCACTGAAAATGTGAAAAAAAATTTTTTTTCTTTTTGCAGTTCAAAGGGGAAGGAATAATACTGTAAACAAAATTCCACAGATCCCACCTGTCTACAGACTAATTCTTCTGTTGATATGAGTACAAATGACAAGTATGGTTTGGTAAATTATTTGATTTTTGCCACTTTCAAGGTATTAAGATTCACCTTCAAAATCATCATCCATTAAGGTGAAATTTTTCGTAAAAGTTTTATGACAACAAGGCACTGCATTGATATTAACATTATCAATACATGCCTAAAATAACTGACATACCTACAGTACATGGTATATCACCAGTTTGTGCATGATATATCACACATTCTAGGGGCAAAAGCAACCTATTTAAACTAGAAAAGTACCCACTTTAAGGAAAGCTACTGGTGGGCTATATCTCTGGAGGATCCCATGTATCTATAGAAAACAAAAACAAACAAAAGGCTAGAGCAGCCCCTCCAGGTGTATGCCCAAGGGATGCTGTATGAAAGCAGACTTCTCCTCTTACAGGCATAAGAAGTGGGGTGTCACTTTTCATGGCATCATAATACCACCACCACTTGGAAGCAACAGATGTCCTTTCCCAGGGCAAGCTCTATGTAATTTGGCAGAAGGGGTAATCAAAGGAGTGAGAGTAGCGACTGGTCATCTTCTGTAACACCAAACTCACAAGCAACCAGAATTTTTACCTAACTGGCAGTCATTTCAGCTTGGAGTTATGTAAACTCCCCCTCGCTCTCCTCTGCTGTCTCTACTGAGCAGCCAAATGGGGAATTAGCCAGCAGCAGTACAGATTCAGCAGGAGCTGTGTTACCAGCGAAGAGGAGAAAACACCGGAGAGGCTTCCATCCATGCTGAAAGCTCCTGCCTTCACAGATCTAGGACAGCTTCAGGTCCATTGGTTTTGTAAGGCCTCTCATCGTGAAAATACCATAGTGATCTGAATTTCTCTCAACAGAAGAGCCACAATACAAGAAACTTGATGAAAGGAACTACATGGAACTTTCCTACCTCCTGAGACATCTGGGAGGGATCAAGCTGGTTCATTGCTTGGGTTACTAAGAACCCAAATTTATTATTAAAAAACTCTGTCTATTTAAGACTCACCCACTTATATGCTTAATATACAGACTCCACCTGTTAAACAAGAAAAGTTACTAAACAGATTGCCATGCTCTAACTCAGGGATCTCAAACTCAAATCACCACAAGAGCCACATGAGGACTAGTACATTAGCCAGAGGGCCGGACCACTGAAACCTTTTCATGCAATGATATTGCAAATATCAGTAGCAATATAGTATACATAGCAGTGTGCTCTTGCTGTCAAAAAGGCCAATGGCATACTGGGCTGCATCAGAAGAAGTATTACCAGCAGGTCAGGGGATGTGATCATTCCCCTCTATTCTGCACTGGTGAGGCCACATCTGGAATACTGTGTCCAGTTTTGGGCTCCCCACTACAAAAAGGACATGGACAAATTAGAGAGAGTCCAGAGGAGGGCAACAAAAATGATCAAAGGGCTGGAGCACAAGCCCTGTGATGAAAGACTGAAGGAACTAGGCTTATTTAGCCTGCAGAAGAGAAGATTGAGGGGGGATTTGATAGCAACCTTCAACTACTTGAAGGGTTGCTCCAAGGAGGAGGGAGCTCGACTGTTCTCGGTAGTAACAGAGGGCAGAATGAGAAGCAATGGTTTCAAGTTACAGCTGGGGCGGTCCAGGCTGGATATTAGGAAAAACTTCCTTACTAGGCGAGTGGTGAAGCATTGGAATAAGCTGCCTAGGGAGGTGGTGGAATCTCCATCTCTGGAGGTGTTCAAGTCCCAGCTGGACAAAACACTGACTGGGATGATCTAATGGGAGTGGTCCTGCTTTTTTTGGCAGGGGGTTGGACTAGATGACCTCGTGGGGTCCCTTCCAACCCTATGATTCTATGATTCTATGAATAGTGTCATTGCAGACCACAGGAAATAACTTTAGGGGCTGTGAGTTAGAGACCCCGGCTCTAACTAGTTATCCATTCAAAACTGCCACAGCTATATATTCAAATTGCCATTTGATATGCACATTTAATTATTTATTAAAAACAAACTTAAAAACATGATTAGCTACTAAACTTGTTTTGATTATCCATTAAAAGCAAGGGGATTACTTGGATCCTGGGCTGGAACCCTTCAGTCCTAGGTCTCTGGTTTGAATGCATTTGAGGTATATAATGATCCAAAGCTGCTAATGTGCAAGTGTAGTTCAGTGGTCCACATGAAAAGAACTGGCAGGGCTAGTGAGCAAGTATTTGTACTGCAAAACATAGCATGATGCTGCTAAATGACACGTGTATGGAAGCTCACCTGAGAAGTCAAGGAGGAAACGGACATGAAGTGTGAATGATCCTTCTCATCCTTTCAGGCAGCTCCTCCAAAACCACCTGGAGCAATGTTAGCGGTGCAACGTGGATAAACCTGTGCTGCTTCTGCCTTTACCAGGTCAGTTCTGTGCATAAACAAATATCAGTGTACACAGTTGTCAATGTGGTAGTTTTAGGAGTATGTTTTTCTACACTTGAACCAGAGGCAGCAAAGACGGTGGCCGCCTAGGGCCCCGAGCAGTAAGAGGGCCCCATAGCGATTGTCTGCTTCACCTACCCTTGCTCTTGCGGGTGCTGGGAGAGCTGGGGGCTGCAGACGCCCAGAGCCAGAGGCTGCACCTAAGGCCACCTCTGACTTGAACCACTATCCAGTTTTACTGGGAAAATAAATCCTATAGGAGAAGGCTGGCATTTCACATGACCTATTAGTCAATGTAAGAGAGCCACTGTTGATAAGCGCAATTCTTTAAGGATGTGCATTTTGAAATGCAAGTGTTGCCAACCCATAGGAGGAGCTGTGCAACAATCCTGCATCGAGATCTTCCAGCTCCCAGGCTGAAGGGAAGGCAGATCACTGGAAGAAGTATTTGGCAAGTTCCCAAGGTGTGGTTGGGGTGAAGATATTGAACTCAACTCCACTTTAATACTGAGCAATCTGAGCGGAGCGCACTATCAACATGCAACATGAGGCATGTTAGAGAGCCTGGCAAGGTTTTAGGCAATGAAACTAGACTGATCAGGAGGTTGAGTTGCTTGATTTCATTCCCTACTGCACACATGCTGAGTTCTCTGAAAGTTGTGCTTCTGTGCATGGTGGTTTCTCTTGGACAGTGTGTCTGGAATGGGACTAAGGTTACTCTTAGGCACAAGAAATGGGAGGTTCTTGAGGGTCCAAGGACTGATCCCCCACCCCCAACTCCCATGCCCAGTGGGTCTTCTTTCCCTTGCAACAGGACTGGAGAGAAGGCAATATATTTTCCAATTTTCCTCCCTCTCAATCAGTAGGAAATTAATCAGCCCACCCTGACCAACCTCCCGCAGCAGCTTAGATATCTGAAAATCACAAGGCACAAGGCCCTGGATAGGGTGGGATGCCTCATACAAAATGGGAAACTACCAAAAGGCAATTGCTAGGAAGAAAAAGATTACATGCAAATGGATTTCAAAATGTACTAGAGTTGCCGATCACTTCTAACAGGCTGCTGGAACAGCTATAGATAATAAACTTGCTAATCACCTTTCTGCAATAAAAGCTTATCTAGATTGGGCCATAATTCATGTAAATGAGCTCCAGAGCAATAACGCTGCCTCTGAACTTGCTGTCCCAAACTTCCTTAATTATCATGTTTATTGCTATATGTTCAAATTTTATTATTTATATGGAAGAGGAAAAGCTTTTGACAAAGTATGTGGGGCATTTTGGTTGGCGTAACTGCAGTTAACAAGCAAGTCTAGTGATTTTGAGTCTCACGCTGGTGAACAATTTAGCTCAAGGTATCTTCTCATGACAGGAAGCTGAACAGGAGCCAATACACTCTCTGAGCAAATAGAGCTGGCTGGTTTCCTCCTGTTAGGTTTGGATGCGGGTAAGCGTTCTGGCCTTTCCATGGCCCACTACCTTAAATGAAATGAAAATCTAGGCATTCCAGAAACACCACGTGGCCATAAGATCTGCAAGAGGAGACATTCACAAAGGGGCACAATCTAACGAGCTGCTGACCATTAAAGCCCACGTGAATGAAGAAAGAGGTGTTGAAGTTTGCTGAAACAAACAAGGAGTCCTGTGGCACTTTTAAAAACTAACAAATATATTTATTGCATGAGCTTTTGTGGAAGAAAATCCCACTTCGCTGATGCTTGAGGATCCCCAACATGTCACAAGATCAAGCCTAACAACCTGTATTCTCAAGAAAGAACACATACCGGATATTAAATTCCATGCAGTAGCAGTTAACTCTTAGCCAAAGGCTAAGTTACTCATGTGACAGCAGCTTTAATTGGCTGTTTAAAAGTGTATGCAGGAAAATCCATTTGTTTCACATATACAAATGAAAGTCAGAAGCTAAAGTGTAACAGGCTTTTCACAATCAGGCCTATGGCATGTATGTGACATTGTGAAACTTCAGTTCTTGGGAGAAGTATGCCTACGGCAAAGGTCAGATTCTTTATGGCCACCTTATATGGTGATTGGCAATCACCGCTTGTTACCACAACACTATCAATATCTAGTTGCACATACATTTTTTGCCTTCCTCTGTAGTATGGGGGATGCCCACTTGCTAGTGGGTTATCTGTGTCTTAAAGTCTTTAAATCATGATTTGAGTAGTTTAATAACTCAGTCATAGGTTAGAGGTTTATTATGGGAGGGTGCAGGAGAGGTCCTATGGCCTTCATTGCGCAGGAGGTCAGACTAGAAGATCATACTGCTCCCTTCTGACTTTAAGAGTCTATGAGTGTATACTAATTTAGGGCCTGATCGCATTTCCACTGAAGCCAGCCTACCACAGGGAGGTGTTACACAATGACAATTTGATAGTTTATGTCTGTACAGCACGTCACAACATGAAATGTTAATAAAAAGAAATGCATACTGTGTTTTAGGATGAAAGGAGCCAATGGCTACTTGCATATGAAAGACGTATTAGAATTAGATTGAATCCCATGTTCAAACTTCATCATACAGATTTCAAAGCTAATAATGAATAATCTGATGTTAGTGCAGGTAGAATTATTGAGTTATTTCAAGTTAGCGAGCTCCTGTAGAAAGATAGAAAACTGCCATAATGGGGCAAGCGCAGATTCACATTGCAGAGGAGAATCTTCTCCTGGCAAAAAGTCCACCAGCACCAGTGTCCTGCCTTCCTTGCCCACTTCAAGGAACATGATGGGGTGGTGGCCAAGGTGTACTGGACTCCAGGCATCTTGGAATGGTGGAGGCTGGGTTGGGAACTCAGATTCAGATTTCAAAACCAGAAGCAACCATCATGATCACCTCATCTAACCTCCTGCAAATTGCAGGCTACAGAGCACCACCAAGCCACTCCAACAACTGGCCCACTACCTCTAGCTGAACCCTGCCCTACACTGCAGGGGGATTTCAATAGCAGTTGAAGGCAGATAAGCAAGTTACTTAAAATAACTTGCATATCTCCATTCGACTGCCTACTGCTTATTTACTGTGATGTCTTCAGTGTGCTAAGTCAACAGGAAATGGCCTCCACTGATTTAGTGCTGTGCTACTTGAGGGGGAGGTCCTCAGGAATCAGCTTTCCAATCATCTGAGCAGGTCTTCATGAATCCAATTAGTCAATCAGAGAGATCAATTGGACAGTGACAAATTTGCTACCATCCGTGAAGACATACCCTGAGATACTGAAGTTATAGAATCATAGGGTTGGAAGAGACCTCATGAGCTCATTTAGTCCAACCCCCTGCTAAAAGCAGGACGACCCCCACTAAATCATCCCAGCCATTGTTTAGTCTAACCTTGCTTTAAACGTTTCCAAACATGGAGATAAAATCCAGTCCTCAAATCTTGATTTAAAACTTAAAGTTACAGAGAACCCATCAATTTATTTTGATTCAGATCAGCAAGTGACACATGGCCCATGCTGCAGAAGAAGGCAAAAATCCCCCAAGTCAATCCGATCAGAGTCAATCTGATCTGGGGGAATTCCTTCCCAACCCCAAAATGGCACTCAGCGAGATCCTGAGCATGTCAGTGAGACATGTGGGAAAGAGTTCTCTGTAGTAACCTCAGAGCCCTTCCCATCTAGTGTCCCATCTCTCATCTCTGGAGATATTTTCTATTAGCAGTTGTGGATGCCTTCAATGGCATATGGCCAAATCTCATCATACCATCCCCTTCATAAACTTACCAAACTCAGTCTTAAAAGAAGTTAAATTTTCTTCCCCCGCTGCTCCTCTTGGAAGGCTGTTCCACAACTTCACTCCTCTCCTGATTAGAAACCTTCATTCAATTTTAAGCCTAAAAATTTATTGCTAGCCAGTTTAAGTCCATTTGTTCTTGTGCCAACATTAACCCTTAACTTAATGAACTCCACTCTTTCAGTTGGTGCAAATTATAGCAACCTTGGGGTGTCTACCTTATGTCAAGAATGAAACCTACCTCTTGGATTGGGTGGAATGCACCACCTGTTTCAGCCCCTTCCTCTGGTGCTCTAAGTGCTGCACAAGAGGATCTGGCCCATAAATTCTGTTCAAACTTCAGAACGAGGCTGATCTGGAAAAGCTTCTCAGATTTCCATTCATTTGGCAGATAAAAATAATCATAAATTCAATTAATTTTGCAAGAATATACCAATACAAAGCTGACAAAGATAAATATGTCACATTCTTTCAGATTCCTTCTTCCCCTCAGCACTGTTCAGGTGCCCTTTTTTTCTTCACCAGGAACAATGGAAAGTGCAGACACTCAGCTATTCATTTACACATGTATCCATGAGAACAAAAACAATGCAAAACTGCTACCAGAAGGATTTATCTTAGTAAGTGCAGCAGCAAGTTGTACAATGACAGTACCTTTAGGAACTTGTAACACACCCCTCTGCTTTACTATTAATTAAAAATATCAGCTGCTTTGGCAATTACCACATGCACAGTACACGCATGATAGCTTGATGGTCAGGGTACTTTGCTAACACAACCTAGGTCCACAATTCCATGCAAACTTGTTTGAACCTTATAAAACCTTCAAAAGGAACAGCACAATTTGTGTTAGAATTGGAGAAGTCTTTTAAAAAGTGTGTGTGGAGGGAAGGGTATGTGGGACAGAAATCTTCCATTCACTACAGAAATTGAATTGGCATCACATCTACCTGTCCTCCAGCCCACAGTCACTTCTACCCTCCCCTCCCCAATCTGTTCTGCTCCTCCATGTAGGGAGGGTTAGCAAGATCAGTTTTAACAAAGTGCTTTGAGAACATCTGATGTAATACACTAGATTTATGCAAAGTGTTATTAATAGTTTAGATACAACAATGATAAATGTCTAGGATAGATATAGTAATCTCTTACTTCCCCTACCAGGATTGGTTTCCCTTTGCAGGATAGAGAAGATATATATGGGGGGGGGCGATGGTAGTCTCTTATCCAACAATAAAGTTAACAGACATTTAAGTCAAAATGATTGATTTGGCCCATGTTTCCCTGTTTCTATCAGTGTAAATTGTGGTATATATTCCCACTCTACAGTGGTCTGGCAAGGAGAAAGCAGCAGCAGAAAGTGGATAAAGGCCAGTATCTTGTGGGATAACTGTAGGATGCTAACACCTCCAAAGACATGGCGAGTGCTGACTGGCTCAGAAAGTGGGCATGGTCAGAGGAGAGCTGCCCTCTGCCTTCCTTTCCATCTGTTGAATCCAGTCTCCAATGCTAGGGTTTAAGATAAGGCATGGAGGAGTAATTTACACCCTGCACCAACATTAGTGAATTTGGTCCTCTGCATCTACAGAAAGTAGAACACATTGGCTGAGGGAAATAGAAGGGTCCCTGTTTTGAAGGTAACACTGGTTGCTAGTTCATAACTCCCTTTGTACCACAATGCTGGAAGACTCTCTGCTTCAGAGAAGTTGCAATATAACATACAGATCTGCTATCTACTGTACAATGCTAGTGATATTAAAAACACTTAAAGTAAGTTGGTAGCTAATTGCAACAGCTTTGGAAAGCAAAACCCAGAATATGGAAAGTGAACACAGAGTTAGATATCTGGTGCTTTTACTTGCATCTATTATTTAAGTTCCAGTCTTACAGTAAGATTGCTTGGGCACACAGGGCATCCACTGACTTGAAGTTTGCCTCCATGGATCCAAATTCAGCATTTGGGGCCATGTCCTTCTTTATTTTTGCGAAGTGGCTCATGGTTCTCATTTAATATTTATTTAGAATTGTATCAGAAAAGTTAATACCTTTCAGCAGGGAATTGGACTAGATGACCTCCTGAGGTCCCTCCCAACCCTAATCTATTGATTCCTACAAAATAGCTTTCAGGAACAACTTCCATTTTATTGAAATCACCAGAGAGCTCAAAGTGACATTCATTAGCTAGCACTTTCTAACCAGCCCTCTTCTAAAACTCCTCTGCAAACAAGGCAAGTTGTACTTTAGCATGTGCTAGCTCAGATGAGTTGAAGTCTAGTAGGGAGCCTACGTTCCAATTGGACTAGCTCACCGCACATTAAAATCTACAATGCCTTCTCTATCCTTCAGGTTTGTTAGATGTTAACCAATACCAAACAACACACCTTTACATGATGGTGAAGTTAAACCTTGAGTTAGTAGTGCAACACCCTCTTTTTGCTATCTTTGGGTATTGAACGAAGGACTCCTTGAGCTAAAATCAAAAGCCACTACCCCATAAACACATTCGCTAGAGGAAGATAACTGCACAAGCAGCAAGGCAGTTGAAAAATCAGTTTCAGCCTCCCTTAAGAGTGAAAGGTTCAGAACAGACCCTTGCAATTGGAAACTAAAAATAATCCAACCTTTGCAGTTGTAGTCTTTGGTCAGGTGATGAGAGCCAAGCAAAAATAGATAACTAAGGCAATCGTGATCCACTTTGGGTCATTCCAAATACTTCCTGCTTTTCAACTTCCTGAATGTTGGGTTGAGCAAAGTGGGTGCAGTCTCTATTCATGTACTGTTGTTTGGGGGAAGGCTGACACATTTATATCCAGCTTCCAAACGCCAAACAGACAGGTTGGGTAGCTAGTGTGCAATCAGCTTGAATGAGCTATTGTTGGCTATAATAAGTATAAGAGATTTTATGCAAAGTTTAGAATTTGCTCTGGCATTATCCCACATGGTGATTTATGACAACCTTCTTGTAGCACTGATGGGAATATGCCAGCAGCAGCAATGGCTATAGCTTGCAGCTGGAAGATGACCACACTACAGTGCTAAAACATGAGAGCAACTCATCCTTAAAGTTCATGTGGGAAGAATGGGGCCTGAGATTCAGAAGGGGAGAGAGAGACTGCAAAAAAAAATGTAACTGGAAGCAAAAAAAAGACAAAAGCAGGCTGTTTCCTTGTACTTCATTGATGACTACTTTTTGAACCCCATGTTTCTCCATGCTCCTAGGACTACTCCCCATCTAAGAAAGCCCAATCCTGAAATCCAGGTGATCAAAGATTAACACATGATATTTGTAGAAGTAAAATGATTGTGGGAACTGGCCCTAAACCACACAAGGAATTTATACAGTGGTGAAATATTTGGTCTAAAGGAGTCACATGGGCTGCTAGGTTTACTGACTAGAAAAAGGGTCCAGCTAGTGCCTCTTACACAGGCTCTCTTTTCTCAGCTCTGACTGGAGATGTTCTGGCCAGTGCATCAGGCAGCTTGCTGAGGAACATCTTCCAATTTAAATGATTGGGAATATTACTATGGTACTAATGGGTTTTGGAAAAAGAACCCCTCTTTTTCATGTACCAGAGTTTCTCCCTGTTTCTTGAAGAATTTATGGCATACCCACCATATTTTGTTGTTTCAGCAAGTCAATAAGGTGACCAGCTAAGATACTGAGACAAGATAAGGTGTATCAACCTTAGAAAAAGAATACTGAAGAACAAAATCTGCTGAGAACAGGAGCAAGGAGGCAGAAATGGTTGGGGGAAACTGGGGAGGAAGCAAAGCAGCTCAAAACTGGAAGCAGCAGGAAGACAAGCTAATGACAAACTTCATGGAGTTTTGGAAAGATAAGGGAGAGGCATCAACTAAGCATAGAGTGAAGGGTGGCAGCAGTTAAAATGTGGTTTAGGAGGCCAACACCGCTAAACATAAATTGCTGGTGGGAAGAACAAGCTAAAATAACCAGGGAGAGAACCAGACCCACATTTAAAATAATAAAGATGGGAGGAGAGAGATTAGACAGATGAGAAAACAGTTGATGGGAAATAGGCCAGCTAATCCAACGGTGACAAAATGAATTACCTGGGGCATGGGACATGAGGGCAAGACAAAAAATACTAAAGCCAGCCTGGAGGATGTGGGGAGAAGAATGTTTCCACATCTTGCCTTTTTGTGAATTCTAACTGTAATCCAGCAAGAACCATCCCTTTTTTAAGATCAAAGTCTTCCCCAGTCTTTTGTTGGTTCAGGTACACTGAGTCACCAATTATGTCATAGCAGGTGAAGCAATGCCTGACTCAGTGCTTACTAGGTGAAAGGAAAAGAAATGCCTAGGTTTAGGATGAGGAAAAAAATAAATGGAGAACATACATTGTCATTTACTAAGCTATCTGTTTCATCTAGCTAGGGTAGAGGCTTTCATAGCATAACACTGACCAAAAAGACTAAAAAGCTTCCAGTCTCAGTATTCACTGTGTCTGACATAAAACTGCAGATGGACTGTTCAAACCCTCTTTGATTGTTCAAGAGTTTACCTCAGGAGAACAGAAGGGAATTTCCTGTTACATTCAGAACCTGGTTCTCAATTGCTACCACTCTGCCTTTCACAGCCATGCAGAGTGAATGCAGCATACTTCCAGTGAAGAACAGTTGTGTTTTATACCTACTGAGCACAAGAATAATTAACTACAGAAGGTGCAAGGCAATGGAGAGTTAAGCCCCCAGAACTCAGCACACCCAGTCTAACTAGCACACCCAGTCTAACTAGGTAAAGATCTTCAGAATCCTCCATCCTTTTAAGAGAATGATGCAACTTCCAAGAATTACCACACAACCGGTCCTTACACAAAAATTTCCCACTGGTTTACTTCCCAGGAAGAAGTGTTGATTTGCTGCTGTTACCACAGAGTTTCGAACTGTGTACAAACAGGTATTGATGGTTAACAGCAGGCTCATTGCTCTACTCCCTTACCTGCCACACTATTTTTCTGAAATTATGTGCAGTGGGTGGTTTTGGGAAATACTATCCCCCATATGTTAACATGGAAGCATTTCTAGAAAATTTTCACCATTGCTGATGCCCACAGGGGACAGTTTGGGTCATTTTTTTAAGGGGAGCCTGAACTAAAACCCTGGATTACAGCTTTTTGAAAACAAAATTTTGGTGAAAAGTGAGTTCACAATAAATGAAAGCTTTAATTAAAAATGAATTTTAATTTAACTTCAGATCATAAAGCTTTATTCTATTTTAATTCAAATAGTTGTTCAATTTTCAGTTGCCTCCCCCTCCTCCAATGCTCTCCTTCCCCCCTCCCCCACTGGATTTTAAACTAAATTGACTCAAAATTGCTTTAGTGAGTTTTTTGTTATTGTTGCAAGTCTGCTTCCACATAAAAGTTGCTTAATTTGAATCTTTTATTATTTCAGGGAAAGTTTGTGCATAGACTAGCTTGAATATAAGCAGGTAAAGAGGAGCCATCAGTAGCAAATAAACATAGTAAGCTGAACCTACTGGAGAAAAATTATACTCTCTTCCTGCAAAATAGATTGGGCCTGACTGTTATACCAGTGTGACTCCAGTCACTCCAGTCAAACCAATGAAACAGATTGTAGAATCAGGCCTTGATGAAGACCCAGCCTCCACAGAACAGTTCCATGGGTAGAATTCATCAGTTTAGGTGAAGGCAGGAAAGTGCGCACAGCAATGTCTATCTCCTGTTGAAATTTCTGTTAATGAAATCAGGACAGTTATTCCTTTTAGGGATATTGCAGCAGTGTTCAAATGGTGTCATTGGAATGGAGGAGCTGAAATTTGTTAAGAGGCTTACTTTCCTGTGAATTCTGGGGCATCTCAAACCATTATAAAAAGTCTCTTTAGAAGAATTTTAAATGAATACACAAACTAAAAGTAATCTCCAGCAAGGATAATTCATTGGCATCCAGAGAGGGTATAGCTCTCTCAGAGATAAGGAGTCATCCCAGCTTTTTTTCTAATGTACCAATAGACTTTTAACAAAAGGCCTTTCTTGGAACTCATTCCAGCAAGTGTGGGCCTTCCAGAAATAGTAAGTGTATATTTTGGGCATATATACTTATTATCAAGTCAAGTAAGTAGTATGCTATGAAAAAAAAAAACTTTAAATTTACCTTGCTTTTTTCCTTTGCAGTTGGAAAAGCTCAGCCTCAATCCCCAAAGGGTCTGAAAGCAAAGAGCAGAAAGTAGAAACATTTGAAACCTTCCCTCTCTCATTGCACACTTCTGATTGACTTTTGGTATAATAAATAAAGAGTGTTGTGGCACTTTTAAAGACTAACAAATTTATTTATCACATGAGTTTTCTCCCACAAAAGTTCATGCTATAAATAAATTTGTTAGTCTCTAAAAATGCCATAGGACTTCTTGTTTGTTTTGCTGAACTAAACTAACAGGGCTATTCATTTGGAACTTCTGGTATACTCCAGTGGTTCCCAACCTTTTCAAGTATGAGGACCACTTTTTAAAGTCAAAAAATTTCATGGACCCCCTAATGATAATAGTTGTTATCAGAGCTGACCGCAGGCAGCAGTGCTGCAGCATGGCAGTGGAGGACCTGGCCCCAAGCGGCTACCAAGGGGTGGGGGCATATCCAGTGTTTGGCTGCTCACAGCAGGCAAATACAATTCATTTGGAGTAGAGGTGTCAAACTCATTCAATGTGGGGGGCCACACTGGAAAGCAGGATACCTGTATAGGGCCATGCATCCGCATGGGCTCCCCCACCCTCTTCCCTCAATGTTCACAGTGGCATGGACTCCCCTTTCACTTCCTCAACCCTTCAGGCTTTCCCACACCTTCACTTTTCCCTGCCCTGTGGGTGCCCCTTTGCAATGCTGGCTCCCTAACTACCCCCCCCTTACCCTTATTCTACCTCGCAGTGGCAGGCAAAAATAATCAGTCTCAGTCACAGGCAGTCAGGCTGGGCTCCTGCCTCTCCCCTTCCCAGCCCACTCCCTGTCAGTCATTCAGAATGCTGGTCTTTGGTTAGCTCTGTCTCAGTTCACCTTTGATTGGCTTGTTCCCACATGGTTCCCAGCCACTATTTCCTTTTTATTTGTGATTTGTGCAATGTGCTGTCAATCAACTTAGCATAGTGGCTGACAGTGAACAGTTGGTGTGGGAGGGAAGTGCAGTGGCTCTCTAGAGCTGGTCTAGCCTGCTGTGACTGAAACTCTGTTTGGTTGGCAGACCACAGTAGAACTGATCTAAGATTGGCTGGAGCACTTTCTTTCTTCCCCTGTGCTATGACTAAGATCACATCAGTCAGAAGCATCCGTAGCCCTGCTGTGCCTGGAGCCTGTCTTGGGTGTTCCCTGCTGCAGACAGCTTCCTAGCAGTAGCTCCATGGGCTGGACCAGTGCCCTTGGTGGGCTGGATCCAGCTCAATGGGCTTGAGTTTGACACCCCTGATTTAGAACCCACTCCAACATGGCTCGCTGGCCGGCAGCGGCTGGGCTCTGATCAATCCTGGCCTGCCTGCCACTGGCTAGGGCCAGATGTATTCAGGGAACCCATGAATAACTCTGCAGACCCCCATAGTGTCCCCAGACCACAGTTTGCGAACCACTGATATACTCATTTACACCTCATTATCCAGAATGCTCTCCCTGCTCAAAGTCATTTCATAGCAGTAAGGGTGCTGTCTGAGTTCAGAGCACAAGTTGCATTCAGGCTTGGATGCTGTTTATGGAAAGAATTAACTGTTTGGTACAGAAGTCTCTTTTTGAAGCAGACTCTTCATCAAAGTGCTTCCAGTCATAGACTCCAGGCTTTGATTATTTTTCCTGCAGGAAAGACAACCTCCTAGATTCAAACCTTGCCATTGTTCAATCTGTACAAAAGGTGTCACTAGACTCATTTACCTTGCCTTTCACTCTCTCATTTCCAGCCCTCAACAGATCCTTATTCTAGCTTCCCCTCCCCATCATTTCCTTTTTCTAGTCTTTATGGCCTTGCACAAACTACCTACAATGTACCCCTTTGTTCCCATCTCCCTTCTCTGCATTGAAACTGGACAGCCCAGAGCTCCTTTGTTTTAATTTCCTACTACTGTCTGCTTTTTCTACACTGCCTCCTAACCCAACTGTAAAATTCCTTTCTGACCAGATCCACCATCCCTCCATTCTCTCCCATAAGTGTCACTCTAACAAGCAGTTCTTATAAAAGACTTATGCATGCCCATATAGTATTACCAACTAAACACAAGAACGCAAACAAAACCCATCGAATAACAAAATGGATGGAAGAGCCCAGTATTCACTACCACTATTTTTTGCCACATATCCACTCTTCATTTGTATATCAGGTGTATAATATATACTTTTTGAGGCAGTGTAATTTCATTATTGTCTATAAAGTGTTTTGTTTGCTGTTAGCAATGGTGACAGTCATCAGTAGTGTATGACAAACAAGGAGTCTGATGGCACTTTAAAGACCAGAAAATTTATTTATCCCAATAAGCTTTCATGGGAGAAAAATCTCACTTCATATGGTTAATTACATGTCCAGTACTGTGGTGTTCAATGAATAATGCTGCCATTGATGTTTTGCCTTAGGAAAGACTGCAGGGCTAGCCCTTTCATGCTTCTCATGCAAGCAAAATACAAGTATCCAATGTATATATACAGTATCTTGTGATTAAGATAAGATAAACCCAAAACCTTGCAGTTCCATTCAATTATCCCTGGAACAGACTTCTATTAAGTGTCTTATCATACAGCCTGGTGCTCTGAGGTCCAGAAATTCCCTGAGAATTTATATTGGCTGAAAAGTATGTTTCACTCCTCAGTCACTGAATATCAATTTTCTAAAACAAAAGTATGCTCAGCAGGGTCTCATCATGTGTTCCTGAGGTGTTATTTTATTAAAAGGCCCATTCAACTGATGCTAGCTAACTATGGAATTCACATCAGAAATGAAATAAATTCCTTGTGATCTGTGCCATAGTGGTGTAAATAAATAGCAAATAATTAATAAATATAGGACATACTATAGAAGTCTGTTGTAAACTTTGTATCCTAATGAATTTATTTTCTGTCCTTCAGGGCCCAGTTAAACAGTAAAGAAGTAATGAAGGAGGTAATAGCAGGCCCCTTTGAAACCGTCCCAGAAAACTACAGAAGGGAACATAACAAGGCCTGAAAAGTTCACCACAGAGTGGTGATGAAGGAGAGACTAGCACTGTTAAAGCATTACTGAGCCTGAATGAAAGTTACTTATACCTCAGATCCTCTTATAACCCAGTTAGAAATAATGGACCAACTCTTCTGAAGATGTAAATCAACACAGTTCCATTGATTTCATCTTCTACATTGGGATCTGCGTCCAGGGAAAAGAGACTGTTTTCAGCAAGTTTTCTGAAAACTGTTCAGAGAATGTTTAGAAGACTATTTTGTCAGTGGAGTTATCTCCCTATTGCAACATTCAGGGCATTGTTTCTCCCCTTCTCCTCCCCTCCACTCCCCCAAGCACAGAGGTAACTCCATTTACTTCAACATGACCTTTAGGATACGTAGCAAGGATAATAAGGACACAGACACACACATAAAAAGGGACTGAACGCGTGTTCAAAAAGGTTTTTAAAGTCAATGGAAGAGAACTACAGTTGAGTTCAGGAGGCTTTGGGTCAAGGCCTGAGTAACCTACAATGAGAGGCAGGAGGAGTTTAAACCCTCACTTTGAAAAGACTCCAGCCACTAATCAGGCCACAAGTAGGCTGGATGACTTTTAAAAGAAGCCAGCTGCCACCAGGTAGGAGTGAACAGTCTATCTTGCTTTCTGGTTCAAGCCAGAGAAAAGGAATGACCACAGTCTTCATATCCCTTCAGTAGCTTAAGAAGAATTAATTTTCCTCTTTCATTAGGGGAGGGGTGGGATTTTTAAATCTGTGCTGTGCTGTGCCGTAGCTACAGCACTTGGTCACGTAGAATCATAGAAACTAGACGGGACCATGCGGAGTCATCAAATCCAGTCCCCCGCACTCATGGCAGGACCAAGTACCCTCTCAAACCATCCTTGACAGGTGCTTGTCTAACCTGCTCCTAAAAACTTACAATGATGGAGATTCCACAACCTCTCTAGGCAACATATGCCCGTGGTTAATCACCTTGACAGTTAGGAATTTTCTTCCTGATGTGCAACCTAAACCTCCTTTGCTTTAATTTAAGTCCATTGCCTCTTGTCCTATCATTGGCAGTTAAAGAGACAGTTTTTCTCCCTCCTCGTGATAACCTCTTAGTTACTTGAAAAATGTTATCATCTCATTCTCCTCTTTTCCAGATTAAACAGACCCAGCTTTTTCAATTTTTCCATATAGCACAACAACCAAGTTAGGAGACTTACACTCCAATTCAGTGAGGTAAGTATATGCCTAACTTTAAGCATGCAGGTAGTCCTCTTAACTTCACTCCTTTGTGTTTAAAGTTAAGTACATACTTCAGTGCCTTGTTGAATCTGGACGCTAAAGAATTTTCTTCCTGCTCTGGAGAAGGACTTGCAAAACCAGCTGTTGCTCCGAGAAAAGAAGAAAATATGGAGGATTTGTTACATGTTTTGCATATACTTGTCATTGTGTTCTCCCATTCATGCACAGAGTACAAGAGCTAGCAATTCAAGTGCAGAGGAGGAATTAATGAATTCTCAGTCCAAAAAAACCAATGAAAAACATCATCAAAGGGGGACTCAGGGAGGCCTGACAGGATCATAATCCTTGTGTGACAAAACCAGCAGCTGTGGCACTGGAAATGATCTATCAATGTGCCAGATTTTGCCAACCTTCTCAATAAGGATCATTATATTGATCACCCATGATATCAATGGTTTCCCTCATTCCTGGTATCCAGTGTTGGTGTGCATTTTGCCTTGATCCTTAAATTATTCAGCTCACCCCCTTCCTCCTGCATTGCTTTCAGGTTTGTAACAGCTGACTAGTTTTGACAGCATTAAACCTCTCTGGCCACTGATTGTTATAATTAGCTAGAGTGATTCAGTCCATTGGTATCAGCAAGGGTGATCAATATAACAATGCTTATTGAAGAATTATAAAAACAAACCAGGAGACATTATGTAATGTGAAACCCTTTGCACAACCATGACCAGTTTCCAGAAGGCATGCCCTTGATAGTTTGATGACAGTGAAGTATCTATAAAGTGCCTGTCACTACAGCATCAGCACACACTACATGGTTTAGATAAGGGGTCTCAAATTTGCAGCCCACAGCCCACATGCAGCCCCTAAAATTATTTCCCATGGCACACAATGACACTATTGTTATTGGTATTTGCAATATGGTTGTATGAAAAGCTTTCAGTGGTGCTGCTCTTGGGCTAACATATTAGTCCACATGCTACCCTCATGGTGATTAGAGTTAGAGACTCTTGGTTTAATTGAGAACAAATATATTCTCCCAGCAATTATTCTCACCTATTAAAATGTCTTTGATATTGTATCTATTCAGTACACTTGAGATGGGGTAGTGTAGTAAGTCTCTAAAAAAAAAAATTGCATTCACCCCTCCCCCAAGAGGCACCCATCCAAACTCCTTAACCAGCACAGTAAGAGGTTTAAAGGAGAGTCTTTCAATTAACCCTTAAGATGCTGGCATTTTCCAACAAACCAGCTAAATAGATCAGGTCTGCTAGAAAGAGGTTGAATATATTCTTTAAATGAGTGCAAGGTAGCTACTCCATCGCCCACCCGATAAGCTAAGTCCACAGGTTTCAGTACACAAACCAAATGCATATTGAGAGCTATGGGTTAACAGAGTCTTGTTCAGGTTCAGATCATATCACTATGGCAAGATAGCAAGATGAAGGTCCAAAATTATAAAATACTGAGAAGGGGGTTACTGTAAAAATGATTTTTCAAATTGACTCAGTACCTGACCTAGCATAAATAAATAAAGTTATGAGCATGCTCCATCCTAAACTTCCAGTCCTTCCTCTTTTAGTGCACTTTCTGCCCATACATACTGAGTATATTCATCCTCTTTGTTTTGAAAGAAGAAAATGCTGTGAAAAGAAACAGAAAAAAAGTGTTCTAAAGACTGCACAGGTGCATCACCAGATTCTTAAACATCTAAGTAATTTTTTGTGCCACCATTCTCACCCCTTTTTTCCGATACTAGAGAACTAGTACATCACAGTAAAAATAAATGGTTGGTTTGATCAGAAAAGTATTTTCAGTTGCAAAAATATAGCATCTTCCACAATAGCTTCCTCTTTCTCTGCAGTGGACAGGTGTACAGATACTACTTAAAAATAAGCAGAACACCTCATTAACATTATTAAATCCTGCCAACACTCTTGTTAGAAGCACCCTGTCTCCATAGTAAAGAAGGAAAAACTGAGGCAAAGCAATGAAGGATTCAAAGTCCAGTGAGATTCTTTCCACTGATTTCCACAGGCTTTAGACAAGGCCTGTGGAGACTTACAGAAGGCAATCATGAAGTTTGTGTCACAGACAGGATTAGCATGCTTAATTCCTAGTTCCCATTCCTACCTGGAGGCATCTCTTCCCCATACAAGAACAAATACCTCAACAGCCATTTCACTTGACAAGCCAATTACTGAAAGGGCAACAATGGAGGCTGAACTACAAACCCTGGGACTGGGCCTTCTGGCCCATATTCAAGGCATTATGAGGGAGCCTGCACTGGTAACATTGCTCTTTCTGTGGATAGTTCATACAGCTGCCAGCCTAGCACCTGTCACGAGCGCTAAATTCCAGTACAAATTCTGTTGCAGTGAATTAACACTATTAGTATCTATTTACCCCCAATACTTAATTGGCAAATAAAATAGATATTGTACAAATGAAATAGGCTTGTCAGTCTGCCACGATTGTTGGGGCTTTAAAACAAACCAAAAACCCGCACTATTTGCCTACCGCAATCTTTCTCTTGGGCCTCTCTAACAACATTTGGAAATCTTTTTTTCCTATGGTTTCCTGTTAGTTTCTCTTTGTGATGCATATGTTGAATGCTACACACTTTCATGGCCCAGCTTGCAATGCTGTGATAAATTCTGTACACTTTATCCACTACGTTGCAGGGATACAGTGACATATATTAGACTTCAAAAGGTAACAAAGAGACTTATTATAAAAAAGATCCTGAATAAGCCTGTATGAATTGTTATTGTCATTTTTTCACATGCCTGCTCCTCTTTTCACTGAACAGTTTGTGACTGGCACAGTGACAGATAATTTCCAGTGCAACAGCTGCTGGATCTGTCATACAAGGATAATGGTCCTCTCTGGCCTCCCTAATTCCCCCTTGATGATGTTTTTCATTCCTCCCCCCTTTTTGATTGATTGAGAAGGATCTGCTCACTTTCATTCATCTGCATCTGGCGGCTTACGTAAATCCTTCTACAGGTTTGTGCTCAATCTCAGCCTCACTCAGAAGAGGACCATTCCCTTTTCATGCTATATTTATCTGCTGCTTAATATATAGGTGCAGAGCCCCCAAAGCTGTGATCAGAGGCAACCTTAGGCAATTGGTGGCCCTAGGCAAAGGTCCATTGTGGGGCCCCATACAGGGCCTCCTATCGGCTCCCACTGCTGCCCTCCCTATAGCCCCAGTCCTCTTGCCCCCAGGACTCCCTGTTTGTTTTGGTAAACCAAACTAACATGACTATCCCTCTGGAATTTGTAAATTATTCCTGGATATGATATTTTTAAAGATCTTTCCATCATGGCTCAAAAATAACTAAAATACCAGATTTAAAATTCTGGCAGACAAATCTTACAAATTTTTCATATGGACTTTGGTTTATATGCTTTAGAAGTTTAATACAAATAATCATGGCTATGTTCACACACAGGGGGTTATTTCAATACAAGTTGTTTCAAAACAACTTGTATCAAAATAACGCCTTATTTTGAAATAAGTTAATTCAAATTAAGAAAATGTTAATTCGAATTAAGGAAAAAAGCTCAAAACGAAATAGCATGTTCGGACAACAGTTATTTCAAAACGAGTCACTGTTGTTTCAAAACAGCATGTTCTGACAGGATTGTTTCAAAACAATCATTTCGAAACAACGCTGTTTTGTCACCAAATGGGGTTTAAGTTGTTTCGAAACAACGTCATCATGTGAATGTGGCGTTTCTTATTTTGAAACAACCTCTTTTGTTTCGAAATAAGACTGCTGTGTGAACACACCCTATAATAAATACAAATAAGTGAAAATAAGGTTTCTAGTCTGTAGCTATAAATGACAAACACCAAATTTCAATGAATTTGTCTGAAGTACTCAAATTTATAAGACTCAGGCCCCTTCAAAAATATTAAATAGTAAGTACAAATGAAGCTAAACAATTATTTACCAAAAGAGAGACATAGAGCAAGACATCACACACAGCTATAATGATTGCTTAGGGCAATACTGTATTCATATGTAGCAGCCTATATGGACCTACCTCGTAACCTGAGCTAACGAAACCGAAGGAAAATTTATAAAAAAAGGAAAAGGAAAAGGCAAAAGAAGAACAGGTAAAAAAAAAGAAAAGGAAAAGGCAAAATTCACAACTGGGATTAAAATATAACAGAATAAACGGCCACATTGAAGAACTAAAAGAGGAGTCCATTGGAAAAGTTCCTGCTATTGTGCTTACTCTTGCTTTTTCAGCATGTCAATATGAAAGTGATGGGCAGATAATGGTGAAACCTGCAATTCAGATGAAACACAGATCCTAATCATATTTTGCCAAGAAGAGCCAAGACTGAAAATGCTGAGATTTCCAGTGCTACGGGCCCTGCTATATGGGAACAATTTCTGCATTTTTCTATATTTTCATTTCTGCCCACCAAATTGAGGACAGGACTCCTTATTGCTTGGGGGCCCTAGGTGGCCCCCTGCTTCATCTACCCCTAAAGCCATCTCTGGTTGTGATCCAAATTGGAAATTCCCTAAAGTTCCTGGGGTCAGGGAGTGAGTGTTTTGGTATCACCCATTCTAGAGAGAAAGGCAGGGGCACTGCTGCTGCTGGGCCCATGGGGCTGAAGCCCCACCCATCTCCAGCTCTGTCCCAGCAGTGACATGGGCTGGATCTGGGCTGGAGGCGTCCTCCACTGGTTGGCAGCGGCAGGGACCAGATTGGGCCCCTGCCACTAGAAGGATCCCAATCTGGCTCATGGATTGCGCCCAGGGGGCTGGATCAGAACCAGGGGTCAGGGCTATGTAGAATGGGGCAGGGTCCAGGCTCAAGCCCAGGCCCCGACCCTTTTCTCAGGGCAGCAACATCCCTGGAGAAAGGCCAGGTGTGAAGTTGGGCTCTTTCAAGAAATTAGAACTGTCCATATATGATCAATGAAAGAAAAAACTTCTGACCTCAGCTTTTATTCACAGTACACCTGTATTTGTTACTGAGCTATAGTCCTTGGACAACATGCCATTGTTTGATGGTGCTTCTTACATTCCAGAAGCACAGCAACTGTTAGCAGCACTTAACACAAACGTCCCCAAGAAGCCCAAATGACACAATATAGTGGCTATTTTATTGTGAACATCTAGGCAACTGGATTTTCAGTGCACCAGCAGTTTTCTAAGTTTTTTGAGTAACTTTAGTCAGTGCCTTCTTCAGGCCTGATTCACTGCTGTCCTGACTCCTGCACACTGTGAAGGCATTTACACCAAATGAATGCAAAATAGATGCAAGACACTGTCATTGTGATTTGGTCACAAGCCAAGAGAGCAATTTCAGTTTACACTGTTAAAAAAAAAAAAAGTGAAAAGTTATTTTACCTGGATTGTTACCCACCCCTTAGGTATTAAAATATATGACTCAACTACAGAGGAAGTTATTTCTTAATAGCTATTCCCAATTAACCCCATTTGTGGATACTCCTATTCTGAAATAGACATTTCTTATTCCAAACTAGATTAATCCACTTTTGGAGTTATAGGTGATAGTTACTCTGCTTGAAATTCATACTCTTTTTATTCTGGATTAAGTTCTCTGTGTTGACAAGTCCTTAAAAGTCTTAGCTATTTTAAAATTTTATAACGCACTAATTTCAGCAAGCACAATGGGAACTGAACTGGTAGGTTCATTTTTGTTTACAGCCAGTTGCACTTGTAGATTCATTTGCCCTAACACAAAAGTGCCGGGTCCAGGTTACAACACTGCAGGAGAAAGTTTAAATCTCAACCAAACTAATCATTGAAGTAGCACAGAAAACTCCTCATGTTCATCTCAGGTTTTTATACAGAAATTTTAAAGAGGGGAAAAACCTTACATTTTGATCCTATAATCAGTTGACAATCAATTTACAGACCAAATTATACTAGTGAAGGCTGGCCAGACCAGACAGGAGAGATAAAAGCTAAATTTCCCAGCAAAAAATAATTATGGTACTTCTTTTCTACTATTTTCATTTCAGCACTGAGTGTCTAGTTTATAATGGGTCCTTTAAACTGTGCTGAGTAATTATTCTCCCACCTGCCCACTTCTGACACCCATCCACATTGCTGTATCTTCATCTTATTCTAGCTTCCTTTGCTACCCTAATGTTCAGCAGTTGCTGCCACTGTTGTCATCCTCTGCAGTTGTACTAAGGCTGCTGAATGGATCTAAACTATTCTGTGTCATCTCTGAGAGAGAAAAATGCCCAGAGTCCTCACTGAATGAGGGGAACGGGATGCCAAGAATAAACTATTTATACTGCATAAAAATATTAACATCCTTACAGACAGATGACTGATTAAGATACAATAATCTAGAAAACTAAGTGTAATTAAGAAACATCTTCGTCATCAGAATCTGCTCTGATCCTCTTGGGTCATTATAGCAGAATTTCATTTCTTACCATTGGCAGCCTGCCACCTTAAAGGGACTACATACCCGTGTAAGAACCTTATATAACATGCAGCTGGCTGGAAATGAATGATTATTTGGGCTCCAGTAAAGAAGCTTTCCTAAGACAGTGCTAACCAGAAAGAAAAGGCAGAACAGCTTCTCTTTCTCCTCATCTCTGCTGGGAAGAAGAGACCATATTCAAGGAAGAAAACCAGGTGGGAGCACCCAGATGTTTAAAAAAAAAACAGAAACAACAAGAGCCAAAAAACCTCCACACTAATCATTTCCTAGTTTGCAGTCACCTTTAGAGACATTTGAAAAAGCCAGCTACCATTATGGGGCACCCATACAGATACTGCTAGTTTGGGACACAGCAAATTAAGGCCATCTCTGCATACCGATTGAATACACAAGAGATCTCTCTTGCTATTTGAGTCTTTAGTGGTCTGTTTCCTTTCTAGACATACCCTATGTAATCTTTTTGTCTTCTAGAATCAGGGGTTTCTGTGTTACTTATTGTAAGTGACCATCTCTTTCTAATGACTACAATTTATCTGGACAAGGAGTTGTCTGTGTACTTTAGCATTCTACATATGATACTATTATGCAGGATTGGGTGTTCAGTTAAAAGGCATACTAAACCCACACACTGCTTTGATAGTATGCAGCATCTCTGAAAATGTCTGTCTTTGGTCAGTCTTTCAGAGTATTTTTTAGGTATTAAGTATCCTCATAATATTTCTGTAAGGTCCCTAGAGCAGTCCAGAATAACAACACAAAGGTGGCCTAAAGTCACTAGAACACCTCTTTCTATTAGACTGAATGTTCTGCGCTACAATCTGAAAAGCACATTGCAAAATCTTACCCTTTATCCCTTCCCTGCCCACTTCCCAGACAACTCATAAGCAGGGTTGGGAGGTGGTGCATATGATCGTGAATGAGAAAAGCTGGTCTGCACATTCATGAATAGGGAAGACTTATCCATATGACATTCACTATTAAAATGTGGACCACAAGTTCTCAATTTTTTTGGAATCTTCTGTGATTCTCTTGAGTCATTATAGCAGAACGAAAAATTTGAGAACTTCCTAACCCACCACAGGAATAGGACTGAGATTTCATTATCCTTTACTTTGCACACAGATGGGGGTTTTGAATAGTTCTGTGACCACCCCTTTTAAATGTTCATTCACAACAGAGTATCCCACAACAGTGTAAACTTTACACTATACATCATTTTGGTTAGTCTTGGGTAAAGCTGATTTTACTGGAGGTACAAATGGGGCACCTAAATCCTACAGGAAAAGGACAGACTCATAAATGAACAACAGTTATGGAAGGTAGGTCAGGCGATATCTGTTATTGGACCAACTTCTGTTGGTAAGGAATCAAGCCTCAGGTCTGGAAAAGGCTGTCCCAGAATTACAGTAAAAAGCCAAGTGAAAGAGACTGTTAACTGCTGATGCTGAACAATCTGTACCCAGGGCCAGCCCAACTATATAAGTAAACTAGGCAGTCACCTAGGGCACCAGGCTTTAAGGGCCACCAAATTAGTTGGAAGTGAATTTTTTTCTCTGTTTTAAAAAAAACATGAGTGTCAGTTCTTATAACAAGGGAGGGCACCCAAGTCATAGTCTGCTTAGGGCACCAAAATACCTTGGGACGGCCCTGTCAGTACCACCTGGATTTTTGCTGCATATCTGGGAAGAGCTCTGAAGAAGAGCTCTTTGTGGCTCAAAAGCTTTTCCCCCTCACCAACAAAAGATGGCTCAAAAAAAGATATTACTTCACTCGCCTTGAGTCTCTAACATCCTAGGACTGATGATGAACTACATCTGTGGTTCTACTGGCTGTAATTCCACTACTGCACTATATACAACATAGGTTTAGACAAGCCGGGTCAGCAGTTAGCCAGTTAACTACTCATCATGAACATAAATGTGATAATAAATTAAAATAATGTTCTCAGACTTAAGGAGGTTTATGACCCCAGTTATGCAAAGTTCTGAGTGGCCCCAATTTCCATTGAAGTCAGTCACTGAAAATTAGCAACATTCAGCCCCTGATCAGATTGAACCTCTGCATGATTAGTTCCATGCTAGATTGTTAAAAAACCTAAGGACAGGCAGGAAGAGCAAACATGTTACTCTTGTCATTTTATGCCACCATATTTGTGTAATCGGTAACTTTACCACAGTGCAGACAACAGGATGCTCCTGAAAGCCTGCCATGGAGCCAGCTCTCTCAGAGAGGTTTTCCTGTATAAATAAAGTGGTCCAATAAAATTTAATACCAAAGCACTTCTCTACTTATGCAATTAAAAGTCACTTCCTCAGCCCATCCTGTGAGGAGAAAACCAGTCTCTGGTTTGTCTCACATTTTTATTTTGATGTTGTTATTCTAACTGCAATCACTAGTGATGAGATCAGCAGTATTGTTGTTCTCTGCTGGGGAAGGGTCACAAATTGTTGTCTGTGTTTTTTTTAAAGAGCTACATTTGCAACACAAAAGTGCGAGCTAAAGGAAATTCAACAGTCCTTTCATTGTTGTTTATGTATTTAACATAGGTGCTAGCAAAGTTGTGTTTTTCACCTCCAGGGAGGGTGAAAAAACATAACTGCAAACAGCTGTCCATAAGAAGGGAAGGTGCACTGCTGTGTGGTGCTCCCCAGACCCTACCTGGCTATTTACATCCATGGAGGAGGGAAGGGAAGCAGAAAAAACCATAGTTAGGTTCTTCTGAAAAAGGGTCTGCTCATTGCGCAAGGAGCACACACTATTACAGGACTGCAGGCCAGGTCCATGTTAACTTTATTTGACTAACAATAAACACCCACTAACAAAACAAGTTCCAATGGGGCAGCCATGTTAGTCTAGTTCAACAAAGCAAACAAGGAGTCCTGTGGCACTTAAGGACTAACAAATTTATTTACTGCATGAGCTTTTGTGGGAGAAAATCCCACTTCGTCAGATGTTGTTGAAGATGGGGGAACTTACAGAATGAGAGGAAAATAAATTCAGGGAAGAAGTCATAGGATCAGGTCACACTAACAGCAAATCAAAGCAGTTAACATTCAAACACTGGGGAACACCACACAGAGGAAGATGAGGCCAAATCACCTGTTGCAGTGAGAGAAAAATCCAAAGTCCCTATTAAGCCCTGAAGCACTGCAAGAAAATTTGCAAATTTGTTTTAATAACAGAACAGAAAGAAAGGGGCTGCCATCATAATACTCTGATTAACCCAGCCCCTTGGATAAGAACTTTATTAAAACATCAGCATGCCTGAGAGTTTAGATGCAAGTAATAAAGCCAAGCCATATGGCAGAGGAGCTCCCAACAGCCATTTGTTGATGTTCTATAACCAAACTGAAGATATGTGAGTTACCCTTTCTCCACATATTATTATGACATCCTTGCTAGAGCGGCCCTATCCTTAGGACTAACAACTATTCCCAAAGAGCAAATTATTTGCATTTAGAATCAGACTGACCCAGGGTAGGCTTGTCCCAGATTTCTTTAAAAAAAGTTTTTATTCCCATTTCTAATTAAACAAGTTTTTATTCCACCTGTATGCTCAGTGTAGCTTTCCAAGGTGAAGGATATATATCTCCAACAAAGTGCAGCTTGATAGATTTTTCTCTCCTCCGAGTATAATCATGAGAGAAGCAAGGTGGGTGAGGTAACATCTTTTATTGGACTAGCTTCTGTTATTGAGAGAAACAAGCTTTTGAATTTACACAGCTCTCTTTTCCTGGGCATAAAAGATCTGTATAAACTCAAAAACCTTGTATCTCTCATAAAAAGAAGTTGGTTCAATAAAAGATATTACCTCACTCACCTTTATCTCTATCCCACCCCAGCTAAAACACCATCACACACAGTTGAGAGCTTTCTTTAACTGAGTAGACAATGAGAAAGAGAATAAATTAATAGACTCCGCTCCCATGCTTTTCCCACCCTCTGTGCAAGAATAGGCATATCACAAGTACAAAGGATTTATCAACGTCTAATAGCAAAAATTGTTGTGGGACTCTGTGGTAGGCCTACCTCCTGACAACCTGATGAGCAAGTTTCCACAAATGGCTTGAGTTATGTAAAATCAATCTGAAAAAAAAATTCTAGCTAGTTACAGAATTCATTTTTAACTAAAACAATACAAACCAGCTAATTTAGCTATATCCTCTTAAGGCCCTGTAATCTCCACATTTATAAACACTAGCTCATGTCTTTAGAACCATGGTTCCCAACCATTTCTCTGCTGCAGCACTCTTTGAAGTCTTCAGTTATGCTGCTGCACACTGCTATTATACATTCAGAAATATTCAAATTAACTTATGAATATTCATGAGCCACAGCACCCCATTCAGGGGCCACTGCCTGGGGCTCCAGCTGGGGGGTAACTCCCCCCCGGCCAGGGCCACATGGGGCTGCCAGCTGCAGCCCCAGCTCCAGGAAACCCACCGGCTGGGGCTGCATGGGGCCACCGCCTGTGGCAGTGGCTCTGGGGGACCCTGCAGCTGGAGCCACATGGGGCTGCTGCCACGGCTCCAGCTACGGGGAACTCCAGGGCCACCACCTGTGGCTGCAGCTCCAGCTCCAGGGATTCTCACAGCACACTGGAGAAGTCGCCGCAGTGCACCAGTGTGCTATGGCACACCAGGTGGGAACCACTGCTCTAGCCACATCTGGGCTATATTATGTAGCTTGCAAATATTCTTTTCAAAAACAAAATTCTTTGAATTTTTTTGTGATAATGAAGAACATTCGTGACATATCTGATATTGAAACGCCTAGAGTCCTACTCACTTTCACCAGTATAAACACAGAGTGATTTCATTGACTGTCTCTCTCATGAGCCTAACCCACATAGTTTTAGGGTTCTACAGCTAACTAGCCTCAGCTTTGCTCAAGTGCAGATCTGAATGAGGCACTACCAAACAAGGCTCTGAAAACTCTTTCTGAGCATCCAGAAATCCCAGTCTCACTGTCTGCTTTGCTAAAGGGCAAAGTGCAGCAGGATATGATCTGGGAATTATTTTGGGGAAGTTCTAGGCCCTGTGCTATACAAGAGGTCAGACTAGAGGATCATAAGGGTGCCTTCTGGCCTTGGAATCTATGAATCTATAACCCCTATAGAAAAAAAAAAGAGCTTCTTATTAACAAGTCCCTCATCCCAGTATTGATAGTACTTGGGACATCATCACACAGCCAGGATTTTAACAAAGCAGAAGATAACTTATTACAGATTTCCACCAATTTTTTGGTAGTTCAGTTCATTTTATTAGGGTGAAAAACTAACAACAGGAATTTTAAAAGCCAGTACCTAAAATTCACTTCCTAAATCCTTAATCTGGCATCTGATGAGGAACCTGATTTGCAAAACTACTGAGCACCCAGCAGATCCCTCTGAAAGTAGGGAGCTCCCCATGAGTCTACCTGCAGGAATCTGATTACAGCCCCACACTGTTGCCATGGCAGTTATGACATAATTATCATGAGGCATGCTTGCCAGTCACACAGAGTTGGGACCAGCAGTGAATGATTTCAGATAACCTGAGACAAACAATATATTGTATTTAATGTCAGTCATGTTCTGAGAGTGCCATTTGCCATTAGGGCATTCAGGATCCAAGTCTCGAGTCAGTTCCTTTTCTTAATGAGTTTTGTAGCTCATTTTGAAAAAATCTAAAACAGCCCCCTCATATCATAATTAAATTCTAAAATTAACCTTTAAAGAAAATTATTCAGCAGATATCAGAGGGTTTCTCCTTATTATTGTTTATGGCAAAGAGTAGATTAAATAAATTCTACCAAACCGTGTTGCATTGTTTAAAAAAACAAAACAAAAACCCCCCTAGCCAACTATATAAATTTTATGCACAGTTGGGTTCTCTGACCCAGCTCAGTTTCATGGTAACTGTGACTTTGCAACTTGATGCCACAGCAGAATATTTAAATGAAATTTGGATTATGGATTGGTTTGGATTACAATTGCAATTACGTCTATAAATCTGGAGTAACTCAAACAATGTCTATGGAGTTTCTTCATGTTAACACTGGTAGTTACACTAAGCTCAGAATAGGTCCCCATGAGTTTTCATAGCAAGTAAACAGTGAATGGTCTTCTGCCCTTTGCTATCACAGAAAAAAAAATTGTGTAACTTCCTTTTCTTTAAAAAAGTGCATGTCACTTTTCAGTAAAAGAGGAAAATCAATTAAACAATGAACATTTGTTGCATTGGATGATGTGGTTCCATTTTCTAAAGCAAGAGTTGGCATTTTACACGAACCTTTCAATATTTGTATGTATTGCCTCTTTCATTTGATGACAGAGAAGAAAAAAAAACTGTCTAATCTTTCATGGAAATCCCATAGTACTAGCCTAAGAAGCCAAAGCAGAACTCCTACTTTTCTTGTTAGTATCAGGTTAGGGTTGGGGTGATAAAGTGGACTTTCTTTATAACACCATGCTGCACTGTTCAAACTGATTCCATTATCTGCACAAATTCAAGAGTGGGGAAGTTTCTCTAGAAGGAGAACACTCAGGAGAATCCTTGATATCAAAATCCTATGGTCAGAAGTGACTGAAGTGAGACAATGAGTAATTCTCAGCGTGATGCTCAGCTAGCTGATCCCTACCACACAGCTAGCCTGCCGCAGGTGCAAAGGAAGAAATGCATCTTGATAACATCAAAGTTGAGGGCTGTCAATAACGCAAACAAGGTGCACAACAGCATGCAGGGTCAGGCCCTTCATGCTGACATTAAGAGTTCAAATGGGAGTTGGCGCATAGGGTATGGTCTTCCACAAAGGGGTGAATTTCATCTAGAGCTGGCTTTGGAAAAAAAAAACCAGGCTATTTAGCCTACTCACTGAAATCTACTGTATTAGAGCAGATTACTGAAGAAATGCTTTCTTTAATCATATTTCAGCCAGGAAAGAAACCCATATAACCAGATGGCTTGGTGGGATGTTTTGTTTTGTTTTGTTTTGTTTTGTTTTGTTTTGTTTTGTTTTTTTGGGTCTCATATTTGACCATTGAACAGTATAGGAAAAAAAATATTTCATCAACAGTCACTCAAGGTCTCCAGGGGGAAAAAATAATACAGTTGCATAATTATTATTACTTTTGAGGGCACATTGTTTGAAAGAAACTTGCCTTTTGGAATTATCTGAAATGAACAAAAACTCTGAATAAAACAAAAAAATCATAATAAGCAGTCGGTTCCCAAACCAAGCTAATTAAGGAAAACAAGCTTTTAAAAGTATTCAGGATGAATATACAAAATTAAAATATACCTCAGTAATGTGGCTGACAGTCCCACTTTTTAAAACCCCCAACATTATTTTAATCACTTTAAATTTTCACACAGATAAAGATGCTCATGGAGGGCTGTTTTCAATTAATTCAAAATTAATGATTGGTGAAGATGTTTTTAGCACTGAAATTCAGCATAGCATATGGAGGTTATTAAAAATAATACTTACTTTTAACACAGCACTTCCTTGAGAGGGAATCAAAGCCCATTACAGACTTTAATAAAGGAAGCCCCGCAATACTCCTCTACTGTTGTCCCCATGTTACACCTATGTGAAAATTATAACATGCCCAGCACACCGGCACAGCAGGTTACCAGGACTTTGGTAAAGCTGAATAGGAAGACCATACTAAAGCTACAAACAGTACTGGGATCACCAGACTTCATGCTTTAGCAATAAAGGGTTCAATTTTAATCTTTTGCCACCTAATAATGTAGGCATAAGTCTCTGAAATACTAAAATATTCATTTAGGAAACTCCCCCTTGCAAAATGTGTCTTCTGCAAATGTACTATTTACTCTACCACAAATATTTGGCCTCTATGTATCACACTTCCCATCAGAGGTGTCGCTGCCCCGGGGAGGGACCCGGGGCACAGGCCCAGGCCCTGCCCCCAGCCTGCAGGCCCCACCCCCTGGCCAGGAACAGGGCCGGAAGCCAACGCACCACTGCGGGCGGCTAGGTCCCGCATCCCCAGCCAGGGGGTAGGCAACCCCTTGGAGGCCAGACTTAATCATTTTGCATGAGAATGGTGGGGTGTTGGAAACCCCTCACCAGCATCTTCCATCAGCTAGTTTAGACAAATAGACCTTAAGGTCAGAGGAGACCATCATGGTTGCCTAGTCTGACCTGCACATTGCAGACCACAGAACCTCACCCACTCCCTCCTGCAATATGGCCATGACGTCTGGTTGATTTACTGAAGTCCTCAACCTGATGTAAAGACTCCAAGTTACAGAGAATCCACCATTTACGCGAATTCAAACAAGCAAGTGACTTATGCCTAGCAGTGTAGCCGAAGGCAAAAAGACCCCACACCTCTGCCAATTTGACCTGCTGGGGCATCACTGGCCCCAAAAATCTCCTAGAGACCAGGACTGGGACTGGGCTGGGAACCCTGGGGCTGGGCCAGATTCAGCTACTGTGGTGGGTGCAGCCCCACGGCCCCAGCTGGGTTGGAGCCAGATCCAGCTGCTGCCACCATGTCTGGTCCAGCCCCATAGTCCCAGCCAGGGTTAGGACCAAATCTGGCTGCTACTACAATGGCAGGCCTGGCCCTGCAGCCCTGGTGAGGATTGGGGCTGAATCTGGCTGCCCCACCATTGCAGGCCTGGCCCTGTGGCCCTGGTTGGGGTCAGGGCCTGATCCGGCTGCCATCACCGTGACAGCAGCAGCCCAATCAGGCCCTGACCTTGGCTGGAGCTGTGAGGTCGGGCTGCCGCCACTGCAACAGCCAGATCCAGCGCCAACCCCAGCCAGGGACGCGGGGCCAGGCTCCTGATCTGGCCCCAACCCTGGCTGGGGTTGCCAGGCCGGGCCACCGTGGTGGCAGCAACTGGATCAGACCCTAGCCATGGTCAAAGGTCTGGGCCTCCATGGTGGCCTGGCCCCACAGCTCTGGCTGGGGTCAGGGCACTGGCCCAAGGGCTGGGAGCATGAGTCCCCTGTGCCCAGTGCCAGTGACACTCCTGGTGAGCCATGGCAAAATTCCTTCACAACCCAAAAATGATGATCAGTTAGACTCTGAGCATGTAAGCAAGAGGCATCAGCCAGACATGTGGGAAAGAATTTTCTGTAGTACCTCAGAGCCCTCCCCATCTAGTGTGCCATCTTTGACCGTTGGAGATATATGCTAACAATAGGCATGAATGGGCCATATACCACTGTAGGCAACCTCATCATTCCCCTTCCCTCCATAAAGAACAACTCAGCCCTGAAATGGGTTAGGGTTTTTTTGCCCTCATTGTTTCCCTTGGAAAGTTGTTGTGGAAGTTCACTCCTCTGATGGTTAGAAATCTTTTTATGATTTCATGCCTTAAACCTGTTGATGGACAATTTGTATTCACTTATTCTTGTACTAGTGCTGGGCCTTAATTTAGAAACTCCTCTCCCTCCCTTGTGTTTATCCCTCTGATGTATTTAGAGAGAGAAATATCATCTCCCACTCAGCCTTCATTTTGTCAGCCTAATCAAGCCAAGCTCCTCAAGTCTTCTCTCATCAGATTCATTCTTCATTCCTCTTATCAGCCTCGTAGCCCTTCTCTGCAACTCTTCCCGTTTGAATTAATTTTTCTTAAGCATGGGGAACCAGAACTGAACATGGTATGCCAGATGGCATCTCACCCGTGCCTTGTAAAACACTTCCCTATCTCTAATTGAAATACTTTGCACAATACATCGTAGGCTTTCATTAGCTTTTTTTCACAGCCACATCACATTTGCAGCTCATAGTCATGATGTGATCATTCAATACACCCAGGTCTGTCTCCTCCTCTGTTGCTTCCAACTGGTACATCCACAGCTTATACGAAAACTCTTGTTGTTAGTAATTAACCTAAGTTAACATTTTGTACTATTAAATTTCATCTCAGCACTATTACTCCAGTTTTCAAGGTTGTCCAAACCTTCTTGAATGAGATTCTAGTCCTCCTTTATATTGGTAATAGCTCCCAAGTTTGTATCATCCACAAATTTGATTAGTATACTCCTAATTTTTGTGCCAAAGTCATTAATGAAAATGTTAAATAAGATTACTTCAAATACTAATCCTTGAGGAAAACTCCACTACTAGCCTCTTTCCCAACTGACAGTTCACCTTTCAATATGACCTGTTGTAGTCTCCCCTTTAATCAGTCCTTTACCTACCTTTCAGTTCTGAAATCCAGCTTGATTACCTTTACTGCATTTCCTTTTTGTAGAAAAATCAGTTATCTTTTCAAAGAAAGTGTTCAGATTAGTCTGGCTTGATTTACTTTTGTAAATCAATGTCTTTTATCCCAATTGCCATTCACCTCTATGTCTTCAGTTACTCTCTCTTTCAAAATTTGTTCTAAGAACTGCAGTCTGAAGTCAAACACACATGCCTGTAGTTTCCCAGATCACTCTGCTCTCCTTTTAAATATAGGTGTGATGCTTGCAATTCTCCAGTCAGAATATATGAGCCCCACATTTGTGGATTCATTAAAAATCCTTGCTATTGGGCCTGCAATTTTACATGCTAATTCCTATAGTCTTCTTGGATAGACATTTCTAGCCTCCCTTTCCCCTCACCCCCACACAGTCTGATCTCAGTAAACTGTATGAATTTGGTTTCCACCTTGGATATGGTGATTTCTACTTCTACATTTTTGTTCCTGTTAGTTACTCCAACCATTGTCTCTGAGCTCCTCATTACCCTTTTTGAAAAATGAGGCAAAATAGTCATTTAGGTGTTGGGCCATATCTCAATTACCTTTAATCTCCCACTGCAATTCCCTGACTAAAAGATTAGACATATATCTGTTCTCATTCACTGTATATGGAGCCTGAATACTTAACTCAGGCTTTGTGGACTGCAATATTATTCCTGTGATTTTCCACTAGCCCAAATCCCTTTGTGTACCCAAACACTGTTTTTGAGATTAAACTCAAACCTCAATAACAGAAGTCATAAGACGTTATCAGCAGTGAACTCCAGTAGCCTGCCCCTCCAAGTTCTATGACACTATGGTTATGCCCCAGACTCTTCCAACAGCCAACTATGGACCATTTTATGGCTAAAAGTGAGAGAAACAAGAAAAGCATTAGTGGAAGAAACTTAACTTAATGTGGAGATTTATTTTTCATAAGGTCTCTAATCTCCTCTTCAAAATCCTGCATTTCTGGAGAGATTTACAAAACTAAAAGACAAGATCAAGCTTATTTGAGAGAAACCTTGCGTCTGAAAAAGAAGGGTCATCCTTCATGCTGAGGGATAGTGGAAAGCTATGACTATACACAGTAGTTTCAGGACAGACATTATAGCAAAGCAAATGCAAGGGAAAACGAAAATATGCACTTGACGATCAGTATGAAATCTTTTCATTTAGCTCCCACTGTGTAATTTATTCATACATCAGCCATCTCACAAGATAAGAGTAAATAGAGGGAAAAATGTGTTTTATCAGAGTTCAATCACTGTTGTGGAGAAAAAAGTCCTCTTGAGCCCTAAGGCAGTCATGCTAAATTGTAAACACTTGTGCAGAGCCAACAGTTTTATGAGGTTGCTCGCTTCCACTGCTCTGGAATAATTAGTATTAATGATGCACACAAAAAATTCATTTAAGAAAAAGAGGAGGTGAAATGTCCATGAGAATCCTAACTTCCTGTAAGAGGCATCTGAGGAGGACTAACAAAGCAAATAACTTAGCATCTCAAAATATTAATAAAGTCCTCCTTCTTAAAACCACTGTGACACAGTATTAATAGTTGCATTTTAGAGAAAGAGCAGCTGAGGAAGCCACACACAGTTAGACTATTATTTTCAAAGGCTCCTGTTAATTTTGAGAGCCTTCATTTACCAACCTTAGGTCAGATTTTGAGAGACACTGTGCAGCCCCCAGATTCTGTTGGCTTCAGCACGTCTGAAAATCAGGCCCATGTTGCCTGTCATTGGGCACCCAAAATTAGCAGGTACATTAGAAATACATTGTCAAAATGACACAGGAAGTTTGTGGCAGGCTGGGTATTGGACAGATTCCCAACCCTAGGCCTTGCCCACAGTTTCCTCCCTTTTCCATTACAGCACAAGCTACATCTACTACCTCAATAAGACATCAAAACAACCTTGCTTTTTCTTTGGTGTTTTATACATCCTGTACATCAATGAAATATCATCTTCCCAGCTCATACCCTTAGGAGATGAGTCTCTAACAATTTCTGAGTCTGAAAAATGTCAGCAAGAATAGAAACTCAGAAAGTTTCTCACTGCAACTACTCTGGGGCTCCTTTCTTGTCAGCAGGGATATTGCCTTCTCTTTCCTTGGTCAAAGTTGATTTAAATAAATGTAGCTATGTTTTATATGATGTCCTTATACAAACTGTATCCTGAAAATACTTTGCACAGTTAAATAATACAATTACAAATGTGTACTGTCAGGGCTGCTGTGGAAGCCTAAGGTCATGCCACTGATGTACTTACCATCAAATGTACACCTGCTGAAAAAATGCATAATGCTGAGTCATATTTATTATACACTGGATGCTCACAAATAACCACTCCACAGACAAAGCAAAAGAAATAAAACATCTTGAAGGTAAGAGCCAAGGAATTTCTCTCTGTTTAACTGGAGTTACTAATTTCAGGCCAGCTCTCAGGGCTTGTCTTCACTGATGGCAGTGAATTGGCTGCCATGAGATTGATCTCCCTCATTGACTGATCAAGTCTGTGAAGACAGCTGATTAGGAAGCCAATGATGGAAGACCACTCTCACAGAAGGAGGGGCACTAAATTGGAGGGAAGGGCTTGCCCTCCAGCTCAGACTACTGAAGACAGCATGGTAAGTAGAAGGTAGGCAGTCAGAGGGAGACACACAAGGTATTTTAAGTACTTTACATGTCTCTCTTCGGTTGCTGCCAAAATCACACAGCAGTATAGATCAGCCATCAGTACAATGGGTGCAAATCCCCTCAAAGTCATTCAGAACACTGCTAGAATCAATCTTAGGTTATAACCTCTATACTGATGTTCTGGAGCAAGGTGTACATAATATATGTTGCCGAACTTCCCAGGTGCTACTAAAGTGGAGGAAGTTGCAAATAATACAAAGGAACACAGAGGCTGTGCTTCTTACCTCTGGCCAATCTGCACTGAGGGGGTGGGAAGGCACTAAACCATCTGTAATTCATCTTGTGCTTCCCTGATCCCTGTGGCTTCTGGGAGTTATGGCCCCTAGGGGTACATCTACACTGAGTCTCAGTGTCTGGGTCAACTGGTGATGGGGCTCATACTATCTTGCTGTAACTCACAGTGTAGACATTCCCACTCAGGCTGGAGTTCAAACTCAGAAACCCAGTAAGGGGGTTAAGCTTCAGAGTCTGCACTTCTGGCCAAGCAGGAACATCTACCCTGCTGCTTTTTGCCCCATAGTACAAGTTGACCCATGCTCTGAAACTCACTCCAACAGGGCTAGAAGGCTTTTTTTTGGCTGCAAATATGTACACTAAGACAGTGGCTCTCAACCTTTCCAGATGACTGCACCCCTTTCAGGAGTCTGGTTGTTCTTGTGAACACCAAGTTTCACCTCACTTAAAAGCTACGTGCTTACAGAATCAGGCATAAAAATACTACCATGTCACAGCACACCAGTACTGAAAAATGACTTGCTTTCTCATTTTTACCATATCATTTTAGAATAATTGGAATATAAATACTGCACCTACATTGCCATGCACATTATTTTGTGTACAGCATATAGTAGTATAAACAACTCACTGTCTGCATGACATTTTATTGACATGTTAGCTTGTCCTGACTTCACAAGTGCTTTTTATGTAGCCTGTTGTACAAGTAGGCAAATATCTAGATGAGGCTCTGGAACCTGGGAGCTGCAACGAACCATGGAGAGTGAACTTCCTGGCAGCCTGGCCAAAGGGGGACTGGGAAACTGCCCTGCTGGTGCAGCAGGCTCATCAGGTGGCTGGAGGAAGATATAATGTGAACAAGGTGCATGCAAATAAATTTTCACCTCTGATGTTGTGAAGCTACCTACAGTACAACACGTTATACTTTGGCAGTGGGGACCAGTCTATATCTAGGTAAAAAGACACCACCTTATTGTCACAGCCAACTGTACGGTGACTGGAAATGAATCTTACAAGAACAGTGGGTTATGAAGTACGTAACTTCCACTTTCTGACTCTACGGGTATGGCCACACACACTTCTTATTTCGAAACAAGAGAGGTTGTTTCGAAATAAGAAGTGCCATGGCCACACGACGCACGGCCATTTCAAAACAAGCAAACAGCTTGTTTCAAAATGGCTGTGCTCCTCCCGAAACAGCTTAAACCTCATTTACTGTCGAAACAGGGTTGTTTCGAAACAGGTTTCGAAACAGCCCTGTTCGGACATGTTGTTTCAGAACAAAGTGCAGGCACCGGCCAGTAGAGGGGCGGTGGGGCACCTCACCCGGGGGGCTATAAAACCCCCAAACCTGGGGGCGCATCCCCAGTGCGCGGCTGGAGCCCCGCTGCTGCCGGGGCCAGAGGGAACCCCGCCCCCGGGATCCCCGGTGGCGCCGATGCGCCTGGCAGGGGCGGGGCCTGAGGCAGCCCCCGCGGGGCACGCCCCCAGCAGGCGCGTCGGCCCCACGGGGGAATCCCGGGCCAGCGCTCCCTCCAGCCCCGGCAGCAGCGGGCTTCAGCCGCGCGCCGGGGCCGTGCCCCCAGGTTTGGGGGTGGGAGGGCAGGCTTTAAAGCCCCGGGGGTGAGGCGCCCCCCCCCGCCCTCTCGTGGTGGGTGCCTGCAGCCCCTGCAGGCACCGGCGGGGTAAAGCGCCCAGCCGCGCTTTACCCCGCCTGTGCCTGCAATCCCCTCCCCAGGCGGAATAGCATGTCCACACTGTGGACATGCTATTTCGCTGCCTTATTTTGAGGACAAACTTTTTTGTCCTCGAAATAAGTTGTTTCGAAATAATATGTTATTTCGAAACAGCTTGTTTCGAAACCTCTTGTTTCGAAACAAGCCCTCCCCGTGTGAACATAGCCTACATTTATAATGCAGACTGGGTGTTGTAATCAGTAGATTCCTATTAAATATTAGCCAAGCGAGATCAAGAAGTATGAATAACCCGCAGAAGAAAAAGTCCTTATTTTCCATGGGTTTTTTAAAAAATTACCTCTTTTACATCAGGGTCTGCAACAATCTGATAAAGTCCAGGACTCCATTTGCCCATCCTTTTTTTCTGCATGCCATTGGCACATTGATTTTCCAAATGGCTCCAGCAGAGCTGGGGGAAACATTAGCCCCAAAATAGCTTCCTGAACATAACTGCAAGCTCAGCAGGAAAGTGACTTCTTATTGCCCGAACAAAATGTTGGTGGAGAAGAGTTAAAAATTGACCAAAATTGCTCACCAATGTGGTCTTGTTGGTTCCATGTGCTCTGCCCATCAGGTGACCTTTGCCTTATACTTAGTTTGTAAGATCTTTGGCTCAGGAACCATCTTTTTGTTCTGTTTTTCTATGGTATCTAGCACAATGGGATCTAGATTCATGAATATGGTTGCTTAACACTGTGATAACACTGATTAACAATGGGTTTTAGTCCTTGCTATATCCTGAAAACTGTAAAGCATTGAGCTGATGTTACAATATATGTCGCTCCTGCTCAAGAATAGATATAGCCTCCTAGTTCAATGGATGGACAACACCACCTCCTCCACGCACCATGCAGGGAGCAAACAACCACCCCCAGCAACACTCTTGCTCTCACACCACAACCCTAATCCTAGCATGGGGGGGGGGGGTGGCATCCCAGGTGGAGAGGCTGGAAAGTAAGCCTATGCTGCACGCACCCCACAGCAGCTTGTCCTGTCGGATGGGGGTGGGCCTGGCTTCCTGCTCCAGACCTGGCGAACAGGGTGGCAGTATCACTCAGGTTGGGCCCAGTCACTCCTCCACCATGACAGAGTGGCAACTGGTGCAACCCTGAGAGATGCTATAACCATTGTATCTGGTCATAATGCCACTCACTCAGATTTGTCCCAGCTGCCCACATCACAATAGGGGGTGGGCAGATCTGAGAAGGAGGGGGTGGGTCTGGGCAAGTGCATGCAGTGTACAGTGGTTAATCCGGACCTGCTTTCTATGAGTGCAATTGCACTCCTGAACCTTGGCTAACACTACTGCTGTCTTCCCTCTCAGCCTCTCTGTTCTCAGCTTGCAGTGCCTGTTTCAGAAAGGAGAGGCCAGTTATTTACAAAAGGAAACAATCTTCATTCAGTGAAAACACAGAATTCCTTTGAACATGAAACGGGAGAGGAGATGCTGGAGGAAGGATTTTTCAATTTAAGCAAAATGGCAGTGTCTATCTCCAGGTCATTTGACGTATTAGAGTTATGAAATGCACACTCCAAAAGCAGAACTCTGCCATTCAATGAGGTTGTTGGTGAGTCAGATTAAAAAAAAAAAAAAAGACATTAAAGTGACTGGTAATTTTTCTAAAATCTTAACCACACAAATGAAGAAAATCCCTACAGAGTTGCAGGGACTAAGCCTCACTTAGAATAAACTGACAGCTCCATAATGGAGCTATGGCTGTTTTCACACCAGTTAAAGATATTCCCTACAGGCTTTTTCCTGTTTATTTCCCTGTAGGCAAATTCTTTGACAACTTGTTCTTACTGTGCAGATTTAAGTGTAGTAAAGGCTATATGCTTTTGCTGGTGGGGAGTAAGAGGGTACCAGTTGTATGCACAGTAACAGACTCTGGTACAAAGAAAAGAAATCCTGGGAGATTCATTTCAGGGATTAGGGAGCCTAGGTCTTCTCTCCTTTACAATCATGTAAATCAGGAGTACTGGCACTGAAGTGAATGCAGTTAGACTGATGTAAAGGTGCTATAAATGAGAGGAGAATCAGTCTCCAAATGTATGTCTACACTACAGTTAAATCCCATGACTGGCCTGTGACAGTTGAGTGGGGCTTCATCTGTAGAATCGTTCATTACAATGTAGACATCCAGGTTTGACCTGAAGTCAAGGATCTAGGACTCTGCAAGGTAGGAGGGTCCCAGATCTTGGGCTGCCATCAAGCCAGAACATCTGTGCCACAAATAAACAGGCCCACAGCCCAAGCCCCGTGAGCCTCAGACAGCTGGCAAACGCACCAGCTGCAGGTGTCTAATTGCAATGAAGACATAACCTGAGAGTGAACTGATTATACTTTGCAGGACTGAGTATACAAAGAAAAGTCCATTTGGTTTATTTAAAACAATTAGTTCTAAATCTGGCAAATTCACATGACTAAGAAGAACATACCCGGAGGAGGCAGTTCCTTACGCAATACAAGGAAGTACACAGTGATACCATCATCAATGTGGGTGGGAGAACAAACATCCAGGATTACTAAAGGAATGTGATGGCATATTGATCACTCTCTGACAGGGAGGACATAAGATCTATTTGTAAAATATGCTCAAAGGAGCCATAAAACAGAGATACCAGCTGTCTTGCAACATATGAATTATTTCTTCTGAAGACTCGATTCATCTCCTGAGGGAAATAGCAAGGATGCTTTAGTTCATTTGAAGATTTCAACACATAGGAATACTGAGAAGGGCTCTTTAAACTAGCATGTAGCAGGAGTGTAAATATAGTATGTGGAATGAAAACAAAAGAAACGTAAGTGAGAGAAAGTATTACATTTACAATACAATGGCTTGCCTATTATATTGGTAAGAAAATTGGATTGCTCCATTAATCTATAATCTTTTAGCCACATAACACCAATTAAAATTCATGTATATAGTTTAAGTCTCTGAAGCATTATGAGGTAAAACAACGAACAGCGATGGGACCTGGACTAAAAGCTACATCCCAAAATATTTTCAAAGGCTGGTTTCAGTGCTAAATAAACAAAGTCATGGTATGGGCCCTCCTGTAATTAAGGCTAAGGTATGTCTATACTGCAATTAAAAACCTGCAGCTGGCACAAGTCAGCTGACTCCGGTTCGCCATGCCCTGGCCAAGGGACTGTTTATTTGCAGTATAGACGTGCAGTATGGGCTAGAGTCAGGACTTAGACCCTTTCACTTCACAGGTCCTAACAGCTCAGGCTGCAGCCTGACCCAAACCAGGAAATTAAACAGTCCCACAGCCTGACCCCCAAGAGCCCAAGTCAGCTGGCATGGGCCAGTAGTGGGTTTTTCATTACAGTGTAGACATATCCTATGGGTCCATATCTTTCATCACTGCACAGAGCCAGCTACAATTACAGTACTTGCATTCTCTAAGCAGAAGCATGGAGTAAGTCTAGCACTAGAATTCACAAAGAGGGGAAGGATGGTGTCACACCAGCCTGCAGTTTTGATCTAATGTAAGGAAGATACAATATTGTGTCTTCTGCTAAAGGGCTCCCATATTCCAATCAGAGGGTGCTCCTTCACAGACCCATGACAGGCTGGCTCACTCCGCTCAGAACTATTTTAGCACCTGCCATTGCTCTGTAGCAACCATGAAAGCTACAGTATATTCTTAATCATGAATTCTAAAATAACAGGCTTTGTTGGGCTGAATGTTGTAACAAGAAATATGGAACAAAAGAGTCAATAACAATGGCTGGAGATGTCAGGTATCACTGACCGCCAAAACCTGGATCATTCAATGCTGCAGTAAATGAAACCACTGTTTGAGATGCCCACAGGTTAACTCAGACATAAATGATTAGTGAGTTTGTCTAGGTGAGTCAGACTGGAAGCATCAAATCTTGTTGGAAAAGATGACAAGCCCAAGTCTACCATTACCCAGATCTCATTAAAAAGAACCTGGAGGCCCATGATTGTGTTGCTTCTCACTAAATGAAACAACTAAAGCACTCTAATGTTTAGACATCTGTTGTGAAATACCTCCCTCAGTGAATGTCCCATATTACTGCAGAGCTCCTTTCACTTGCCAGCAACAAAACCATATATTCATCCAAAGATACCAAAGCACCTACAAGAGATGATAAATCACACATGCAACATCCCACTGAGGTGCTCTTGCGCTCCACAACTGGAAAACCTGACAGGAAGAGCAGCAGGCTGAGCTTTTTGGGAGCAGCCTCTAATTTTGACTGCCCCGTATGAGACACCCATGGTGACATTTTTAGAGACTGCTCACCACCAATTCCATTTGAAGTCAATGGGAAATTGATGGCCAGGTGCCCAATTCTCCCCTTCTCCAGTGTATGTGAGGAGCAACTTCACAGAAGTCAAAGCATCTGCACTCTTCTCAGTGAGAGTAAAAACAAGCTGAGGGCCCCAAAATGAAAGCAACCTGAAACTAGAGACCATTTTTGAAGATGCAGGCTATGTGACTCACTTGCTTTGCCAAGATTACACAGTAATGCTGTTTCCCAGGCAGGGGTAGAGCCCAAATTTATCAACACCAGTCCTGGTTTTAGAATGCCATTGACAAACAGAGGAAGGGTCAAAAAAATACATAGCAAGCATTAGAGCAATACATTGCTAGTCGTATAAAGTAGTGCCCTTATTGTGGAGAAAAATTATGCAGGAATATAGAGTTCTATGCCATAGTAAAATAAGGGGACAAATGGAAAAAGCAGTGATAAAGCATTAAGTCAATTGGGAATTCAGTGAAGCTATGTAGCACAGGGTTAGCCATTAAAATTTAGTCAACCTTTGATACTCTGCTATGACCGCAGTTTCCTATGTTTTAAGTATAAGAAGGTATCATGGTCACTGCACGTACTTGGGACAATGAATGTCATGTGTTCAAATGGTGCCCACTTCATTATTAGACACTAGATATGCAGAAAATAAATTCCACCAAAGTTCAGTTCTAGTTTCTGTTCAATGATTCCCATTAGGGCGGTAGTACTTAACATATTTTGTATGATTGAATATTTTTGCATAACTTACTGAAATACAGAGATGATAATATTATACAGGACTTGGTTAATTACAACAAAACTTCTGTTCAGTACATTTAGTCACAGCTAGGATGACACATTCTGGTACATAACAGGTCATGAGGAGATGACAACTAGTCAGAGTGGGTAGCAGCTAAAACTGCTTTGTACATACAGAGGGATGTCCTGGTTGCTTTGGAAGGTAAGAAGTACTGCTCCATAGAGGAGGATAAAAGTACTCAGTTGTCACAGAGCTTTTGGTTTATGGCTTTCACTGGAGATCTGTGAGTTGTAAAATGTGCATTTTAGCTATTTTTGTTTCATATATAATAAACAAATGTTTTCTTGCAGAAATCAATGACTCATTAAAAGGTTTGTTTGCTGTCTACATGATTTGAGAAGTCAGTGAAGAATGCTGCTGTGGGAGTTTTGGCAAGAGTTTGCAGAATGGAGACAATAATGTGCAACAGAAGCTGGAAAATATTTAGAAAACTTGGGGGGGGAACAGCTTGTGTTACATAGTTTCAGTCTCCAATGATCTGTAGAGGGCTTTCACCATTCAAATTTATGGAATTGGAGTGCTGGCTGGAGGGTGCATATCCTAGTTTTGCTATTCTTTTGTTTGATTTTGGTTACAGGGGATGGGATGAAAGTATGCCATTTTATGTGTATTTGTATACCTAAAAAATAGTTGTTTTGACTAATGGGGATATTTATTAAATCATGCACAAACACCCTACTATTCTGAGTGGGATTTTTGCTACATCAGTGGCACAATTCAGCACAGCAGAATTGGAACCAGCAAGAACTTGAGCTGGTCAAAACATTTTTGACTAAAAAATTTTGCTGACATACATTGTTTCATGGAGACATCTGGGGTTATGAGGAGGAAGACTTTGTTATGCTATTGGGCAGATGGCGCAGAGATACTTAAGAGTTATTGGGATCCCCTGGATTTCCTGTCGACCTGCAAAACTGTCAGAATGGCACATAATGTCTCAAACAAAAGACTGTGCTATGTGGTCATCATAAATGTTGTGATATGTATGTACAAAAAATATGAAGAGTTATATGCACATATTTTTTTTAATCATTTGGCATCTCTAGTGTGACTATAAATCAGACAAGCAACTGATTGATACATAGTCCATATGATCAACAAGTACATAACAATGCCCTGAGGACCCCTCCCACCAGAAAAACTTAGTCCTTATCTACACTGGGAATTTACCCTGATTGTTGTCATTGGTGCCCACCAAAGTACATCTTTAATGTAGACACTAAAACCTACAATTTGCAAAGGTGCAGCTTATCACTGCTTGAAACTGGGGTAAGCCCTCCTAGGACAAAGAGTAGATTTGGCTGCCTGTACTTGGGATTGGCTCTAGAGCAGTTAAACTGGCAAATGGAACTTCATAGATGTGATCAAATAATATACCCAATCTAGACAAGACCAGAAGGGAAGAGTAAAATAAAGGTATTCATGCAAATTCGTTCCCAATTTATGATCCATCCAGAAAACTAATGCAAAAAGTATCTGAATGAAACACATCTTGAGTTCCAAACCAGTAGCATAATTTGAAGCATCAGTGAGAAAATATTTGTTAAGAGAAGCACCCTTTAATATAAAAAAGATCTCTCATAGGTTCACAGACTTTAAGATCAGAAAGGATCAATATGATCATCTAGTCTGACCTCTTGCACAATGAATGCTACAGAACCTCACCCACCCACTCCTGTAATAAACCTTTAACCTATCACTGAGTTAATAAAGTCCTAAAATCATGCTTTAAAGACTTTAAGGTACAGAGAATCCACCAAAAATTGTCATATCCCATACTTCATTATTACAAGAACTATGCAAACCTCAGAAGATTCAGCGCTTTCAAACAAATCTCTGGATGCACATATGGGGAAATGTGTTATTCTAAAGATCCAACTGGAAAATGCATGAAAGCTAGTTTGTACTTCCAGTCCTAGCCAAAACTGGAAAGGGCAAAGCTATATGGACATCAAGGCAAAAATTACACGTATTCAGAAGATTCAGTTTGGGGTTTCAGGGAATTTATTATTTTATCCAAACCAGCTAGTGCAGAATGACTCCTAATACACTGTTAGAGACTGATGCAATATTACAAACAGCTGCACTCAAAAGGCTTGTTTTACTTTGTGCTGTGCTTTCTGTTGATTACGTAACTGATAACAGCATGAGAAAGCTGAAGGTCAGCCAGCTGTAGGGATTAACAGCAAGGGTGCCACAGTGACAAGGCATGAGTTCTGGAATAGCTTCAGATCTCCTACTTCCAGGCTGGGGGAGTTCAGCCCATAACAAGGATGCTCATTGGCTGCTGAGAGGAGGTGGTGTCCGTCCCATGTAGCTCTTGTCAGGCTATCTTCAGTGTGGCCTTGGAGGAGGCTGCTCATTCATCCTTTGTGCCAGATGTTGAGTGCTGCACAAACAGCAATCTAAAACCAAGGAAACTGGAGACATAAGGGAAGGGATTTTTGAAAGACTGGGGAAGACTTAGACTTCCCCTGCAGTCTCTACATACCATGACTTAAGGGCCAGTCACTTTGACAAACCATGAATGATATCAAATACAAAGAGAGTCAGGTATGTGAGATCTTTTTTAAAATGATGTAGGCTCTGCTGGGTTGTTTCAGATTACACTAGTGTTCCCATCCAATAGGTGAAACAGATGAGGGTGTGACTAACTAGTGCATACGTAACACCTCTCATTATCATGGACACCAGCAGGGCATAGTGCCAAGGTTTTGCAACAGCTATTTTGGGCAGCCCATCTGATTCAGACCGCGTGACTGGAGGAGCAACAAGGGGTATGTGAGGCATAGCCAATCTCAATCATCGGTCAAGCTAACACCCATTTTCTGAAAAAACACGTACATGAGCTGGCTGATAGAAGAACATGGCTCCCGCACAAAAGCACACTAACAAATCGGGTCAATAAACTTCAGTTCAGCACTGGTCTACATCATGGCCAGATTAGATAGTATTGCTAAATTCTCTGTGTTTTTTTGTTCCCACAGTGAAGTCTACTTTCAGTGTTAAATCGTATCACATGATACTTAAATGACGGCAGCAGCATACCTTCATTCAACCAGACTTTGTAGTTGCCATCCCAAATTCACCCAAGTGGTCTTAGTAAAATATTCACACACTCAGGACTGACAAAGTTAGAGTGGGGAGTGTATTCACACATTTGTAGCAAAATAATTACAGCTAATGGTGTGCTAGCCACATGTGATATTTATTTACACAATGGCCAGTTCATTGTCCCTTTGTGCACAATAAGCCTACAAACTCTCAATGGATATTTTTTCATTGCACCCAGTATAAGGAGTAAAAACATCAACAGTCCCGTGGCACCTTAAGGACTAACAAATTTCTTCGGGCATAAACTTTCATGGGCTAAAACCCACTTCATCACATGCATGCGCTAAAGCTTATGCCCGAAGAAAATTATTAATCTTTAAGGTGCCACAAGATTCTCACTGTTTTTGCTAGAAAGAGACAAACGTGGCTACCCATCTGGTGTGTGACTACTTAATAAGTTCTATGAATACTCTCACGCTGCCTTCATAGGCCCTTTCTGCAAACCTTCATGCCACTCTTTCACTGGCACTAATGGTTGCAGAAAGCAGATTTTACACAAATACTCTCAGACATATAGTGCACGGCCTAAACTTCAGCGAAAAAAGTGTTACTGTCATTTATCACAGAAAAATATTTCTCCAGAGTAGCTCTAGATGTGTGGCCTCCTCAAAGAACTTCCTGGTAAACAGAAATCCCAACCACTCTTCTGTAAGGTCAGGCTACAGTACAGGGCCCTGGCACCTCACTGGCATGAGCAAAGACATATCTGAGATACAGAGACCCATCAACCATTAGCTCCTTCCATGCTGATTACTGCAGTGACCTTGATTCAGCTTTCACAGCCATTCTCTGAGGTGCCTGCCTTTCAACAGGAACAAATGAGATATCGAAGTGAATACTTCCTGTGTGACTTAAAGCACACAGTAGTTAATGAGGCTCACAGAAAGGGTCTCTCACAACCCTCATTATGCTTCCAGGGATGCTTCCTTACAGTAGCCTACAGGATTTTTCCATTTCTGATCCAAGTCACAAGTCTTGCAATAACCCTTTACCTCATTTTGAATATTAAGCCAATTAAAATGTTCTCTCATCTTTCAATGGCCTCTGTCTTCCCAAAGTGACCAGCAAACGGACAATTGGGGACTTACAATGTTAACTCTATAGAATACTTTTGAGGGCCCAATCAATTGTTCATAGGGTTCCCCAGACCAGTGGTTTTCAAACTTTTTTCCTCAGGACCCATTTGGAAAAAAATCATTTATGCCCATGCCCCAACAATTACATTTCTGAGCAATGTGTTCCAGGCCTTTGGTGGTGGCAGCAGGGGGTGCCACAACCCAGTACCTGAAGGTCTGTGACCTAGTATTGGGTCCCAACCCTAAGTTTGAAAACCACTGCCCCAGACCTTCTATTTTTCCCTACTGGGGCATTCAGTACAGCCAACTGTCTTCTATAAAGAACTTCTCTCTGGGGGGTTCTTAATTGTGGATGGATTCTCTAATGCTCTCTAGAAAGGCGTTAGCATTTTCCTCCATTTGTTGTTGCTGGCTGAGTTGAAGATTCCTCATCCCCCTTCTCCTAGTCATGTTGCTATTCTCTGCGGACAAGAGGACAGGCACTTTTTCCCTCTCAGCTGCCTTTCACTGCACTGAGGTTACTACTGTGAATTGAGGGAGGTTTAACCATTTTGGGCAGTGACAGCATGTCATTTTCAGTCAACACATCAGCTGGTAAATTTTTATGAATTCCCATTTTCAAACTACTCCTTATACCTGCTCACTTCAGTTCAGTGCCATCCAAAGGTACCGTGGTTTTATACTGTCCTGAAGGAAGTAGTTTCACCTTCTTTCCAAGGAGCATATCACTCTCTTGAATCGCATCCCTTCTCACCAGGCTAGTCTGAGTGCCAACATCTCACCACCCTGACACACTGTACCATTAATGTGGGCATGTTTAATGAGTTCCTTACCTAGCTCCAGGTCATCAGGCCTGCCAAATTCCAGAGGAATAGGCATGTTAGTCTGTATATAGCAAAAACATTGAAAGACTGTGTCACCTGTGCCTCTGATGAAGTGGGTCGCAGCCCACAAAAGCTTATGCCCGAAGAAATTTGTTAGTCTTTAAGATGATACCACACTTTTAGGCCTGACAAAGTTAACCAGAAACCCCTCTGCCGTCCATGAAGTCTTTAACTCATGGGTAGTTTCATTAATCTGAACAAATTGAAGACTGCAGTTGGCCCCCTATACTTAGGATATTACCTTTCATGTGATCAAGTGACCCACATACGTAACGTTTTATTGGGCCTTCCTCTTGGTCTGAGGGCTGATAATTAGGATTACTATGAGATGACTGGGACTGGGGTGGCATGGATTTAGTTTCTTCTTCTTTCTCCTTTTCCATGGAGTGAACTGGGAACTCCCTTTTATGCCAGGATTTTGCCCTTCCCTCTGGAATTTGCAGTCCCTGAATAGACTCTTTTGTACCTACTTGTCAGCTGCGGCTGCTTCCAGTGATGCTAGAGTTTCCTCCCACACAGTGGCTCACGCTTCCTTAGAGCAAACCTCAAAGAACTGCTCCTGAAAAAAACAGACCTACCAGCTTGTCATGGGCTTTTGCCCCTTTACTGTCTGTCCATTTTCTCAACTACTCCACCATTTTATGCACATTACTTCCCACGACTTCACTTAACAACCTCTTTGAAGTCTCCGAATGACAAGAGACATGCCTCTGGAGTAACCTGAAACCTTTTAAATACAGACTCCTGGAACAAAACATATTTCATGGATTTACTGACATGCAGATTATTAAATACTTGGAAAGCTTCACTGGTCATTTTGGGCAATAGGGCAATCATTCTCTAATCATCAGGAACCTTCTGTGCCCTGAGTATCCTTTCAATGGTAGTTAGATATTCTTCAGTGCAGACATCTCTCTGCAGCTTGGACATAGCTTGTCCCAGCTGTGTGATCCTTTGCCAGAGCTTATTTAGATGCTGAGGGATCAATTTTTGTAAGTCCAGCACACTCAGGGCATGCCATCTCTCTTATGCTTTTTCTAGGGCTTACACTTTTAAGGTTTCAGACTTTTTGTCTTCTAGCTCCAATGCTCTTGATAGCCCACTTACAAGGCAGCTTCTTCTGTCTCCTACTTTTTCATCTCTTCCTCCTGCTCCTAGTCTCCCTTTGCTGTTGCCATCTTCTGGACCTCTATCCCAGCTAGTCTGAGTTTCACGACTGTCTCACGAAGACCTGGATCAGGCTGGTTTCCCAAGTCTTTAAGCATGCTTGGGAATCCAGCCGCCCTGCTGTTGCTTGTCGTATTGCAGAAGTAGGGCTTTCAATCCCTCCATGCGTCTTCTGGTAGCAAACAGGCAGTGCTCCATACACTGCTCTTCCAGCTGCTTTTTCGATGTATCTAGCATATGCTTCTTTGCTCCTCCTGCCTTTTCTGCTGCTCTAGTCCCTTACCCACCATGAACAGAAAACAATAAACCATAATATTTCCTATACCTTTTCCCAGCCTTCTCATATTTGAATCTCTTAGTGTCTATAGTATCCAGTAAATAAGTGCCTGGCATGTGATGCTTATCTCTAACTAGTGAATTGGGTATCTATCTCACTATCTACACAACTATGACACTTCCTGGGGTACCAGAGTTGGGAGGCTCCTAATCTCCACCTGCCTTTTGGGGTGCAAGGAATTCTGCCTGCCGTGGATCAGCTGCCTGAAACCACCAGCCACTAGCAGCACAAGCACAGCCTTCCAGGTGTCTGCAGGCCTTGCTTGCTCTTTCCAAGTTAACAAATAGCACCAGCAACTTCCAAGTCCTCCAGGTATCCCTCGGGAGAGCTTGGCCCCATTCTGCTGCACAATCACAGAACTTTCAGATTTGCTGTTCCCAAAGGAATAGTGCACACCAGCTTGCACTGTTCAGCTGGGGATCCCCACTGCACACCACTTAGATGTATGCAGAGAGAGAGAGAGAGTGTGAAAATAAGAATAAGCTCATTATAAAACAGCAGAGATTCAAAAGATAGTAAAAGTATTGATAACAAATGGCTACATATAAAATAAAATAATAAAATGCTTTCTAGAGCCTGAACTCATAAAGCATTCTCCTGTCTCCTACAAGATCATTTACCCCAAATCCTTTTCCCAGCATTGTCAAACAGTTTCGCTGAGAGCTCTTCTCATAAAGTCAGGCCACCTGGTCGCTTGTCCTCACAGACTGAAGGTCCACCTAAGGGTTCCACTGCATTTTAAATATAGCTTCAAAAATTTATTTTCTTACTCTTAAAACAGCATAACTTCTCCTGGGTTTGTTTTTTCTCTAGCCACAGCTGTATATTGATTAGCATTTGGCCCAGACTGTAAATAGGCATCCATTGTGGATGGAGCTTCCATCCTAAACACACCACATGATCCATGGTCTACAGCCAAGCCATAAGATATAACCGCATCTGCTCTGATCCCTCAGACAGAGACAGACATCTTGAGGATCTCTATCAAGCATTCTTGAAACTACAGTACCCACCTGGGGAAGTAAGAAAACAAATTGACAGAGCTAGACTGGTACCCTGAAGTCGTCTACTACAGGAGAGGCCCAAGAAAGAAAACAACAGAACACCTCTAGTCACCACAAACAACCCCCAAGTCAGACCTCTGCAACAGATCATTAAGGACCTACAGCCTATTCTAAAAGATGATCCCTCACTCTCTCAAGCATTGGGAGACAGACCTCTCCTTGCCTACTGACAACTACCCAATCTTAAACAGATACTCACCAGCAACTACAGATCTAACAACAGAAACATTAAAACAGGCACACACCCCTGCAACAAACCACGCTGCCAAGTCTGCCCACATATCTGCACAACAGATACCATCACAGGTCCTAATCAAGCCTGCAACTCCATCAAAGGCTCATTTACCTGCTCATCTACTGATGTGAGCTATGCCATCATGTGCCAGAAATGCCCCAACACCTTACACATTGGACAAACAGGACGATCCCTGCACAAAGGAATAAATGAACATAGAACTGATATCAGAAATCACAAAACAAAAAAAACCAGTTGCTCAGCACTTCCATCTTTCTAATCACTCGATAAATGATTTGTTTATAGCTGTCGTCAGAGACATGACTGGGACATCAAGACTTCAAAGAGAAACAGCTGAACTCGAATTAATATGCAAATTAAATTCTGTGAAAGCAGGATTGAATTGAGACTATGGGTTCTTTTCCCATTACAAAAGGTAATTTGACTTCAGGCTTCCCAGGGTTTGAACCTAACAACTGCTCTGATTTGCTGTTACTGTATGACCTGATCCTATGTGTTACACCCCCTTGCATTTATTTTCATTCCATTCGGTAAGTTCACCCATCTTCGAAGCATCTGACGAAGTGGGATTTTTCTCCCACGAAAGCTCATGCGAAAAATAAATCTGTTAGTCTTTAAGTGCCACACAACTCCTTGGTTTTTTTTTGCTGGACTAGACTAACACGGCTATCCCTTTGGAAACTGACAAGATCAACTGTGGACCTTAAAATACTTACAGGGAGTCATATGGCACTTTTAAAGACTAACCGATTTATTTATTGCATGAGCTTTTGTGGCAGAAAATTGGGATTTTTCTCTCACAAAAGCGTATATGATAAATAAATTGGTTGGTCTTTAAAAGTGACACAGGATGCCTTGTTTTTTTGCTGAAACTAGACTAATGTGGCTACTCTTTGGAACTTGTCAACATGCAAGGCATAAAATACTTAATTTGCACAACCAGCCAGAGTGAAATAAGGGACTCTCCTGCCCGACAAGGGATGTGGATCATCTTTCGGTGACTTTAAATTATGCTCCAGGAAGTGTACGAGTTTAACCGAAAAATACTCTCTTTCCTTTCTTTTTCTACAGTGCAAATACTTGTAATAAAAATAAGATAAGTTGACTTTGCCTTTTATATATAACCTTTAAAACATTCAGTGGCTTCAAATGTACAAATCTCCCACTCTGTAGAACAGATGCACACTCTTGTCATTGTCCACCTTCACAACATGTAGACTCCAGCCTTTTTATTTCCTCCAGCTCATGGAAAGTTTTGGTGGGTTTTTAGTTGCAACTGAAGTTTCAGGAGACACTGGCTTGCGCTGTTTTTAATGAAGTTTTGGATGTTATAATATATTATATTGGCTTGTGTGTGCTCAACAACATTGCTTTCTTCTGCATAGAGTTTACTGTCCCCTGGCATACTCTATAGAGCAGCTTAGCAAATAGAAGCCTGTGTCTTTGCACACCAAAGATTATGAGTTCCACTCCAGTTGCTGTTGGTATGCAGCTGTAGTCTTGTCTGCCCAGATTCCAAGGAAAGATAATTTGATAAATATAGTACATGCTGTACTGGCTGTCAGTCACAGGTTCTTCTACAGTTTGAAACATGATTGCCAACAGTTTCCCCTGCAGAAAAATGGCCCATTTGGAATGATGCGTCATCAGAGTCAGCTGATCAATAGCTTTGCCAGTACAGGCTATGCATCAACCATAATTTTACTTTGCAAAAAGCAGAATTGTGGGAGTGTTCATAAATTATCCACCAAATGAAAAACCCATTCATTAAAGTGCAGCCACAATTCAGTTCACTTTCCTTCATGCCATGTCATGTTATGGACATTTCTGTTTCACAATCCAAGCAAGCAAAATAGCAATTCAGCTTCAAACGCCTACACACGAAAACAGGATGAAACCATGCCCATCACAGAACAGATCCAACCTCTCACATGCTGCTGAAAAAAGAAAAGTTAGCAAATAATGTTGGCTAATTATTTTGCATAAACATTTACACTGAGCAGACAAAATAAACTTGCTTTGTTTTTCAGCAGCTTATAATAATGTAAACTCTCCTCCCCTTTTTCTTCCATCCCTGGTGTTTGCAAATTCTCTGTAGCAAGCGCCTCACATGCACAGCACAAAAATGCTGATCATTGCCCAAAAAATAAAGCAAACTGTCCTGCCAAGGAAATCTTTAAATGAAGGAAGATATACTGGTCTTCCTGCTGTACATGGCTTGCATGAGGATTGGAGGTGACTCTTCAAGACAGAGCAGATGACAATCTAAAAGCTGTCTCTAGTTCTTGGGGCATACTGAGATGCGTGTTTTTGTGGATGTATTTATGTGTTGCTATTTTATTTTGTTTGACCAAGCTGTGGACATTTCTGGAAGCTGTTCTCAGCTGCACTCTGAGCCAGACCATGGATTATAGAGTGGAATTACAGAACCACAACTTTGTTAACTATTTATCAGGATGTCTTCTGAGGCCTGCTTAATGCCAGAATGTCATTTAAGGACTAAAACAATGAGAGTCCTGTGGCACCTTAAAGATTAATTAATTTCTATGGGCATAAGCTTTAATGGGTTCCAACCCACTTTGTTAGATGCAAGAAGTAGAAACTACAGTTGAGAGGTACATATAGACATGCCAGGATGAAGGAAAAGCATTACAATGGAGATGGCACGTGCTCATAAAGTCAATTCCATTAGGGTAGATGAGACCTATTAAAGGCTAGGGTGCTCTCAGTGTTTCTCATGAGGTGACCAGACCCATTACATAGCTCCTTTTCCTATTTCTTAACAGTTTCTGCTTGAATTTTCCCTAGCAGATGCCTTTCAGTTTTTAATTTTGACTTTTGAACCTGTCATAGAATGGTTTGCACTTTCCAAGGCCAGCTAAGTACTTTTAGACCATTTCCAGATATCGCTAAATGGGACATGGCTTTCTACACATCAGTCTAACAACCCAACTGTTGAAATGGGACCTGTGTATTTTCAAGCAGCACATGATAAAACTTTAATTGCACACACACTTTTCTCTTCTGATATTTTGACAGTTTCAGTCTTTTTTTTAAAGCAGCCTACAGTTTGCTGGTTTGCATTTAATAGCTCTTGGCAAGGAGAAATGGAGCAAAAAGAACAACGAACAAATATAACAATGGCAGAAGAAGTACCTTAGTATATTTATTAGTCTGTGTCTTGAAAAGTGTTTTGTAACAGATTTATAAGAGAGGTCAGGAGAAATGTGGTTATTAATCAGATTGACAAAAATAGTTGAACAAAGTAAGCCACATTGAATTCATTTTTATTTGGTGTGCAATGATCAGTATGGATATTCTGAAATATATTACAGTTGAGAACAATCTACTAAAATCCTGCAGCCAATTCTGAGAAAGACAAAGTCAGGAAGACTGTACCTCCAAGTAAGATAAGAGTCATATGAACTCCTAGAAGGTCAGCAAAACCAGCCAATAAAGTTGTTCCCTTTGAGGACAATTACTCATCTCACATGCTTAAATGGCAACAACTTAGATTAGAGAAGATCATTAAAAAGAACTAACTGGAAACATTTCAGATTCTTCAACAGCAACAGCTGCACCAGCTGAGGTGGCTGCAGAAAAGCGGTGCCCTGTGGCCAAATGTGTCTATTGAGGCTCTTACCTTGCCCATTATTTAAAGACATGAAAAAGAGAGCCCACATCCATAAAGGAGCTGGGAAGTTTTGCCTGATTGATTACAATTCAAGCCCTTCCCTCCAGACAGGAAGCACAGTCTCAGTGCTGCAGTTCTAATGCCCAAGGCCCACGAAGAATAGCAGTCGGAGCATCTGGCTGCACATGAGGGTAGCGAGTGTGCTAGGCGAGACTACAAGTGAGAAGGAGAAGGTGCAGGGGCAGGTCACATTTGTGGCTACGGCCAAGCATTCAGTTGTGGGATGGATCTAAGTTTCAAACAAATGTGGAGACAGGAGAGGTGAGCAAGGTGATACAGCATGACTGTTTGGGTTGCTTGGAAACCCCCATCTTCCTTCCTCAGTTCCCTTTCATTGCCCCCCCCTTTTTTTTGTTATTATGCTGAGCTGTAATATGTAAGGTAGGCAAAAGAGCTTACTACTCTGATGCTCCAGGCTTCCATATGCCTGCTGCTGTTGCCAGTAAATGGGAAGAAAAATGGCATTAGGTAACTTTATGAGCATTTTGCTTACATGGGAAATTTAATCAACAAAGACACAGTGTACTTTTGGACTTCCTAAATAGCAGCATTATCTATAAAAGGAATGACTGCTATTAACTTCCCTTCTGAAGGTACAGTACATTCCTCTGCCTTTGCCCCCTCAGGAATTCCTGTTAAGGCTGCAGAGATTTATGGACAGTAAACCTCAAGGCTACTGGACAGCCAACATTTTATATGGGCAGCTGTTAACCTTTGGGGCTGTCTGAATACAGCATATTCAAGGGCCTGAGAACTGAGTTTTAAATGCTGCTTAGGTACTTCTAACAGTGGCTGACCTGGTTGCCATGGTAATGCTGATGCTTCCTCAGTTTCCATCTTTTGGTTCAGCCCTCTGCATTTGCTAACATCCTACCTCATCTAAAGTTCAATGTAACTAAATAAAGTTTCCCTTCAGCCTGTTCAAGGTCTCAGATGTCTCATTTGGGTTTGTCTCCAACTTCACTTTGGCGTGGTGGGGTGGTGAAGGAGATGCTCCGACCCTTGGGCTCCTGAAAGGAGCAAGCACCCAGTTTTGCCCTCAAGCCCATGTTCCTTCTTTGCCCAAGGCCTCTTCGTTCACCTTGCTCTCAGTCATCTCCCCGTGTTGGAGAGCTTCCTCCAAACCACAGAACAAAGCAATCAATAAAGTTCCAAGAAAAACCAACTAGCCCCTCTCCTGGGTTTGCTCTTCAACCCCCAGCTCGTCTTCCTTAGCCCTTTCGTGGGAGACACCTCCACGTAGCTCCAGTTCCTTGGTATGAGGGAAGGAATATGTTCATATAGTTTGACTTCTTTCTTAGACCACAAGTCTCAGAGAACCATGATGGCAAAATGAGAATAATATGGGAAAGGGAGCCTATATTAAAGGACCAGAACTCCTCCACTGATTTAAATGGAGCTATGCTACTCCAGATCTGGGTCAGAATCTAACTGAAAGCATCTACACAATCCCATAGTTTTACTTTGCTTCATTTTCTCCAGATCATTTTTTACACATACCTAAATCCAGCCTTCCTTTCTTCAGCTGAAGCCTTCTTGGCATGCAAAAGGGCAGGTGAGGTTTAAAAACCACCTGCCACACATGCCCAGCAAACATCTGCTTAGCATTCAGCCTGCAATGACAGTCCTATATTTACAGTAACTTTTTCCACCTGAATCTCCAGCAGTATTACATCAGCTTTATGCGGGTATGATTAAAATGTGACATGCTGTGATTCAAGTCTGACCACACACATCATTGGTGCTACCACTGTTATATAACTGCACAAAATCTTATAGAAAGTATGTCATGTAAAATATCAAAGGAAACGTTATGAAATGCTAAGTACGATTATCCTGTTTATATGAATGTATATCTTTGTATCTGAAGCTACAAATATGACTTTGCATCTGAATTTCAAATGTGCTTACTCCTGAGATTGTATCCCATCCAGTTACTTTTTGAATGTACAATGCCAGCTGATGGGCCTTCAAAAGATTCTTAGCTTTCACAACGGGCCATAAAAGAAGAATGACCCTATCCAGTGAAGTTTCATGTGGAGGTTTCAGCCAGTTATAATGGCTGCTCCTATGTCTCAACAAAAACGTGCAAGGAGATGCAGTGGCACACCAACAGTCTCCAGCGGTGCCCAGGGGCCAACCCTACATTTGTGCTGCCCCTCCCTCTCAGCACAGCTGCATAGGACAGGTGGTGTTCTGGTACCACCCCCAAGCTGCCCTGAGGAGGGGATCTGTATCTATGGGGAGAAGGGAAATGGGTACAAATTCAGGCTTTCCTCTGACTGCCCTCATCCCTTGCTCTTACCCTGTGTGTGGTGCCCACTTCTAATGCAAGTGAACTTTCCAGGGCCAGTTTTGTTCTGTACTTTTGCAGGGGAGGCAGTGTAAATATAGATGGCTCCTACTGGTAAAAAAGTGCTTGTCTTGCTTTCGATTGTTTTTTTTTTTTTTTTAAGATGCAAAGTCACATTTGAGGATTCAGGAAATGCTTTTCCTCTCTCTTCCCTGCTGGGCAGCAGTGGCCATTTCAGAGACTGAGGAAGGGGAGGGTGGTCTCAGTCCCCAGCTCTGCCCCTCCTCCCCAGCATCTTCAGAGCTGGAGGCAGCTTCAAACCCACAGCAGGAAACTTGGGGGAACCCCCACCTGAGCATGTGCTACCCAGCTCACAGCCCAGTCACCCATCATCCCCAGTTCCAGTAGTCCCCTGGCGTCCACTCTCCCTACCATACTGCAGTGCTGAGAGAATCCCCTATCCCAGCCAGGTAGGTCAGGGAACTCAGAGGTCCTGGCTGCACCCGGGGCATCCCTGTTAGTCTAGTTCAGGACTCCTTGTTTGTTTTACAGGCTCACATTCAGATGCTCACAGAGTGCTCACCACTCAAGCAGGTGACTGAGCTGCAGGGTCAATGGAGAGCATGGGGGGGAAGGATGTTGAGGGGGGGCTTAAGATAGGAAAATGTGCTGTTCTGTCATCTCTCTTTACTGCCTGGCTCCCTTTCGTCCATCCTCCTTTACCTATAATAATGTAGTTCTGAGAGAATGGAAATCCCTTTGAGACTTGTCAAGCCAGGTAGATTAGGGAAGTTGGAAGCCCTCACTGCAGCTGGGCTGGGGGTGTGTCCCCTATATTCAGCACTAGGGGGCCAGAGGATAGGGTTGCAGCTCCCAGCCTTGTCCTCCCTTTTCCCCCTCCTTCAGGGTTGGAGGCCCCTGTCAGTCCCAGTGCAGGAGTGGGAGGCTGGGGGCAGCATCCTCTCTCACACATCTAGGCAGCTCATTCCAGGGAAACCAGGCCAGCCATTAATGCACATCTATCGCTGGCCCCAGGAATCCCCCCTCTCTTCCTCTGCTGCCTGGGGAGAGCTAGACAGAGGGGGAAAGGAACCAGGAGCCCAGCTGCCTGAAGGACAATATTTACAGACACATCAGCAGCTCCCACATCACCCCCTGCAAGGCCAGCTCCTGGGGGCATAGGCTTCCCACAACCCCAGGGTAGGTACACCACTGAGGGCATGTGATCTGCTCATATGACTCTGGATTCCATCTTGTTTCTGTGAATCTCCACCAGCTGAAACAGTGAACATCCAGCCACATGATATTTAAGGCCTTGAAATCTCTCCATTTTATCTTCATTTCCTGCTTCATTTCTCAGGACTGCATTTTGAAGAAGGAAGCTTTAAACAGGGACGATGACCCCCAAGCTGTCTGGGTAAATTCCAGAGATTTTGGCATATTAAGAACTCTGGAATTCACTTATCATCTCTACTGTGAAATCAAACTGACTTATGAGCTTTTTATTCATATCTGCATGCATACAATCTTTTAACCAATAACCTCTTTTTCTCTTTTAGATAAATATTAATTTAGTTAATCAGCATTGCTTTTAAGTGTGTACTAGGGTAAGATCTGAATATACTTTGGTCTGAGTGATAATACGTTCAGTCCTTCAGGATTGGTAGATCTTCTTTACATGTGACGGACAAAGACTTTCAGTAATCCCCATTATATTTGACTTGGCAGCCTTGGTAGAAGTCAGAGAGCTAGATGGCTGTAAGGAAACTGTACTTTTATCTTCCAAATGATGAGTAAGGTGATAAGAGGCTGTTTATTGATGGGTAACATGGGGAATAAAAATCACCAGTATTGGAGGGATGGCCTGCCTCATTCTTTGCAGTTTTCCCCTATTTAAGCTACCACAGTGTGTCTCCCTTAGAGGCCAATGTCACAACAAGGAAAAAGGAGCAACAGCAATCTAAAATTGGCATTAAGGAGTGAAGAATCAAGCCTTTTCATTATAGCCAATGAAGATCATTTTTATATTAGAGCCCTGCTGGCCTCTGGAGGAACACTTCGCAGACCATTCTTTTTAGAACCAATTTGACTTACCTGTCATATGTTGCTTGCAATTCTCTTTTCCCCATAACTTTATCATGAAGAATATTTGCAAGAAGACAAGACACTTCATCGACCACTGATGCTCATTGACCACACAACATTACAATTTGTGGCATGAGAGTCACCTTCTTTGTTAACACCAGAGGCCTCCAGAGGCGAACAGTGTCTTACATTGACACATGGCCTTTCTGAAACTATGTATTCTCCCCCAGAGAGTAACTACTGAGTGAGACTGACATGATTCTTCTCAGTTTCATGGCTGCCCACCACTGAATAGATGCTGTAATTAGGAGTTCAATTGGGTGCTAAGCAGAGAAGCAGAAGAACTCACAAGCCAGAACCATCTGTCTCCATGCAAATACCCTATATAAGTAAAAGCTTGGGAAGAACCACAGAGAAATCAATGACAGTTTGAACTGACTCTGACAAAGTGAAATTTTCTCCCATGAAAGTCCATGTGCTAAATAAATTTGTTAGTCTTTAAAAGTGCCACAGGACTCCTTGTTTGTTTTGCTGAACTAGACCAACATGGCTAGCTGATGAAGTGGGATTTTCTCCCACGAAAGCTCATGCGAAAAATAAATCTGTTAGTCTTTAAGTGCCTTGTTTTTTTGCTGTACTAGACTAATACATCTATCCCTTTGGAAATGGACAAAATTCTTCAGACTGCCAGCTAAATGAATGACAAAGTTCATACATTGCCAACTACTTGTGTCCATAGTTTCAAAAGGATCAACAGTTAGCTAATAAAAAGGTGGATCTTGCTGTTGGTCAGTAATTTAAATGCAGCACTGTCAACTCTTCTAGTCTATATAGGTCTTTATACCACATTTACCACTGTAATATCTGAGCACCTTCCAGTAGAGCATTAAGCAATGTGACTAACATTTGTCATGTGTTTGTTTTTTCATCCTCTCTCCAGCAGTTGAATTTTGAGTGGAATTTTCTAAAATATGTTTAAGCATACACACATACACATATATGTGTATATATGTTGCTCAATGTTTATGTTAAAGAAGGCAAGGTCCAAGAAATGTGCCTTGCATGTTGTTATGTTATGAAGTTTGTGATGGTCCGTTGCTCTCATGGGAGTTCATTTTACAGTGCTTCACTGGCCCAAAAGGAAGTTCTGTCTTCCAGAGAGATGAGTTTTACACTTATTCTCAAGTGGTCCATTGTGCCAGAGAAGCAAAGTTGTTGACCATGGTCTTCATCCTGGAGCTTTGCCTTTTATATATCCTGGTCCCAGGACATTGAGTTCCTTGTAAGTAAAGGCTGAAATCTTGAACTTGATTCAAAATTCTTTGGAGAGGCAGTGTAGACAATGGGTGATGGGTCTCATGTATCTTTGCTGAGAAGTGCTGCTGTGTTCTGTACTGTTTGGAGTTCCCTAAGCACTGACAGCTTCATGCCCATGTATATCAGATTGGGTTGATGCAGATAGGAGGTGATGAAAGTGTTAATAACTGAGGTCAGGTCTGGAGAGATATGCTTGTAGAAGGTTTTGAATTTAGAGACACTCCCTAGCATCGGCCAGTGTTTTGCGAATTGGGAGACACGCCTTACAGATGATCTAGCATGACTGCTTCCAAACACCCGGGATTCATACCTGTCTGTTATTAAGATCTATTTCTCACTCATTCAATAGTGTGATCTTTAATGAACCCTCAAGTTCATTATAATATCATCATCCACAAATGTGGCATACGTATCTCCTAACCACTGGAGACAGAGAAATGCATTACTTATGAATGCTGCCATATGAGAACTCTAGCATCAGTGAGGAATCAAGGAGCACTCCTATGCTACAGACTGAACTGACCAACTGTGGCTGTGTACCTCCAGACAAAGAAAAATAATGCTTTCCTCTGCCAGCCAGCATGAGCTCTTTCTTGTTTGGGCTCAGTTTCACCCAGCTGTTCTTCATCCATGAACTGATCTCATCCAAGCTCTAGGCCATCTTAGTGGTAATGGCATGGCTGTAGATGGTCAAGGTTAGGTTGAGCTGTGCTTCACATTTGAGAGCTACATCTTTCTCCTCTCCTGACAATCCTTTGGTCACCTGAACAGGAAAAATTAATAGATAGAAGGACATGCCATCAGCCATAATAAGTCCCAATTCCCTTGAATGTCACCACTGGCCAGGCACCACTCAGTGACCACCAGACCAAGTTCTGAAGTTAAAAGGGAAGGAGAAAATGCTGCAGAGAAGCCAGATGTACTATAGCCTTCACTCCTGCATGGGTTAATGTGAACAGGTGAAATTGGGCAGTAGATCTCCTCTATCAGTTGCCTCCCACCTCCTAATGCAAGCCACCAGCAGCAAGAAAGCAAAGAGTAGACAAAATGACCACAAAAATACAACTGTCTGAAAGTTAAAGGACTAAGTGTATTTTTAAAGGGAAACCACCTTAGTATATAGGTAGCTGGATGGGATAGATAGGTTGTTGCCAGGGCTTTCTTACACTTGGATATCTCTAGCTGTCAGTCATGAGGGATGTCATGGCTAGTCAAGTGTAACTTACAGCAACCTTGAGTCTATTTTATGGTGGGGCTAGATCATCCAGTCTAGATAGCCTCAGAACTGGAGGCTCACAAATGTGGGTGTATATTTAAAAGATGTCTCTGCCCTGCATCAGCTCCCTCCCACTCCCATTCAAAGCCCAGGCCAGAAGGGTCAGAGATGATTGGCCATAATATTTTAGATTTAACAAGACAATTTTCTTTTCTTTTTTTTAAAGAACAAACTGTGGAGCTTCAGATAGAGGTGTCACAAAATAGATGAAACAAGCAGACTTTCCAAATGTCATTTCCTTAGACCAGTGGTTCCCCACATTTTATCTGCTGTGGCACACCTTGCTACATTTAATTAATTTGAGGCACAACACCATATAGGTTCCAAATGAACTCATGAACATTCATAAGCCAATATGCCAATCTGGAGATCTTTAAGTAGTTTTTCAAAAAATTTTGTGGCACACCTGCTCAGACCTGATGGCACACTGGTTGGGAAACACTACTCTAGACAGTACAGCATTATTTAAATTGAGCATGCCTATCACTTTTTCCACTTGCCAGAATAATCCCTGTTGCAAAGATCTGAAGAGACAAACTCTGTGTCTCTAGAAGAAAAGTAAAATACAATGGGCAATTTGCTGGACAGAACAAAACCATACAGCCGTGTCAAGGATTCTTAAGGGAAACAAGGCCAGGTTGTTAGAAACTGTGTTAAAAGAATTAGAATTAGTCAAACAGGTTTGTAGGCATAACCCTGTGGCCTTCTTGGGAGCAAATTAAATTGAATTTGATTTGACTTATTTCTGTACCATGAAAAATATGCACTACCAGGTACCCTATCAACAAGTAGAAAGCCAACAAATGAAAGCAACAGAATACCAGAAGCATTCCAGATGAAATGTCACCAATCATAAATCTAAAGAGGGATAGCCATATCCACCATTCATCGCCTTCAAAGTCACATTGCCAAATATGCTTTAAAAACAAACACTTTCATAAGGTTGACATCACTAGAATAACACACATTGTGTATTTAACGGAGAAATCCCACAGATTCCTGGCCTACATATATAAATGAGCTACAGAGAACAAACACAAGCTTCAGGGTCCCTCAGGATTAGAACAAGTAAAAATCACAAGGGGAGACCACTGGGAAACAAAGAGCACACTTTACCATCCTTAATTGCTTTTAGATTATACTCAGGAAAAGCAAGAATTTCAGGTTTTGACGACAATAAAAAAAAGAAGCAACTTTTCCCAAATATTCCTTTTTTGATATGTTGGTTTTTTTAAATTCATGCTCTTGGGTGTTGATATAAAATTGAAAGAGGCAAAGGGAAATAAAAGTAACCTCTCTGGAACAAAAAAAGAATTTTAATAGCACTATTCAATACACACACATTTCTATGGATTTGATGGTGATGCACACTAAAAATCACATCATTCATGACACCACACCACATTGTAAAATGGAGTGGCCAGAAAGTCTCATGATGATTCAGCCAGTAACTGTACTGTCATTGTGGGCCACTTGCATACAACACGCCAGAAGTCTAACTTTAGTTGTGGCTTTGCTATGTGCCGGTATCATGACTCTGTCAATAAATAAGTGAGGAAGTCAGAAGATCTAAGTTTTGTTCCTGGCTCCATTACGATTTACTGTGTGATGCTCAGTAAGGCTTGGTCTACACTACAGACTTATGTCAGCATAACTATGTCACTCAGGGATGTGGTAAATCCATACCCATGAGTGACGTAGGTATGCTGACCTGACCCCCAACTATAGACAGTGCTAAGTTGATGGGAGGGCTTTTCCCATTGATTCAGCTACTGCCTCTCCTGTCAGCATAGGTAGTGTCTCCACAAAGCGCTGAAGCACTGTACTTGTAGACAAGACTTAAGTCACAGAACAAACAAGGTGTCTGGTGGGACTTAAAAAGACTAACAAAATTTACTGATCATGCTTCAGATGCTTGAAGACCAGTTAGATTTTCCTTCCATGAAAGTTCATGCAGTCAATAAATTTGTTAGTCTTTTAAGTGCCACAGGACTCCTTGTTTGTTTTACTAAACTAGACTAACACAGCTACCCCTTTGAAATTAAGTCAAAGAGATGCTCTGTATCTCAGTTGTGAGGCAATAAACACTTTAAATAGAGCTAATCAAGATTTTCCAGCACAGAATGATTTTGTGGGGAAAACCTCCCTACTTTGAAAATCAACATTTTGCCAAAAATATCCAGTTTGTTTTTAATTTGACATGATACAAGCCCACCCAGGAGCCTAGTTAATTATTCTGTCAGCTAACCCATGCTGCCAGGGTTTCACTGCTACTGGCAATCAAAGTAGGGAGACTAAAGATACATCAGTAATGGTCACATGAGGGGCCATCACAAAACATGATTGCCGTTTAGACAAACCCTTAGTCACTAAGGCTTAGTGCCAATGAGATTCAGGCTCACAATGTGGATTACTAAAGGACTGGAGAAAAGAAACACAGATACAAGATAATATATTTAATCTCCAATCACTCATGATGCACATTATCGTCTATATCTTTTCCAATTCAAAGTGCAAAACTGGTCAAATTCATCCCTGATGTAACTCCATAAAAGTTAGTGGAGGTGTGCCAAGACAGAACATGGCTAATTCTCTAAGCATTTCATCTTTGCCCTGAAGCAAACGCCTTTCTCTGAAAGTTGCAACTGAACCTGGAGATTCTCACCATTATTTTTGGAATGTTTTCCTTTCTTTTTTTTCTCTTTAATATTGCACACGTTTCTCTCATTTTCTCTTGTATTTATATTGCCTGAGGCCAACAGTTAGCAGAATAAGAAAGTCCAAAATAATGTAAAACCAGTTCATACAGCAGTATTTAAACTCAAGGAAGAAGAAACAAAGAAAGAAGTTTGACAGGTAGGAAAGTGAGACTTATAAATGCTCCATATATAATTCTTACTCGTCTCTCAGTTGTACCTGGATCACCTTGTGCTAAATGCTGTACAAATATGCAGTGAGGGACAGTCCCTGCCCCATAGAGCTAACACCTTAGCAGTCACAACAGACAGCATGTGGGTGGGAAAACGGAGGCCCAGAGTATGAAGTGACTGGCTTAATATCATCAGAGAAGAATGAGAGCTGAGTGAAAAAAAGAACTCAAGTCTCCTAGCTCCATATTAAGTGCCCTTTCCACCCTGCCATGATGCCACAGAACATTAATATGACCATTTGCATGGTTATCTGCACTGAGCCTCCAAGCCTGTTAATATTTACTTATCCCCAGAGTATCATAGGTTATAACAAATTTTCCTTTCATAATACTCCTAAATATAACCACAAAGAATCATGATAAATTTAGACAAGAGCGCTCTCCATGAATATGCACTTGATATATATCATACAAATGCTATGATCTGCAGGCTTTTGTGGGAGAAAATCCTACTTCATCAGATGCTTTGAAGATGCAGCAATTTTCATAGCATCTGATGAAGTGGCATTCTCTCCCACGAAAGCTCATGCAATAAATAAATCTGTTACTCTTTAAGTGCCACAGGACTCCTTGTTTGTGTTGCTGAAACAGCTTCCCCTTTGGAACGATGATCTAGAGGATCTCAACATTCCCTGGGCAGCTGGCCATGCTTTAGTAGAGCATACGAGTGCCTTTTCATTCAATCTCATACTGTAACCCACGGGATTAGTTGGAAACAATTAGGTGAAATGAAATTAGGTAGAAATGATCAGCAGCTGCATTTCCTCCTTACTGATTTATTGTACTGTGAGTAGAGGACTCCAGTAAGCGTCTATGTATGTTAAATAGATTGAACTGAACAACAAGTTTAACAAATGCAATGACCACTCCTAGTATGGCCTATATGTGCATGCCAGGAATAGGGCAGTTAGATTAGCTGGTGTTAATAGACAGAGGAGAACACGAAGGGGATGGAGGCTCAGTGTACAAGGTAGAGTTGCCATGACATACTTGATGCTCAGTCTGGGCAGGGCTTAAAGTAAGGGGAGAGATCCCCAGCCTGTCCCTAGATGCCGAAGTGGCCTGATAAGGTGACCCTGGGAGGAGGGTTGGCGAGGGGGAAGCCGGCGTCAGGTCCTGGGGGTTAGGGAGGGGGTCGGGGACAGTGGGGAGAAGTGTGTTCTGTTTAGATTTTCTCGTAGGCCCTAATGTGGTTTACTCGTTAAAATAAAATTCTGTTTTATAAGTCCTTCTAAATATGACATCAAATAATAAGAAACAAAAATACAAAGAAGAAAATAGATCGTTTACTGTATAAGCCTAGTTTGCAGTTTTTAGAATCTGACATTAGTAGGATCAATTTTTGCCCTCTTTTTATGATAAAATTAAAGTATGCAATGAATTTTAAACTTACTAATTTTGGAGTAGGTAAAAATATATGGCTATATGCCTCAGTGCAGCTCTCAAAGGTTTAATAATCAAATTGTGTGGCTCTTGAGTTCCATAAGTTTGGCCACCTCTCACTTAACATCTGTTGATTTCCTGATTCCCTCACTGCCCAACATCCATTGTCTTCTCCTCACTTCTTTCCTCCCTTCTCTGCGAGTTTTTGACAGCAAGGACACTCAGGCATACCTTGACACAGTCCAGGGGCATTCAGCCTATATGACATTTAGGAGATTCTTGTGTTCTCCTCTGGGTTCCATTAGGGAAGAGACAAAGCCTGAAGAAACTATCAAAGGAACAGACAGCGAGTGTACACAGCTATCTTTTCAGTAACATGAAACTACCATATCTAAAAGCAAAATACAAATAAAAGCAAGTCTAGGAAGGTCATTTTCAAGTTTGGTTCATAAACAAAAATCCTATTTCTGAAGTTATTTCTAATACAGAGTCATGAGAGATGATAGCGCCTCAAAATCTCTATTACTTCTCTCATCTCATTTTTGTGTTAGGTCTTTGTTCTCAATGTGTCTATGTTGACATTGTTGCAAGAAAGCCAGAAGATATTAACTTATTTGATTTCCTTGCAAAAGCTAATGGCCTTGGGTGGAAATAACTAGATGAGGGCATGTGCCTTCCTCCCCCAAACTAAAAATATTCAGCATTGCAGATTCCTTCTAAATGAAAAGCTACATTCCTTCCCCTTGAAAACAATCTTTACTCCAAAGACTGGATCAGAGGCTCAGAAAAATATTGTATCTCAAGTTGTTCTATTATTATTATTAATAAATAATGACAAAGCTTTCCAGAGGGGTTTTTATCTGTCTGGATTTCATGCCAGGACTATTATAAAAGTCCTTGAGACTCCAAACGAAAAGAAAATGGTTATAAAGGTTTGGAGGCTTCCCAGACCTCTCTACTTCTGCAAAAGTGAAGAACGCCCACTCCTACACCAGCAAACCCTAGCTATGTTTTTTATAGTCACAGGAAACTAATCGTCACTATAGGAGTTCTACACCACATCCTCTCCTGGTCCTCAGCATAGAAGGCATCACCTGAAGAAATGGGATGTGGCTGTTTTGACATCACAAACTGCCAAAATAGCCCCTTGGAGGCCTGTTTCTGAGACTCCCAATTCACTGCATTCACCTAAAATGACACTGTAAGGTGACAAACAAAACACTTGAATTCTCAGGGTGAGGCTTATGTGTCATCACCCCTGACTGTTCAGGGATTGTCTTACATACACTCTAAAGAGCAATCTATGGAATCTGTCTTGTACCAAAATTAATTCATGTCCCTCCCCAGCTACTGAAATGGTTGTCAAAAGCATTCTAAGTTAAGCAAAGTCTCTTTGCCTTTTATGGTCCTATTGCTCAGTGGATCCTTTTCAGGAAATGTAAAATATAGTTGTTAAAATATAACCATGCTGTCATTAAGCACCACAAAAGAAAACTTACTCCAATCCCACCCCAAAAAGAGAGTGGCAGTTGTACCCATAGCAAGATCCTGAAGTAAGAATGTGATAGAGATTCATGGACACCATGAGTTATAATGTTTAGAGTTTCCAGTCTCCCATTCCATGGTCCATTTACACAAGGAAAATTTTCAAAGGTACAACTGGCAGCTGGACTTTGAAAATCTCCCCCTATGTTCTTATATAAAACCTTATCATATGCAGCCATTCCATTTGTATAGTTCCAACACATTTCTGTGTTTAGAAGTGCCTGGGCTTCTTCCCTCAGCCATTTTAGAATAACACTCTCTGCTGTAAGATTGGGTTGCTTTCATTTCTTGTTTAATCCTGTCAAAGACTCATTCAGCAGCAACTCATGTTCGCACTGCTCTTTGCAAAGCTCCTGGCTTTTGCTTTTTGGAGGAGAACAACTTGCACTAAGGGAGGGCTATACCACCATGTAGTTGGTTCTCCAGTGTAAAGATGAATGTTAAATGGGGTTTTGTATTACCAACATTTCAGGACTGGACCCTCACACCAAACAGTGTCCCAGCACTGTTCCCTCTTCACAAACTTCTTACCCCTCTTGGACAGCTGAAAAATGATTAAAGAGGTGCTCTGTCACCCTCCCTTCCCAAACTGAACACAGGCTGTAGTCATTGCATTCTACCTGCCTTTTACCTTTGCCTACAATCTACAGAATATGGTGACAGATTTTTCAGTGGCTTCCTCTTGTGTTTCTCCAAGGCTCCTCTGTCTAATGCAATCATGGTTATAACAGGTTTATATTTCTGTCCACACCAGTGAGGTAAACCATGCTAAAACTCTGCAGCAACTTTCGACGCCTAAAACATAGGACTCCAAGTCATCTTTGTACCATCTGCATTCTGTCTGCACCTGAGACTGCTATGGCCCAACACAATCTGCAGCAGTTTCCAGATAGCTGTCAGTGGTCTGCTCAGCAGGCCAGAATAGCTATAACACTCAGCAGAAGGGCAAACTCTCCTTTTTGCCTCAGCATGCCTCCTACAAGGATGGAGGTGGAAGGGAGGCAGCATGTGGCTTCATATACAGCCCCTGTACAAGAGATATCCTATCCTTGACTGTTGTCATCTCCTCTAAACCATGATTTGAGGACTTTAATAACTCAGTTATAAGTCAGAAGTTTATTACAGAAATAGGTGGGTGACATTCTGTGACCTGCATTGTGCATGACATCAGACTAGATGATTGTACTGATCCGTTCTGAACTTAGAGTCTATACAGAGCATCAAGCATAGACTGAGTTACCGAAGTACGTGCAATGAACCAGATGCAGAATGGAATAATTTATGTATATCTTTTCAAAAGGAAAAAAATACAATGCAATCACTATGAAAATACACCTGCAGTAAGTACCAGTGGCAACTTACTCAACAAGCATGACCTCACCCATACTGAGACCTGGCTGCAGCCACTACGCCCCTTGGTTGTCTTAAGAAGCACACCCAATTAGAAGACAGAGAAGAAATTGTGCACCAGTGCTGTTATGCTACTTTTACATCATGCAATGCCATGAGTTTTAGCAGTGTCACAGCAATATAAAACTGGAGTAAAGTAGTGGTGGAGCAGAGCTGGATTTTTTGTGTGCATTACAGTTCATAATAATAGAAAAATTCTTTGAAAATTAGATTTTTCTCCCTCTCTTCACAGTGTCACTTCTGCCAGCTATAGTTTGGTATATTGTCTTGCACTAGCATCGTGCCCTCATTGTAACCATACAACAGGGTAGGAATATATATACCAGTAATACAGATAACATATTGCAAACAAAGTCTCTTTAACACCCAGTCCTTCCAAGCAACACTATTGAAGAGAAGGAAACTGTATTAAGGTTGGTTAAACCAGTCTGGAAAAGACAGGAACTGGCTAAAACTTTTTACTAAAAATTAAAACCAGACCATAAATAAGCTTTTCAACGAGAGAAAAGGGTTATGGTACACTTAATCCACCTTAGTCTTCTTCTTTGCAAGCCTTTGTACTTCTGGAGGCTGACCAAATAGGAAAAGCCAAACTGCCATAAGAAAGCCTGTTCTTATGAGATTCCCAATCTAACTGTACAGGCTTAGAAGTTCAAATAAATTTAGCTAAGCATCTGATGACAGCTGCTTAAACATGTGCAATTTTCAGAGCCTAACAATTGTAAGCAGCCTACAATGCTTATGAGCAATGGTATTTTCATGTCTATATATGATGATCTATTAACATATACACAAATAGACAAGTATCATTAATTATTTGCATTGAAGTAAGCCCTAAAGGCTCCTGTCATAGACAAGAACCCTCTGTTTTATAGCACTCCCCAAACAACATCCATATTTTGGGGAGCATATCCACAGATTAAACGTCAAATTGTTGAGGCTCTTCCATTCTGTTTGGGTCCTTTCCATTCATGGAAGTGAAGAAATAAAACTAGCTCTAAGAAAGAACTAAATACAGGATCAAGCCTTATTCTATCCCTGGTAAATGGTTAACAACGAACAGCCACGGACTAGAGAGGGAAATCTTAAAATCACACACTTTATTAGCTCAGTGCAGACTGAAAGCAAGAACTTGACGAATTAGACTCTCTCATCCATTCTTTGACAAAGATAATATATACTGAAGAGATGCAGTACCATCTAGTGGTTCTTTTCTCTATTGAGCTCCTAAATTCTATCACAGAAAAACATCCAGAAGAATTTTATAGATCATGTTGCTGATAGATAAGGTGCACTATAGAAGGGAGCAGAGGTAGGCAGGCAGATAAACAATCTGTATAATATGGTGTAGGCATTAACAGGCCTCCTCACTCCAGAAAACACCCTTTTGGGAAGTTTTGGGAGTGGAAGTAATAGACCCCTTCACTATGCTCTGCAGGAACAGGAACCTAATATGCAACCTGCCTCTTGGTTCTGCCCATGAGCAAGCCTGCAGGCAGCATGTCTCCTTTTCAACTTGCCAGCTTCAGACAAGTCAGCTAGCAGCTGTACTTAGGGAATCCAGAAGCCAGTCTAAAATTCAGTACAGCTCTGGAAAATAGCTGAGCTTCACTTTGCCAACAGTTGACTGACTGGGATTTGATTAACCAATGTTGTACTTTAACAGCAGCTCTCAAGACACAGCAATAGTTCAACTATATCAGTTACGTTTAATGTAATGACTGGAAAGAAGAGCTTAGCTCATATCATCAAGAAGACGCATGTGATCTAGATCTGTGTGAATTATTTTACCAAAGCTACCTACAGTCAAGGTCATGGGAAGTTACAGGCAATCGATGCAAATAAAGATTTCTTAGCAAAAGGAGAAAACATGGTTATTTGGATGTTAGCCAGTGAACACTAGTTCTTGTCAACCTAGAGGTCATAGTACCACTAGGAATGCCCTCCATGTCACATGGTTTAGCGGATTTTGCACAGGACTGAGTGCCAGGGGTTCCCAAGTACTATTTCCATCTCTGCTTCTAACTAGCTTGAAAAAGGCCTTCCACTTATATACACCATTAGTATTTGAAAGGGAGGAAGGTCCACAAGCCTGGCACTTGGAAAACTTGGGTTCAGTTTCCTATCCTGCCACAGATTTTTTTGTGACCTTGAGCAAGTCATTTAGACACTGTGCCTCAGTCTCATCTTTATCATGGGTTAATCTCACTATCCTACCACACACAAGTTTTGTGAAGATAAATACATTAGAATTTGTAAGATAGAGACTCAGATACTGTGAGGACAGGGGCCAGGTGAGTGCAAGGTAGATTATAAACATTATTTTGATCTTGCTTCAGCATTGTTTTGTGCATAGGTGATCCTCTCTGTAGGCTGCTGTGATAACTGGGCCTATCACTTTACCCTAACTCTGCATTTAACTGTAAAAAGTAAGTTCGTAAGCAACTACAATGGCCTATCACAATAAATGTTCATGGGAAAAAGTATGAAACAGAGACACAAGGACTTGTTTAATCCAAATAAAAAGACCTACTGACATAATTCAAGGACTGTATTAAGATCATGCCTACTAACAAAGAAGCATATGGAATCTGAAATCAGTAAGCCAAAACTGGTGTCAGAAACTAGGCCTGGTAGATAAAATAATAAGGGCATGGGCTATTCTGCTCATCATTCCCATTTTGGGAAGTAAAAGACTTTGGGTGAAAAATTGGCTAGTAGAAGGCGCTTCACCATCACAGTTGCCACCACCCACCATCAACTCAGACCTTGGGCCTTCATGATCTTCAGAGCTATCCTCACCAGACTGAGCTGGAAAGAGGGACCCAGATGACATAGTCAAGGCTACTGGTTTCAATGAAGTCCCAACCAACACCTGAGGATGTAAGACTTGGTCAACATCACTTCTTTTGTGTGTATTCTTTTCCTTCCCTGCCTTATATCTTCTTTTTCCTTTTTTCCAATGACAGTCTGGCTTAACCAAACAAAACAATATTTTACAGTGCTACCGTAAACTTGTGATTATAAAGAGGTAGCTAAATGTAATACCCTAAATTGCTCAAGGATGGTAGAAGTTTATCCAGTCTCAGACTGGCTAACACAGTGTGCTGAGTCTGTGTTTTTCCAGCGATGATATTGCAAATGAGAATCAGCATGAGAGAGAGAAGCTGGATTTGTCATCTGTGCTTTTCTTTTCTCTCTCTTTTTGGTGTTTTCTTTTGTTTTAAAAGAAACAGTACAGGCCTTTAACAGCAGCAACCATAACAACTGAAGTGCATCTCAACTAACTGCATCCCTTTTCCACAAAAAGACACTTACGGTACACTTTAAAAATACAAAATAACTTTTAAAGACCATGTAAAAAAAGACTGTCAGACAAAGGGGTCCTTCCATTTAAGAACTCTCTTCAGCAAAAGGAAATGGAATAAGGAATGTTGTTGAAATGAAAGCCTCATTTAACACCTTACATTTCTGATGCTTTCACTCTTCTTCCTGTTTTGCTTTTCTGTAGCTTTAATAAAAGGTCAAAACATTGTCTAGGTGGTAATAAGGCTCTGTTACAATAGATACCTTAAATCCCATGGTGGGTCCCCCCCCTCCAGTTTTGTCTATGGAACTATCATCACCTCCCTCTTTTACAGCTGGGGCAACTAGGACATATAGGGCCAAACGTGCCTCGTGCATTCCTGCACTGAAGATGTGGGTATTGGTTCAGAAGGGTTATCACTCGATAAGGCACTGAGTTGTTATGAATCAGGAACCAATTTGCTAGGAAGAGACCTAGCTTTTGCCATGATTCACTACTAATATTGAGCACAGTGGAAGCTGAGGGCACTCAGCACCTTGCTGTGTGAGGCCCATTGAGCACTTTGGAACAGCAGATGCATGCTTTTATTTCAGGATAGGTAAGTCAATGACTTCATGCTTGCTGTGTGACTTCACTGGGAGATAGCAGGATCAGGACCCCTTTGTCTGAAATGAATTTTAAGAGCATTAAGTAGGGCAGTTCTCGGTCAGTTTTGCACCTAGGTTAGTTCTTGAGCCAGCCAAAGGACTTCAGGCAGGGGTTTCCAACCTTTTTAGGTGAGGAGCTACATAGCAATTCTTTTCTCAGTCAGTGGGCCTGTGAGAAAATTTTTGATAGATAAGACATACAAATCGATATTTATTAATGAACTTTAATAACACAATCATTAGTGTGATATTTGGCATTGCTTTTGCTTGCACAAATTGTCAGTGTCTGCCTGCACATTTGATGTAGCAATATGGAGTACTGCAGACAGACGTCCATCTGTCATGAGATTTTGTTTTGACGATTTTCATTCTTGAAAAAAGCTGTTTGCAGCAAATACGTGCTGCCAAACAGCACAGTGAATTGACGGGCATGCAGAGCCGTAACTACGGCTTCTGGTGCCCGGGGCAGGAAGCAGGAAAGGCACTCGCCCCCAGCCCTGATCCAGCCCAGGGCCTGATCCTTCCCAACAGGAGGGAGATGCCTCCCCCCGCACTGGGCAAGAGCAGCCAGAGACCTGGTGGGGGGTGCCTCCCCAGCCACCAGGCGAACACAGCCAGGAACATTTGGGGCTGAGCAGGAGAAACTCCCCCAGCCCCTGCTTGGCTCCAGGAGGAACATGCCTAAGGCACATTCCTCTTCCAGGCCAGGCAGGGTCTGGCAGCTGCCCTTTAAAATATCCCTCCTGGGTCTTTGCCCCATTCACCCTGCCCTAGTTATCACTCTGTGGGCATGTTTTGATAGCTCTGGATAAGACTCCGAGGCAGGACAAGGGTGAGGTGGCAGGACTCAGCTACTTCCTGACAATCACACTGCTCCCCTACCCCTTCACCCTGCCAGAACTGCCACAGTTTGGCCTGTGTTTTTCCCCCTGTGGTCTCCTCATCCCCAGACAGCACTGCTCTTCTTCCCCTCCATTCTGCTTGCCCACGGATTTAGTTCTCCTCCCCATCACCATCAGATTGAGCACAATGCCAGCTCAGCTCATACACACACCTAACTCCTACCACATAGCACCTTGCTGGCTCAGCTTTCCTTCCCTTCCCCACCCCAACCCCTCTAGCAGACTGTGGCTTTGCTCTCCTTCCCTGGCTCAGCTCTCTTTCTCTCACCCAAGCAAGAACCCTTCTGCTGGCGACAGGCTCAGGTCTTCCCAGTCCCCCCATTCCTGAGCGAGCTTGCTGCCTCTGCTGCTGGCTGACTCAGTTCTTCCCCTCCCACCCAACCAAGCAGGCTGAATCTAGCCTCTAAACAGCTCTCTGCCCAGGTCGCGCCTCCCTGTAGCTGTGCACAGGGCAGGAACTTGACAAGGACCCAGCCAGCGCTAGCTCCCAGGCTCTTGCCACAGCACTCCGTGGCCCGGTTGAAAATCCTTGGCGAGCCGCATTCTGGCCCCCGGGCTGCAGGTTGGGACAACCCTGACTTCAGGGAACCACTCGTTTGAACACTTGCTTCCCTGCTTTACTAGACTGAGGCCTTTGCTAGAAACAAGTATGTAAAACAGAGAAAGGGCAGGACAGGATCTGATGATTAGGGGCACACACACAGGCAGAGGACTTATCTGTGAGGACCAGTAGATGAGGACAATGGTCACGAGCACCTTTGTCAGCTAAAAGAGTGGAACTATTGGTTCTTTTTCATGGATTCCTGGGCCAGAAGGAACCATTGGGACTATTTAGTCTGACCTCCAACACAACAGAGGCCATAGAACTCCCCCAGAGTAATTCCTAGAGCAGATCTTTAAAAACACATCCGATTTTGCTTTTAAAATTGCCAGTGATGGAGAATCCACCATGATTCTTTGTCAACTGCCCCAGTGGTTAATTACATCCTTAAAAATATACATGATCTTTCCAGCCTGATATTAGCTAGTTTCAACTTCCAGCCATTGGCTAATGTTATACCATTTTCTCCTAGACTAAAAAAACTTATTAAGTAATTGTTCTCCATCTAGATACCTATAAATTGTAATCAAGTCATACCTCACCCTTGTCTTTATTAAAATAAACAGATTGAGCTCCATGAGTCTGTTGCTATCAGGCATATTTTCTATTCCCTTAATCATTTTCATGGCTCTTCTCTGAGCCCTCTCTAATGAAGCAGCATCCTTCATGAACTGTGGGTACCAGAAGAAAACACAATAACCCAGCAACGGTCACACTAGAACCAACTTCAAAGATAGAATAACCTCTCTGCTCCTATTCAAGATTCCCCTGTTTACGTACTCCAGGACAGCATCAGCCTTTTGGTGACAGTTAACTCATGTTCAGTCTACAGTCTTTGTTCCTAGATGTATAGTTACATTTGGCTATATTAAACCATACATTGCTTGTGTTAGTGTAGTTTATCGAGCGATCCATATCCCTCAATCAGTGATCCGTCCTCTTCCCTTTTACTGTACTCCAATAGGTGTCTCATCCGCAGACCTTATCAATAATAATTTTATGTTCTGCGTTAAATGACTTCAGTGAAACTACTCATGTGCTGAAAGATAAGCATGTGCTTAAAGTGCTTTGCAGGCTAGGGCCTCATTTAACAGCAGATGATTGTCCCAATAAGTATTTATGACTAAAACTCACATTACAAGGCATTCCAAGTTTAGTGTGTATGCTTGTTAGTGATAGCCACTTTGGGAATCCTTACCTACGCAGTGTAAATAAAGAATAATGTCTAGAAGACATCATGGTTCTAACAGGCCATAGAAGTGAAGTAGTGCTCAGTATGAGAATGGCACATCAAAGAAAGCATTTCCATCCCGCTAAAAATAGCAGCTGCATATTGCAAGGAATGTAACTGTACACATATGGTTAAGATCAGTGCAGGCTTCTTTGTTTCTTTATCAGAGCGCCCTGCTGTGTGTATTGTTCCAAATGGTGTTACAGCCACCACAGCTTGTCTAATGGCATCATAAAATTAAAAGCTGGCACTAGAATTTTCTAAACAACTCCACAAGCTGAAAATTACTGCATAGAGAAGCAAATAATATGCATGTTGACAATTTCACGATTCACAATGCGCAGATTAATTATGTGCATTGGGGTAAAATATTTATGAGAGCATTAAAATGTATGTTAGACAATGAATCATCCTTCAAACACCTTAGTAATACTCAAGAAAGCTAGCAGCATGTCTCATTATCATCTTAACAGCAAAGTTTCATGTATGGAATGTTTTATTGAAAGTCACAGCACTGACTAGCCAGTTAAGAAAAGAGCTTTACTGGGACTTTCTGCACAGCACCAAAGTTGATGGGGAATTCAATATATTGCCATTGTAATTTACAGCCCCTACAGGCCCAGTGGTGCGATGCTTATTCAAGCAAGTCATTCCTTTGACCTTGATGTATTTTTGCTGATTGAGCGAGGACGGCGGAATGAAGCCAATAGGCAGGGATTTCCTCCCCTGGAATCTTAGCTCTGTCTACTGTCATTTTAATAGGAGTGTCAGTGATGGGGGAAATACATAGGCAAAAAGCTGGAATTCTCCCCATTATGGCTCTTCTATGTCTTTCATGGAGAAAACAAACAAAAAAAATCACTGTTTAGATTAGTTCCAGAGGAGTACCCATGTTAGTCTTGCTCAGCAAAACAAACAAGGAGTCCTGTGGCACTTTTAAAAAACTAACGTGTTTATCTCATGAGCTTTCATGGGTAGAATCCCACTTCATGCATCTGATGACGTGGGATTCTACTCACAAAAGGTCATGCAGTAAATAAATGTTAGTCTTTAAAAGTGCAACAGGACTCCTTGATTGTTTATATCAGACTGCTCAAAGAGAGCCCAATAGAAATTAGTGCACCTACTTTTTTTGTTTGAGTTCTTATGTTCATCCCTATAAAATACTTACTGTTTCTCCTGACCAGTGTCATTTTCTTAAAACTATAGGTACCTTTCTGGGAAAATAGCAATGTTAATAACAACAATATTTTAATAAGGACTTCATGTATTACACCAACAGAATTGCCAAATGGTAAAGGCATTGAAGTCATATGGAATATGACATAGTTTCATTGAAATGCTAGGAGAAATGACTTTTCATATGACATATGAAAACATTAAATTCCTGGTCTTTCCAGTTAGGTTCTGCTTACCTCCATGTACAATGGCTTTAATGCATTGCATGAAACGTTTTCATCAAATATTAAATGTGCCATGCAGTTGGGTCATATTCAACAAATAGTTTTGACCAAAAGAAGTAGGGGATGGATTTTTTTCCCCAAAGACATCCTAATGGTTTGTGTCAGCCATTTTTTAAATAAAATGTTCTTTTTATTTTGAAATGGTTCTTGTTTTGGAATTTAGTTAATTTTTAGAAAACAAAAAGAATAACCTCCCTCCCCAAATAATGTCTTTGCTTGTTTGTCATTTTGGTGAGTAAACAAACCAAAAAAAAAAAAAAAAAAGGTACAATTTGAATTGAACCATTTCTATTTTAAAAAATTCAGTTTGGTTTTTAGCCTAAAAATAAATTTTAAAAAAATCACTATTACTGTTGACACCTTTAACTAAGTTTCAGCAGTTTGAACTATTGCTTAAGATCTCTGAGCTAAAACCCGTGTACACACAGAGGTTGGCTCACTTTGGTTTTATCGTCTCATACAGCGCGGCAGCTGCATCATTGTAATGCTTTAGTGAAAATGCTCTTATGCAGATGGGAGAGATTTTCCATCAGTGGATCCAAAGGGGTAGCCGTGTTAGTCTAGTTCAGTAAAACAAACAAACAAGGAGTCCTGAGGCACTTAAAGACTTACAAATTTACTTTTTGCATGAGCTTTCGTGGGAGAAAATCCCACTTTGTCAGACACATTGAAGATGCTTCAAAGCATCTGACGAAGTGGGATTTTCTCCCACAAAAGCTCATGCAAAAAATAAATGGGTTAGTCTTTAAGTGCCACAGGACTTTTTGTTGGTTTGACTGATTTTCCGTTGGGGGAATTAATGCACCTTGCCATGAGGTGGTAGTTCTTTCAGTGGGAGAAGCTTTCCCATAAACACATTGCTGTCTCCATGGGGAATTAGGGTGGTATAACTATCTCGCTGAGGGGTGTGGATTTTTCACACCCCTGAGTAATGTAGTTATACTGAAACAGGTTTGTAGTGTAAACTTGGCCTTTAATAATACCAGAGTAGTTAAAGTGGTACAACACCCCACTCTTGGGTGAACACAATTATATTGGTATTGCTCAGTCTCATACAGAAAGTACAATAAACTACTGCCATGTAATTCCATACACACTAGAAGCAGTACTGTGTTGATTTAAAAAATAATAATAATAATCTGTTATAAAAATCTGCATACAGACCAGGCCAAAAAGTCAGAATCATATTATGTTCCTAGTTCTCATGTACACCAGGCATCACTCTAATGAAGATAGTGGAGTTAGACTGATGTATGAAACATCAGAATCTCATTTGCTATAAAGATGGCACTCAAAAACTCCACTGGCAGCTAATGTGACACACAAACATTTCTGTATTTATCATATACAGTAGCAGTACTCGCTTCTCTGTTTTGTTCCCTTCTGATTCTTGTAATACACTCCACACCATGTTATCTAGGCATCCTGGCAGATTAGGAAGGTGACTGGAATGGAAGATGGTACTAATCAAGACACAAATAACACTGACTTCACACCTGCATGCCCATAGTTCAAAAGCTCACAGATGGAAGCTCCGAGGGCTGGCAGTCTCTTGCATCCCTTATGTATGGTGGTTAACACTGTTCAGTGAAATGGGCTTCCTACCGATTCTAGCTCTCTTTGTAGCCCACACATTTTTGCATGACTAACTCTTCCTAATTTGGCACTTCTAGTACATGATACATTGATTACCTACAGATCAGAAGGGAGGGATAGACCAAATTATTACCCCTGGATTTCTTCTGAACCTTCTGTGTGGTCTTGAGCAAACCACTAAACCTTTTTATGCCTCAGCTCCCCCGTCTATCTGTAACCAGGAGAGATAATACCTTAGGGTGGATGCTCGGGAGGGGAAATCTGAACATTACCAAATTATGACAGCAAGCTCATGGCAAATCCTGCAGCAAAAATTTTAGCAATATAACACTATGTATATTGGAGATTTGCAGGGGCACAACATGTGAGCAATTAGAGCATGTGACTGGGACTGAGGAGGTCTGAGTTCCATTTCTGAATCTGCACTGACCTGCTGTGTATCTGCTCCCATTGATGAAATTCCCATTCTCATTAGTGAGAGCAGGATCAGCCCTCTGATTTTTTCTGTGCTCAGTTTCCTCCATCTGAAAAAATGTGGCTTATGTGTAACATTACTTCAGGTGCAGTGTTGTGAGGCTTTAACTGACAGCGTTCACACAGTGCTGTAGAGAATCTTAGATGGGATGCGCTATGCAAGTATCAAGGATAGCTGTACATTCTTGGAGACTGGGAGACAGGGATTTGCCAGCCAAGCTGTCTTCTCAGAAATCTCACTGATTAAAAAATGGACCTAATGAAAAAATGCATTTTACAGTGCCAGCTTGATTCAAACCACATATTCTCCACTGTGCTCACTGAAGAGTATGTTCCCTTTATTCACACTGAATGTTTTCTGGAGTTGTAAAGTAATAATAAACAATCAGCTTAAAGGTTTCTTTTGTGTTTTTATTCTGACCCTAGAACATCTCAGGTCTTGTTTTTTGGCTAAGCTTAGGCCTTGTTTTTGAGCTAAACAGTCACAGCCATAATGAGACAGCAGCCATGAGCTTTATAGCATGTGGTCACACCATCCCATTCCTACTCCATAATAATGTAATAGACTATTGAGAAGGTGATCCGATCCTAATGGTTCTTACCAGTACCCCCACCAAATAAACAAACAAATTTGTAGATACTTAAAGAAAACTTTGCTTGACAGCTTTCTGGCTGGAAGAGCATAGCTTATCAACAGTTGTGCTCCGAAACTCTATATTTCTTATTGTTTTCATCTTTATGGTCCCCACTTTCTTATTGTGTATCTAAATGATTTCTGTCTCATTCTTTGTTTCTGTCTGTTGCATAACTAAGTGTCTTATTTAAATCAGTTACGGCATGGTGGGATATGATTGGTTAAAGGACTGTTTCCTAGTGTGCTAGGATTGGTGTTTTATAGCGTTAGTTTAAAATGATTGGTTAAGGTACAGCTAAGCAGGACCCAAGTTTCAACTATATAAAGTGAGGTCCAAAAGAAAGTTCTTTGGAACCTAACTCCAGGACACAGCCCCAGATCAGAGCTGCCAAATGTCAACATCCTGCCAACCATACTGTGCAGAAGCTGGAGTCCCTGATGGTCTAATCCTCACTGGCCACGAGAAGGTGTTTGTCTGCTTTACTGGGAGTGGTGAGCCTTGTATGCGTAGCATTTGTATTCTGTTTTGGTGATTGTTAATAAATAGAGAATAAGGACATTATTGTGTAAGACTCCTCCCTGGTAAAAGATCCTGAAAACCCACAAAGAATTATATGTGGAGCCCTATGGAGTGAGAATGAGTGGGTACTTCAATTCACCAGGTTACGCCCGAAGCCTTATGGTCTGGGAATGAGTGACCCTGAGCCCTAAGCTGTGATTTAGGGAAGAGTAGGTGCCTTTCCGCTTGAGCCCTACGGACTAGGAAAGGGTGGTGACTGCTTTAACCCTATGGATTTGGATAAAGGTGGGATGTCCTAGTGTGCAGGTAACAATCCCACCTGGGACCAGAAAAAAAACCTATACCAAAATACTATATGAAAGGCTGTTCTTAGCCTGTCAAGAAGCAGGTAGTAGAATTGGCACTTACAAGTCTGTTTCAATGTGATTTCTACTCCACTTTTAAAGAGGTTCCGTTAATACCTGAGTTGACATTTTGAATGTTCACCTGTCTGAAAATGAAATCTCTCTTTCTGAAGAAAACCTGTTGCCCCTCTTTGACCAGAGCGATGCACCAATATTTGGATCATGCCAGGTTGTTTCCATTAGGAGGATAAATGGAGTGTCAATCAAGCATTTCCATGGTGCAATTTGATTTATTTGCAGCAAATATACAGCATGTCCTGTCTCCCTAAAAACATGTGCAACAAAGAGCAGAAGGAAGTTCCCTTACTCTGAGTTTCCAAGTCTGCTTTTCCAGTGTGTCCTGTGCCCAAAAGCTCTGTCTCTCTCTCCCACCTCAGGTTCACATTCATGACTGGTTCTCTCACTGTCTGCTAGTTTTCTGATTCCAACACACAAGGACACACATTTCTAATTGATCAATAAGTCCACTCATACCTATGTTTACAATTAATTCCAGGGAGAACCCTCAGCCCATTGCAGTCTAAATTCTGACCAGCCATGCCATATGACCCACAGCACTGGGCAGTGGCTTCATATTGTTTCCAATAATCCCCAACTTCTTCAGCTTTAAGCCAACCAAATCATATTGCTTCCTTCCTGTCCAGTTCATTGCTCTTTCTGCCTTATTTCTCCATTCATTGCAGTTCAGCTTTCCTTTACTTCAACCATAAAGGCTCATTGAGCTACTTGTCTACAATTCTCCAAGCTCTTAATATTGAAGATGCAGTCTTGTGTTATGGTTGTTCATACTACAACCTTATGCTGGCACAGAGAATTCTAGGTTGAGTCTGACTCTCTAATTTGTCT
>ML682021.1:14945432-15046694 GCA_007922195.1 Podocnemis expansa
TAGCAATATCTTTATATGCCTCCTTGGTCATCTGACCAAGCTTCCACAAATATTCATTTGACATTACGTTTTCCTTTTTCAACTGGTAGAAATGGTGGGTTACTTACCTGTAACTGCTGTTCTTTGAGAGGCGCTGCTCACTTCCATTCCACTTTGGGTCTGTATGCGCCAGCATGCTCAGTCACCGGAAACCTTTTCCCCCAGCCCGCCCTGCAGGACCAGCGAGGGAGACCCCTGGCGTGGCGCACATAACGCCCTGGTTAACTGGCCCCACTGGTCCTGCAGGCATCAGTCCCTTCTTTCCGTAACTCCGAGAGCGGGGACGGCGGGTGGGTGTGGAATGGAAGTGAGCAGCGCCTCTCGAAGAACAGCAGTTACAGGTAAGTAACCCACCATTCTTCTTCGAGCAGCTGCTCACATACATTCCACTTTGGGTTGACTACAAGCCTTGTCCTGGATGGTGGGTGGAGGTAACCAAGCGGGAGACCAGCCCGGAGGACAGCCATGCCAAAGGCTACGTCATCCCTAGCCTCCTGCACTATCGCATAGTGGGCAGTGAAGGTATGGACCGATGCCCAAGTAGCTGTGCGATAAATGTCCCGGCCTGGGACTCCTGCCAGGAAGGCCGCCAACGAGGCTTGGGCTCTTGTCGAGTGGGCCCGCACTACCTCTGGTGGTGGTACGTGGGCCATTTGGTAACACGTTTTTATACAAGATACAATCCAAGATGATATTGTCTGGGAGGAGACCAGATTCCTTTTTACTCTGACCGCCATTGCCACAAAAAGTTGCGTGGACCTTCTAAAGGGCTGTGTCCTATGAATGTAGAAAGCTAACGCTCTCCTGACATCCAGCGTCTGTAACCTCCTCTGCTCACTCGATGCATGCGGCTTAGGGCAAAACACCAGTAGGAATATGTCCTAGTTAAGGTGGAAATCCAAAACTACCTTGGGTAGGAACGCCGGGTGAGGTCTGAGCCGCACCTTATCCTTAAAAAAGGCCGTATAGGGGGGTTCTGAGGATAGGGCCTTTAGCTCAGAGACCCTCCTTGCGGAGGTTATAGCCACCAAGAATGTCACCTTGTGTGAGAATGCTAACAACGGACAGGTAGCTAATGGTTCGAATGGCAACCCCATCAACCTCTGGAGGACCAAGTTGAGATCCCATTGGGGAGAGGGTGGTCGTGATGGGGGAAAAACCTGCTCCAAACCCCTAAGAAATCTCCCCACTACTGGGTGGGAGAAGACAGAGCGCTCCGCCACTGGACCATGGGCTGCTGAGATCGCTGCCAAATGAACCTTTAGGGAAGAGTGCCTAAGACCACAGTGTTTCAACTCTAACAAGTAGTCCAAAATGTCTGAGAGGGGCGCAGCTCATGGGTTGAGTTGCCTGGCCTGAGCCCAACTGTGAAAACGTGTCCATTTGGCCCTATATGTCGCCCGGGTCAAGGCCTTCCTGCTGTTGATCAGGATGTGCCTTGCCTGGGCTAAACATACAAGTTCTTCCTCTGTCAGCCAGAGAGCCTCCATGCCATCAGGTGAAGTAATCTCAGGTTGGGGTGAAGAAGTCTGCCCTGGTCCTGCGTCAGCAGGTCGGGCCACAACGGCAACTCCCGAGGGGGGGCTATGGATAGATCCCTCAGCAAGTGGTACCAGTGCTGCCGGGGCCAGGCGGGGGTGATTAGAATCACCTGGGCCCTGTCCCTCTTTATTTTTAGCAGTACTCTGTGTAGAAGTGGGAATGGAGGGAAGGCATACATGAGTGGTCCCCTCCACGGGAGCAGAAAAGCATCTGGAAGGGAGCACGCCTCCCCCCCCACCACAGAAAGCAAAACCGGTGGCACTTCTGATTCTCCCAAGTGGCAAACAGATCGATCGGGGATACCCCCAACAGCGGAAAAGTGGGCCCAGCACCCCCAGGTGTAAGGACCACTCGTATTGGGGACTGAAGTGCCTGCTGAGGTCTGCCCTGTCGTTCCTCACCCCCGGGAGGTGAGAAGCGACAATGTGAAATTTGCAATTTATTGCTAAGTCCCACAGCCGTGTAGCCTCGTGGCAGAGAGCCCGCGATTGAGCGCCCCCCTGGTGGTTCACATAATGCATGGCCGCCAAATTGTCCATCATGACCTGAACAAGGCAACCCCATAACTGCGTCTGAAATACTCTGCATGCGAGTCTGATAGCTCTCAGTTCCTTTACATTGATGTGGAGAGCCTTCTCCACCGCTGCCCACTTGCCCTGGGTACTGATGCCTATGCTGAGGTGTGCCCCCCCAGCCAAGGTCCGAGGCATCCGTGATCAATGTTACGGAAGGGATCTCCATGCCAAATGGTACTCCCGCTAAGACTACTTGGGGGTTCTGCCACCAGCCTAACTGTAATAGGACTCTGCGTTTGACTGTCACTACTCTGTCCATGGTGTGCCTGCTTGGGCAGAACACTGCTCGAAGCCACTCCTGAAACGGTCTGAACCTGAGGCGGGCCAGTGGAACCACACTGGTGGATGCTGCCATGTGGCCCATGAGTCGAAGACAATGTCTGACTGTAGTGGTCGGATTTCACCTCAGATCTGAGATTATGTTTGATATGGCCTGGAATCTGGCCCTTGGGAGAAACACCCTGGCTTGGGTGGAGTCCAAAACCACCTCTATGAATTCTATCCGCTGGACCGGACACAACTGAGACTTCTGCTCATTGATAATAAACCCTAGCCGGCTGCACAATCTCCAGACTAATTGGACACCAGACCAAAGCTGTTCCCTGGATCAACCGTGAATTAGCCAGTCATCTAGGTAAGGGAAGGTGTGGATACCTCTCCGCCGTAGGTAAGCCACAACAACTGCCACACATTTCGTAAACACTCTCGGAGCCAGAGCAAGTCCGAATGGAAGGACTGTGAACTGTAGATGCCTGTGCCCCCTCATGAACCGCAGGAAACATCTGTGCTGGGGCTTGATCACTATGTGGAAGTACGCGTTCTGCAGGTCAAGGACAGTGAACCAGTCTCCAGGATCCGAGGAGGGAATGATCTGCTTGAGTGTCACCATCCTGAACTTCAACTTCACCAGGAACTTGTTTAGTCCGCATAAGTCGAGAATGGGCCTTAGCTCCCCGTTTGACTTGGGGATTAGAAAGTAATGAGAATAAAATTCATCTCCCTCCTGACCTCTCAGTACCTCCTCTATCGCACCTAAAGTGAGGAGCTTGCCTATTTCTAGGTCCAGACCTTGTTCATGAGAGGTGTCCCTGAAGAGGGACTGGGGAGAGGGAGGGTGGTTGGGGGGCCTGGCACGGAACTGTAATGAATAGCCCTCGTGTATTGTTCTCAGAACCCACCGGTCTGTCGTGATAGAGGCCCATTGGATATAGAATGGGGACAATCTGTTCTGGAATGGAGGATCCCGGGGATGAATAGCTGGTTCATCACCCCTGTGTGTCTCGTCAAAAACGCCTCATCTGGTTGGCCGAGCGACGACGGTTGGAATGACCTTCCCGGGGAAGCGTTAGGCCTGCTTCAAATGGTTCTGCCCGTCTCTGTCTCGCTACCTAGGCCTGCTGGCAAACGGCTGTCTTGGCTGGGACGGGGCCTGAGGGAGCTGCTGTCTGAAAGAGCGCCAGGATGATGTCGGGGTGAACAACCCCAAAAAGTGGAGCGCTGCAGTTGAGTCCTTTAGCCCGTGGAGCTTGGCATCCGTCTGGTCAGAAAACAGAGTCGTGCCATCGAAAGGCAGATCCTGGATTGATTGTTGAACCAGGGGAGGTAAGCCCAAGGCTTGCAACCACGCCAATCTGCGAAGTGTAACAGCTGACTCAATGGATCTGCCCGCTATCTCAGCAGCATCCCACACCGCCTGTAATGTTGCTCTTGCTACCGTCTGCCACTCGTCCAGGATGGTGTTAAAATTGAGGCGGTGGTCTGAAGGAAGAAGTTGGGCAAAGCATCTCAGAGACTCCCAGAGTTTGTAGTTGTACCTCCCTAGGAGAGCTTGATGGTTTGCTACCCGAAGCTGCAATGTTGCTGATGAGTAACGCTTCTTCCCAAATGCATCAAGGGTCTTTGCCTCCTTGCCCTTCGGGGTAGATGCTGGCCAGCCCTGTCGCTCCCTCTGGTTCACCGTGTCCACCACCAGAGACGAGGGGGAAGGATGTGCAGAGAGGAACTGGCAAGAAGTGGCTGGTATGTAATACTTCCTCTCAGTGCCCTTAGAAGTAGGGGTCACTGAGACCGGCATTTGCCAGATTGATCTGACAATATGCAAGACTCCCTCATGGACAGGGAGTAACAATCTGGTAGATGTCATGGTCGAAAGCACATTACAGAGTGCATCCGAAGACTCCTTTACTTCCTCCACCTCCAAGCCCAGATTGGAAGCTAGTCTGCGGAGGAGGTCCTGATATGCTTTGAAGTCATCTGGCAGCGAGGATTGTGTAACCTGTGACTCCACATCTGATGATGCCGAAGGAGAGTGTTGCGTTGTAGCAGGTGAGGGTCGGTACTCTGACTTCCCTCGTGTCCTCTGACACCGATCTCTGATCTCTCGTAGCATCAGCTTCTGGACCACCGCGCAGCTGGGTCTCCTGTGACATCAACCAGGGGGTCCAAAAGGGCCAGTTGACCAGCCATCCCTGAAGGAGTGGACCCATTAGTGGTGGTTGGTTGGCATTAGGAGCTGGTCCCGGCTGTGAGCACACCTGTGCCCGAGCAGAGTCCCCATGAGGCCTCAGCGACAGGGAAGAAATAGAGGAGGTGGAGGAGGGGCTGGAGGAAACCCTACCCCTTCGAGGTTTCTTGGCTCGGTGCCGTCCCCAGGAGTGTGTGTCAGGGGAGTGGCGCCGCAAGTCTTGGTGCCAAGGTGCCGGTGAGGCAGATCTAGATGGGGGGTGTACCCCACTCTCCATGGGGGTCCCCATCCCTCCATGCCTTTTCGGAGGGCTCTTGCTCACTCGCACTCTGCCGCAGTCCCTGGCAGAGGCGGGAGGAGACTCCAGTGCCGAGCGCTCCCTTGCCGGTGTCAATTTCACCTGCCCTGAGGCATCATGGGGCACTACTAGCTCCAGCACTGAAATTGACCAGGCATGCGGCGCCGCGCCACGCCACACCAGGGAATCTAAAGCTGGCTTACCCCGCGATGGCAGGTGGGAGCACGTGGCAGCCCGCGGGGGGGGAAGGCAAGGCTGCCAGCGCTCTTGCCGCTTCGTACGCCTCCGGGGTGGAGGGCACTGGCAGCGAAGTTGATCCTGCTCTGCCCAGAGTCCAGGGAGAGCCTCTGCCTGCCGGCCAGAGCGCTCCCAACCCATACGGGCTTCAGCTTGCACTGCCGGTGCAGAATGGGCCCCTTGAGCCAACGGACTCCCCAGTGCTGAGGGTCTATTGGACCCGCCGCTCCTCTTGGCATGGTAGGGATAGAGTGAGAAGTGAAGCGTGGAGGATTAGTCGCTGGAGCAAGCACAGACTCCATGAGGAGGGCTTTCAGATGAAAGTCCCTGTCCTTTTTCGTCCTTGGCTTGAACACCTTACAAATCTTGCAGAACTGTGGACGATGCGCTTCTCCAAGGCACTTTAGACAGCGATCATGGGGATCGCTAACTGAGAAAGCCTTGCCGCAAGCGGCGCAAGGCTTAAACCCTGGAGAGGAGGGCATAATCCCCAAGCGGGGAAGTCCAAATCCACAGGAAAGACTCGAGGTTGCTTCCAGTGACCTTCACCAATGGCGGAAAGAAGGAAACTGATGCCTGCAGGACCAGCGGGGGTAGTTAACCAGGGCGCTATGCATGCCACTCCAGGGGGCTCCCTCGCTGGTCCTGCAGGGTGGGCTGAGGGAAAAGGTTTCCAGTGACTGAGCATGCTGGTGCATACAGTCCCAAAGTGGAATGTATGTGAGCAGCTGTGCGAAGAAGAAGAAACCAGATTAGCAGGTAAAGAATCAGCCACCAGGAATGTCTCAAGCCTTTAAATTTTTCATTGCAGATATCTAGATTCATGCTTCAGTTTACCTGCCTATAATTAATATCTGACCCAAAGGTTTAAGTAATTATTAGTAAAACCCTCTGGACTACTTGGATGAAGGCTCTGTCTATGCAGTTATTACATTTCCTTTATCTGGGCTTTGGAGGAGGTGTTTCATTTACTACAACATTAAACTATGGGATTTTAATGGTTTTTAATGGAAGGATGGGGTTATGTGAACATTGTCCCAGCAAAGGAAATGAACTGAAGCCATCCACAGAGTCAACTGATTTAGAAAAGCACTCACAGCAACATATGTTCACAAAATCCTTTTTAGATTGTGGATAAGATTTTGTGCATGTCATCACTGCCATACACCCAAGTACCATCACACACACACACACCTCAGAGCCACAGAGAACTCCAAAGAGACACTTGACCCTCCAGGAAACTAGACTCTTCCCACCGTGCACAAGAAGAGACATAGCTGTCAGCTATGAAAAAAAATTAGTAACTATAGAAATATAATTATGGCCTACAAAAGTATCCTTGCCACTCTAAAGTAACTTAGTTTTATTCTGAGAACACTGTGCAGCATGGGAATGATAAAGTTTTCTAATCAAATTTCCATGATTATCATATCGTTACTACTCTGTATACAGTATACAGCATGCTAACTATGGTCTCTTGTTGACAAGACAAAGAGGGAACAAAGAGACTGAAATATAGTGGTGATTAAACATAAGCAAAATTTTCTATTCTCAGTTATCACAGTCACATGAAAACATAGATATTTTAGCACCAACTCCTAAACTGAATCCAGAATTGACTTTTTAGCTTTTTCAGCAAATGCTGTGACATTCCTTTCAGAGACAAATCATGAATTTTCAGTAGGCCAACAATTAATCCTCTTCAGGCCAAATGACCACATACACAGCTTGTTGTCCTGCATTTTAAGAAATTGAAGCAATGATTTTTCATAAATCCATGACAAAGCTGTTTTTTTCCACCATCAGCAAGGAAGATTTTCACGGAGCTCTTGTGCTGAAACAGCTGGATCCACAGAGAAAAAAAGAACTCTGTAATATTGAGTAAACCCTCACTTTAACTGGTGCCATTCCCAGAAAAGGAGAAAAATGGATGACCAAAATGGTGGTTATATTGTTTCTCTATTACTCAGGAGCCCAAAATTAATTGGAGAGGTTTAATATATTCAGGAAATATGTCTTCTTAGGTCTCCACAATAAATGGTTTAAAATCATCTGGAATTTCTGTATGCTTCGCTGGAACCTTCCACTAGCATTAACTGAGAGTCCATATATGCAAATATTGAGAGAAGCACCTGTCTGTTTCTGCCACTGAGCACCTCACAGACTATAATGTTTTTGTCTTCACAACATTCTTGTGAGATAGAACAGAGATATTAGCCTCATTTTATACACGGGAACCGAGGCACAGAGAAGCTAAGTGACTTGCTCAAGAAGCATGTGGTGGAGCAAACCTAGTTCACCTGAGGCACAGAGTAACAGTCTAACCACTAGACCATCCCTTCTCTCCTTACTTTTCACTGAACTCTGACATCTTACTACTTTGTTACTCAGACTCATTCCAAGACACTTTCTCTAAGGAGGCAACTCAGCAACCAGTGGAAATGATGTTGCATCACATCTAAAGATGGTGATGAAATCTAATTTTTGTTTCCCAGACAAAGGGAGCATCCGACAGATGTTTCAGGTAGGAGAATAGAGGACAAGGTGAAGATAGATGTCATCGAGGAGGCTCAAATATATCCTAGCATCTTCTGCGGGAATTATCACAGTTCTTTGAAGTAGCAGGGAATGCCAATATTTTTGGAAAAGTTGTAAGAAAACATATTATTGGATATTTTTAAATGTTACATGTCCAAACTTGGAGCAATCGAAGGTGGGGTGGAATGGAGAATCAGAGAGGACCTTTTGGTTGGTTGTTTATTTTTTAGAAAACACATCAGTGCCATATCCATTAAAAGACTAGTTTTCAACATATCTAACTTCTTAGAACTGATCTTTCTACTTCAAAATCTTTCTGATACTCATATTGAGTCTGATCTTATTACACAAGTGGCCTTATTAAAATGCTGAATGAACATGAGTGAAGGGGTTAGAAATTGGCCCCAAATTTGTTGCATTTTTCTTCAGTTAGACTGCCTAAGAGGTTTTTTCTTAAGGTTCTCCTATAGGAGAAGACCATGAATCTTCTGACCTGGCAAACCGTTTCAAATGATTGACAGTATACCAACTGCATGCAACAAGCTCAGAGGCAAGAACGATGAACTTTTGAAACTCTATGCAGACTAAGCTTGGTAGGTTTTCAACAAACACCTATGTTTAGTAAAGACTATGTCTGCAGGGGCCAGTCCAGCAGTGTGTATCAGGTTGTCCCATTCCCCTCAGAACTCCAACTCCATGCTCCATACTGGAAGAAGAAAGACTTAAACCTGGCCTCACTGGTGTGGAGCTTAGGTGTGCATCCAGATGAATATGAAAGTCTGAAAATCCACAGTTAAGGTCCCACAGCAAAACGATTCTGACCCCATATCCATGCTATTGTATTCCGTATCTATGAGATCCCCTGTTCTATGATTAGACAGGATGCTTTTCATAACCTGCTAGGAGAAAGGTTTGGATCCTATTTTCATAGCTAGGAGAAAAGCAAAAACACTGGTCTTTATCAAAGCTAAGACTGGAGGGGCATGAATGTAATGCAATTTAAAATTTGTACACACACCGTCTTACCTCATCCGAGTGCCAACAGTACATATGTAATCTCCCAACGCGAACATGGTTTTCCAAGCACTATATGACCACTAACATAGTAGGTTCAACTGGATGTAGCTCTAAACATGCTAATAAAAGCTCCAGTGAAAGGGGAAAAAAAAACTAATTAACCATTGTCTGGTATGGTGACTATACAGCTAAACATCTATGCACAGGAATCATCTCACCCTAGTGAGATAATCTCTGGGTGTTCAGTGGAGCTGTACTGATGCCATCTTAAGAATTAACAGATGGATGAACTCTTCAGGGCTTACATAAAAGTAATTAAAGAACTCCTCATAACGTTCACATGATATCTCTTGCCAACCATGGCAGCTTGTAAATAAAACTTTATCAAAGGGTTGGAAAATTTGAAGTCACCCAACCCACACAGCAAACCTGGCAGAGAGATGCCTCAAGACTGTTGTTAGTTCCCCTTGTCCTTCAGTATATTTTATTAATCACAGACTCAACCCAGGGAGGAAAATTTGAAGATAGAGTAGTAATTCTTTTCTCTGCCAAGCTCAAACAAAGGAAAAGCTCACTGCAAAGAAAATCCTTTGAGTGTATCCATTTAATCTGTGATTTCAGAGGGGCATTCTACTTTTGTATACATTTGTAGCCACCAAACTCTGCCCAAAGGAAGAGGGTGTAACAGAGATCTGTTTGACATGGAAATGAAGTTCACAAGATTTAGCATTGTGGGATGCATCAAGCACTTTGTTATAGCAGGTCAGCCTCCTGTCTGAATGCGCCACTATATGTCATCTTCAGATCCATCCACACATGCAATGCTCTTCCCAGGAATTGAAATCAGGGTGGGGTGGATATTGTAATTTACAGGGGGTGAGTGAGAGCCAATGAGATGCGAGATTGTGGGGGTGAAGAGGGGCTATACAACACCATAGTAAAAACTGAAAAGTGGCTAATGAATGAACCATTTTATTAGATTCCCACACAAAGTTGGCTACTCAATCCTTCTGTGAAGCACTATATCTACATCCTTCTGGGGTTTTTGTTATAATTTTGCACAACTTTATTAGTTCACCTGTGGTGGCTTCTCCTGTAATAAATCTCTAACCTCTGACTTAGTTGTTAAAGTCCTCAAGTCATGATTTAAGGGGTTTAAAGTACAGAGAATCCACCAGCAAGTGAGCCCTATGCTTCAGAGGAAGGTGAAAAACCCCCACAGTCCTTGCCAATCTGCTCTGGGGAAAATTCCTTCCCAAATTCAGACTCAAGTATATATATTTGAATTAGAAAAGGTACAGAAAAAGGCAATTAAAATGATTAGGAGTATTGCACAGAGTCCAGTGCCACACAACTGCTTGTTGTTTTTTTCATCTAAGAAGAGCTTAATAAAACTAGGACTTTTCAGTCTGGAAAAGAAATGACTAAGGGTGGATATGGAGATCTACAAAATCATGACTGGTATGGAGAAAGTGAATAAGGAAATACTATTTAATATTTCACAAGAATTAGGTGTCCTCCAATGAAATTAATAGGCAGTAGGTTTAAAAAACAAACAAAAGGAAGTATTTCTTCCTGTAACACACACATCAACCTGTTTAACTCTTTGCCAGAGAACGTTGTGAAAGCCAGGACTATAACGGGGTTCTAAAAAGATTAGATGAGTTTAAGGAGAATAGGTTCATCAATGGTATTAACTGGGATGGTCAGGGACAGATGCAATACCATGCTCTTAAATGTTCCTAGTCTCCTTTTGCCAGAAGGTGTGACTAGAAGTCAGGAGATGGATAGTTCCCCATGACTGCGTATTCAGTTCACTCCCTCTGAAGCACCAGGCATTGGCCACTGTCAGAAGACAGGTTACTAGATCCCATATTGCCATTCTAATGCTCTTATGTAAAAATTAATTAAAACATAAAAAATGTTCAGTACAGAAAACATCCAAGATAATGACCTCTCAAAATAGTGATGATGTGAGATGATAACCTTGGCAAATAAAGCATTTTAAAAATCTTGGCCTACTAGGAAATATTTATATACGTTTCCCAGTCAAAATGTAGCATTGTGGAGCAAAGTCCAAAACACAGTGAGCTAATAATTTTTTTAGTCTTTAAAAGTGCTACTAGACTCGTTTGTTCAACGAACAAATGTTCCTTTAATGTGCTCTTCTCCCTTCTCCATACCTCATTCACGTTGTTGTCCTCCTTGTCAGTATTGGAGGGAGACCTACAGTTCAGAGTTGCTTTCCCAAGAGTTCACCTCCCAGGGAAAAGGGGGACTAAGGCAATAGTACTTTGCTCATTCCATTCCTCCAGCTGTTGGTCAAGTTGTTCTTCACTACTGTACTTCATTCAATCACCTTTGTTGTAGATACAGTCTCCTTCTGTGTGACTCGACTTCTGTGATTCTAGGTCTCAGTGGGGGAAACTTATGCTGATGCAGGCTGGAAGTCTTATCTTCACAAAATATGGTTACTTTCCCCCCCTCCAGGTCTAAGCACTAGCCCTTAGACCTAATTATCTGTGATTTCGTGTTTAATGGTCACTTAAAATAACAAAAGACTCTGCACAAAGCCTGACTAAGAACAACAAGCACTATTTGACCAACCCAATATTTGTTAAAAGATAGAGCTGATTATTAATCAGATACTGCTTGTAAGGGAGAGCCCACAATATCAAGCAAACATCTGTTCTTTTCCCTTCTCCCCAACTGAGAAGTAATCTGATATGGCATCAGAACCTCCTTAAATTTGCTAGTCTTTTAAAGTGCCACCAGACTCCGTGTTTGCTTTCCTTACTTCTTAGTGAGTTCAGTTCAGTCCAGTCATTTCCAACCAATGACTAAATTGGCAATAATACTATGTTGCTAGCTAGCTGACAACTGCAGGAGATGTTAAGAAATTCAGGAGGGGGTGTGGGATGGTATTAGGGAAGTTCCTGCACACAGATGTCCCCATATTGTTAACTGCACTCTGATGTGGCTGAATGTGCACAGAAAAGACACAGGAATTGCCATTCTCACTCATGTAGAAATAAGTGTTCTCCTGACCCTAACACAAAAAGAAACGAACCACCATGGCCCACCCCAGAAACTCCTGGACCCTGCTCAATTCCAAAATATGCATACAGAAAATTCTGTTTATCCAAAAGGGCATGTAATAGAAGAATAAGTGAGTACTAAAATTACTCCCTTACTGCACCTACAGACATGTCAGCAAAATGTGAGCTGTCATAGCTCTCTGCTGGTGGAGACCTCCATTTGTTTTTCAGACCTGCAATTAAAAAAATAATTAGAAAAAAGCAAGCTAGAGCTTGTGGAAAATATGGACCAAAGACAGCCTTTATTATTCTGGTGTCTGATCTCCTCCTGCCTATAACCAAGGGAAATATACACTCAATCTGATAGACCTCCTTAACTTCCCTATGGTATTTGACACTATTGATTACCAATTTCCTCCTGGTTTCAATCAGCTGCAGGGCTGAATGAAGTTCAGGACTACCTCAGGTTCTTTCTCTCAGAGACAACCCAGAGGATCACTTTGGACAACTGCTCCACCACCAACATAGTCCTAATCTGAAGACAGTTGCAAGGTTCAATCAACTTCCCTCCACTCTATTACTGGGCCTGGAGCTAGTAAGACAGTGTGGGCTGCAGGCCATGCAGCAGCACAGAGATGGCACTCAGATCTATACTTCCTTTAGATCACGCATAAACTGTATTATTATTCAACTTGCTCAATGCTCTGCCAAAATCCACACCCTGCAGAAGAACAGCTCACCGAACCTGCACCCAGACAAAACTGTGGTGATACTTCAAACTAGCTTTGTAATGTCCCATGTCCCACTACTGAAGGCATCTGCAGATTGTTAAACTGTTTACAATCTTGCAGTGCTTCAAAGTAAGATTTCTGAAGAGTTCACTGTACTACAGCACAGACCCCTTTCATTTATTTTTCTGAAGCACCAGTAATAGAAAAAGAACCATGTACTCTGCTGCCACCATATGGTCACAAACTGCAAATACACCAAAGTAAACCTTCCCCTGGAATAAAAGGCTTTGTAATCTGAGGGCCAGATCTTATGCCCATGCTAACTTTGGCCTTATGACACCATCAGAGCAATGCAAAGGGAGTATGAAGTAGTTGATTACACACTGCTTCTCCCAATTCCAAAGGGGGTGTATTGAGAGTGGGGGGCAGACACTCTAGCTGGGGCAATTTAGAGCAGCCTTTGGACCCTTTGAATTTTTAAATCCCAGCATTAGCATAGCCAAACTAAGTACATGCTGTAAAAAAGCCTCCTCCTTAGAGAATGTACATTTTAGTGTTTACAAAATATTCCAGCCTTAACACTTTGGAAAAATATCAAACTAAACCTATGGGAACCTCAAAAGGTCCACAGTAAATTATGAATTAATATTCAAAGTCTGGATGCGTCACCAAACATTATCTGAGCTACTGCAATCAGGTACCCCTTGGCCCCACATCCCAACTCAATACCCTTTTTCCCACCAGGCTCTGAAGAAAAGACCATTCTCCTAGACAACTCTGAATCCTTTCCGTAGTTTTATTTTCTTCCCCCTATTAGAGCCAGAAGAGCAATAATTTGCTACTCCTCTGTAAAGTCAATCTGTAATTACTCAACAACATCTTGATGTGTCTAGGGTGAACAGCTCTTTCTTCCTACGCAAAAAAAAAGAAAAAATTAATCTGGGGATGAATTCCTGAGAAAATAAGTCAAAATGGCTTTAGGTGATCCACCTGAGCACATGGGTAGGCTCAACCAGTCATGGAACCTGGAAGACCACCAGGCAATTTCACCCAAGTGCTAAAACCCACCTCAAAACTTGAAAAACACACCAGAAAACAACTGATCTGAATGTCCACTGGCATTTACTTGGGATGAGAGAGAACTTCTGCCCAACTTTAACTCCATTTTCAGCGAAGGGAAAGTTGGTCAAGTCACACCATTTCCACAAAATCCCTGAAAATGAAAAATGAGCTATTTTGTAACATTTTGTTCTAAATATTGCACATAGTCCCACTAAACGGTGTCACCTCCAGTTTTATCGATGCCTTTGCCTATGGATATGTTCTGCCAGCCAAATTATTTTTAGGAATGTGAAAAATACCAGCCTAGGAGCAATCTAGCTGACAGCGATCTCCAACCCGTCACCAGCAGATGGCACGACACTCATAGGTTTCAGTGGCAACTGCCCATCAGAAGTCGATCACGATCTACTAGTTGGGGACCACTATGATACACCTACATACTTTAAAAGAAAGAGTTAGAATAAAAACATGTTTGCTTTATCTGTTCCTTGCAGGAATACCCGGGCTCTCTGGTTTAGCCCAACTAGACAGGATTAGCTGCACTGCCTTGGGCATTCCAGTGTAAAATGTTATTAATACTAATCTAATGACAAAACTTAAGAGCAAAACATATTGTTCATGGAAATTACACAATTAGAGAGGAAGTGTGTTTATTCTTATTAGAGTACAGTGTCATAATTTGCTTGTCTGTGTCACTCAAGGTAATTTGTTGACCACAACCATCATTATTTATCACCCCATATCTAATCTGTATTTTTGGGGTACATTTGCTTGCAGTGTATGATAGCCATGTTGGTTCCAGAATATGAGAGAGACAAGGTGGGTGAACCAATATCTTTTATTAGAGCAACTTGAGGAAGGGATGAATAACTCTGGAATCCTCAAGATCTCCTTGAGCCTTGCTAATCAGGTTTGTAGCCTGCCTCTAATACAGAGTCCAGGGTAGTCTTGCTATCCGATACAGTGGACTACTTTCTTGGCTGCCACTTGAGAAGCTTTAGATCTTATTTATCAACTAATGAATTTCTATCAAATTAATGAGAAGCAGGACATGATCCCTCAGTATATCCCCAAGACATCATAAGCACTAATACTGCTAATTTATTTTGCCACAAAATCCTTCCACTGGCAAATTTTCAGTGTTTTATTGTAATAGTTTTGACCTCAGTGAAAAATTCATAGGAATCCTTTGCTCCCTCCCTGCCTAGGCCTGAGGCTTTCATGCCACCAAATGGCAAGTTCAGATCCCTGACCAGCCAGCAGTTGGTTGATACCAGTCCAGCTTGCAATCTCTTAGCAACACTATGAACACGCCCCACATTGCATGACCAAATTGTGGCACACAGGCCATACTTGACACCATTGGCTCGTTTAATCACTTCCTCTTCTGTATCAAATGGCACCACACAAGTCACAGGACCAAAGATCTCTTCCTGCATACAGCACGATTCATCTTTGACTTCTGCAATGACGGTAGGGAGCATGAAATAACCATTTTGATTTCTGGCTGGAAGATCCAAAGAATCCACTCCCTCTCCACAGAGTATCCTAGCCCCTTCAGCTCGAGCCTTCATCACATAATTCTTTACCTGGGGAGGAGGAGGAGGGCAAAACAGCAATGTGAGAAACCAAAAATGCTGTTAATTTCACATTTTCAATATAGATAAATTAACAGGGAATCTAGGAGCTTTTCCCACTGATCCAGGCTGGCACTACTCCACCACCAATGCAGCAATTCATTCCCTAGGTTTCACAGCGCAGCATTTGTAAAAAGAAACCAGAGTATTTTTCCGTCTTAGTAAACTGTTCCCTTTCTCCAAACATTCATTCACCTGCTGGCCTAAATATTAATTTGTTTCTTCCTCTAAATACTTTTTGAAAGGATGGAAGGATGGTGTCATGCTCCTATCCCCTTAAACTTCCTCCATGACTATGGGCAATGAACTGCCCCTTTCTCTCCCCCAGATATTCCTACCACATAGGGATGCTCACTACATGTTTCACATCACACAGATGCTATAGTGATGAGTGCTAAGAAATCCCTATCCACAAACCATTACGCCAATTGATGTCATATGCTACCTTGAGCACACAAGTCATGCTACTGACCTTGTTCTATAGCTCTGAAATCACTGGTGTAGTCTCCCACTGTAGGGACTCCACAGATAAATCACTCACACACACAGCCCCCTCTGTCCTCATGTGAAACAACAGTCCTGGGAAGTGCCCAGAGAAACTCCCTGGGATTCTTATGTCCTCCCTGTAGCCCCAGAACAGGTACAGCACAAGCAGTCAGAGTACAAGTTATCCCACCAATATCCCTCATTGCTGACCTGGCAGGCTGAGCTCTAGGGCCAAGAGGGAACAATCAATCTCTCAGTCTGTTTGAACCATCTCTTCTGTGTGAGGCTGCCAATGTTACCAGCTAATGCCATTTGCATCAGTGGATTTTATGATATGGACACCGGGTCCCCCGGAAACTAACTGAGACCACTATACTCATTTCATTTTACTTCAACTAGCCAGCAGCCACCAGATGGTAACTATGGACAGCCACTCTTGGCCTGAGCGAGAATCCTGCCTACAAGTCTCCAGTCCCCTCAGTGTCCTGGATAAACTGTGCTTTTGCGCTCCTCAGAGTTGCATTATAAACCAGACACACTGTAATATAAGTGCACCTTGTTTTATGAGGGAAATAAGTCATCACCATGGGCCTGATGCTTAAGTCAATGGAAATGTGGCCTGATTGCTGGACTAGGGACAATTAGATCCATTTAAGTACTTTCATGCAAAACTATTTATCCACAGACTTTTTTTTTCCTTGGGTGATAACGTGAACCCAATACACAACAGAAACATTAAACCTCAGACACTTTTTAATTATCACTGATGGGAAAACAACAGTGTGACAGGCAGGGTGCTAACACAGATGATGACATGGTTCTCACCCCAATCACGTACATGTCATCTTCTTTGGTTTTACCTCTAAAATATGGCTATAGTTCAAGTAGGTTTTCCTTTGCAGTTACCTTTTCTAGATGCTCTTTACTTATCAGTGCCCCCATACTGGCTGTGGAATCTAAGGGGCTCCCAACCTTCCACTTTTTGGCTTCCTCTACAAACCTCGTCAAAAACTCATGATAAATGCTCCTCTGAACAAAGATCCTGCTGGTGCAAAGACAGATTTCACCCTATATAAAGTGGAGAGAGAAACACAGATATTGTCAGTTATTGTAATACTGTTTCTGAGTACACAGAAATATTGTGGGTCCTCCATAAAATATAAAACAGCCCTTACTACAAAGAAAATACAAATTAAATGTAAAGATGCGCAAAATTAGAAGTCCTAAACAGACTGGAGGGGAAAAGGGGAGAAAGAAGACAAAGGTACAATAATAAAATTATGTGGTCACTCTGTAACGGATACAGAGATCTTGCCTGTTCAGTTTATTATTGTGTTTTGGTTACTTATCCTCCCCGTCACTTCTGACAGAAACACTACTTCCCTCATTTGAATGATCACTACCTTGATATTCCAGGAATGCTTTTCTTCCTGACTTGCCAAGCTGTCTTCATACTCACTGAAATAATCTTTATAGGTTTGCTGGTGGTTTCTGAAGATGTTGACAAAGAGTGGGAGCATCTAATAGAATAGGAGACTCGATTTCTCTGTATAGATTAACTGGATTCTGGGAAAGTCACCTGACCTTTCAGCTGTGTCCATCTAGATAAATAACTTCCTACTTGCCAGGAGGACTAAGTAGCTAGTCTCCTACGGAGGACTGTAAAGTGTGTGGAGATATTTGAATAAAAGATGATACAAGAAGAAATTATTTACTATCTTTTCTCTGGTGCTAGGATCACGAAAACACCTACTTGTCAAGTTTCTACTTATTTTTTTCTAAAGACACGGAAACTTAACAATTACCTTTGACTAGTTAAGAGTCAGACAAGCACAAAGGCATGTACACAAACTGCTGTTTACACACTTAATATGCAACAAGGTTAAGAGAGGAGCATCTGCCTTTACCTGATTTACAAAACTGGATCTCACAGTGGTAGGGATGCATTGGTCCAGATTAGCATCATCAAAGATGATTGCCGGGTTCTTGCCTCCGAGTTCCAGAGAGAGTTTTTTGCAGTATGGGGCACTCCTCTCTCTGATGCGCTGGGCTGTGAGCGTGCTTCCAGTAAAGGAGATCAGTGGCACATCAGGATGGGAGACAATAGCTTCCCCAACTTTGGAGCCAGTTCCGAACACAATGTTCACCACCCCTGGTGGGATTCCTCATGGGAACAAATACACAAAATGCTCATATCCTTTATTTTGTGGTAGTTGGGTTAAATTTGCACTCCTCATGGAAGCAAGCAAACCACTAATAGCTCTATTAGCAAAGATGCCCTTAACTTTAACATTGGCTGGAGCAAAATAGAAGAAATAACTAGATAAATAGTGAACTCTGGGCTTTTAATCTCCATTCTTGTATTACTATAGGAAAAGCTGGAAACTTTGCCTACAGTGAAGGTTCCCTGACATGTCCCATTATAAGACCCTGTTTTGAATTTCATATGACTTTGCCAAACTTTAACCATTAGGTCTGAAGTTTTCCATGTTGGTGTCTGCTTTAGGCTGACTTTTTTTTTTTTTTTTTTTTTTTTTTAACATCAGCAAATAATGCAACGGTTCAGTCATTTCCGAGGATGAGATTAAGAATAAACTGATTGTTTACCTCTTGTTAAAGATCTTTATACAACCACTTTGTTAGGAAATACTAGATACATACTTGGGGACTGAAAATTTGACAGGGAGGCCCCTTTGATGTCAGAAATATGCCCTTTGCTGGTCCGGTGAAAAAAATCTGAATATCAGGATCAGCAAAAGGTCCCCAAGTACATATTCTTAACTTGAGGTGCTAATGTGAACTAAAATCATGGTGAAGAGAAGGGTGTTTGCAGTTTTCACACAAGTTAGCAGGTTGAATTGAAAACTATGGGTTAGCCTAGGATTAATTTGTGTGATGACCACTAACTGCCTTGTCTTCACTAGGATTTTACCTTGCCTTAGTTAAATGAAAGTAGTCAACACAAATTAAGAACGACTTTTTTTTTCCTAGTAAAGACACAGCCTTAGAGTTTGGCGGCTATATTCTCTGAAGGTTCTATCTGTACTGAGCATGCTTCAACCTGGCAATGCAGGGATACAGCTAGACTTCCCCTGCAATTGCTGCTCCCAGCTGCTAGGGACTAATATAGTGCCCACTGGGAACTGATTAAAGACAGATTCTTTCCCATGCTCTGAACTTTCTACCTGCTGACACCCAGGCACGGTGGAGGAAGAAACAGCCCAAACAGAATGCAAAGGTGAGATGAAGGAAGTAGGTGGGGGTGAGAAGATGGCAGCAAAGGAGGAGAGGAATGGGAGAGAGGCATGGCTAGAATCCAGTCCTCCAGGCTGGGCCATCCCCGTGTGGGGTGCAGGACCTGGGGCAAATCCCATTTACCCCCACCTGCAGACACACACCCCAGGCCCCTACCCATGCAGACTGCAATTCACAGCCAAGCCAAGCTGCTTCTGGCCCTAGGTCTGGGAGAGTGAGGGAAGTGCACAGCAGCTGACTGTTGAAACACATGTGTGGGGGATGCATCACAAGCACACTGCACCACAAACTCTCCCCTCCCCTCTTCAATGGGGTGGGAATGTGGATGGGGAGGGGAGGTTGCTGATGGGTGCATACAAAGATATGTCACACGACACTGTGATGTTGAAGTGCAGGGCCCCCCAAAGCATGGTGCCCAGAGTGGTGGCCCTGATTATACTGTAGGGATGGCTCTGTCTCCAAAGCAGTATTTATCTGCCTTAAACCTGAGACCATCCATTCTCCTCCGGAAATCACCTACCCCATTCCCTATTCACTTGCCAACTTATGCAATGAAGGAGGCAACAAACAGCAGAGGTCCCTGTGTGCTGATGGCTTTTCCAAATTACCTGCTTTACCCAGAAGTTTGCACATCATCCAAGCAGTGACAGATGTCATCTCACTGGGTTTAGCAATGACAGTGTTTCCTGATGCAATGGCTGGGGCTATTTTCCAGGTCAGCAAGTAAAGTGGCAAATTCCAAGGACTAATTAAACCAGCTACAAAGGAAAAAAGAAAAGGACAAAATTACGAGACCAAATTTACTGAGACAGGAGATTTGAGTTTCAGGCCCAACTTTGGGGGCCTCCTACCCAGGTGGAAACCAAAGGTTCAGTATGGCAGGACAATGAAGGAAATTCTGCAATAGCTTTTAAACCCCTTCTTTATTCTGAATGGTACAGTAAGTCCAGCACTAAGGGCCATCTCAGATGGCTAAGCCCCTCTAAACAACCTGTCTAAACTATCTCAAAGATTTCCAGTGCAAATACATTTGACCACCTCAGCTGGACAACGTGTTTTTGTCCCAGTGCAGCAGTGATGTGCTGCAGTAGCATCTTTTCCACACTCTACAGACAGAGCCAAGTGTTCAGAAGTCACAGTTTAATTATATGTGAATTGAAAATTTGAAAATAGATGTCCCATTTGACCTCCTTTTGTTTAACAAATATGAGTCGACTGCCTTTTCTGGCTCCTGTCAAATATTAGAGCTAAGTGCATCATACAGAACAAATAATTTACCTGACGAATTTAATCTATACTGTGACGGGATGCACATCTGTGCACCCTGGATTATGATGTACATGATTTTCCTGTTCACTTGTACACTGGAATTTGCTGCCAATTGCACCATGCAATGTTTCTGTGTGAATGCTAATAAGCTATTCTGCATGATTTCTTTAATGATGTGTTTCCTACAACTTCATACGTGTGAACAAACATGTAACATGCTTTCTATGGCTCAGGGATAAGGGAACAGACAGAGGTCTCTCCCAGCAGCAGTGAGCCTGGAAGAGACAAAGGTATGCTAATAGAGGCGTCTGTGAAGAGACAAAAGAATCACCTCAGCCCTGAAAGGGAGGGGCTGCAGGGTTTGGAAACAAAAGACTGAGACCTGGAAGTTTTAAGGGGCTTTTTGAGCTGGGACTCTCCATCTTGTAACAATTTCAAGCAAGATCTGGGCCCTGCCTGGCCTCAGGCAGACTGGCTGTGCAAACATCTAACAGCCAAACACCTTGAGCATAAACTTGTTTGGACTATGAGGTTAGTTTAAGTAGAAGTATTAGGTTAGCATGCATATTTTGCCTTTTATTTTCTTGTGGTCTCTCCTGACTTGCTTATACTGTGATTCTGCCATGCTTGGCCATATTCTCACTTAGAATTATGATCTGATCAATAAACTAGTAGTTGTTTTACCTAAAGCCGTGTGATCTTTAGAGGGTGTGAGTGAAGGAGGGTGGGCATAATCCATTTCTTTGTTAAATGGACGGACTTGAGTGTGTGATGTTTTGGAGTGGTTCCCAATATCTGTAGACAGTGGTTCCTGGTGTGGTAACTCGGGCCAGGGGTGCTTGCTGGGGGACGGTCCCTCGAGTAGCCAGGGGGCATAAACCCACTGCCTGGGACCGCCTGCACACAAGAGGCTTGAGTAGACTGACTTAGGAGTAAGTGGTCACTTGGCAAAGCGATGTGAATTGGGGTTCAGGAGTGGGAACTGGGAGGTCACAGCGGCACACCGGACGGGATCCGGGGAGTGGCCTGTCACATATACCTCACAGAATAATTGCTGAGCTATTAAAATTTATTCGATTACACTTTTCACGAATATTTTTACTCTGTGCATTAATCACAAAATTTGAAACCTAAGAGGTGGTGCTTAGTTGTGATGGGTGATGTATTCGTGATTGCTAGACTAAATTAGAGTGAACTGGGTTCCGAAACAAGCTTGTGTATTTAAAATATGATTTCTTTGAGCATTTTTGGTTAGTGAAACTCAGATTCTCAAACATGCCTGGGAAGAGAGCAAATTTAGCCAAAATAAATGTATCAAATAATCAAACTGATATAACAATATATACACCATTATTCACATAGCCCTAAAACAACAAAAGAAGCAAGGAGTCCTGTGGCATTTCAAAACTAGCAAATTTATTTATTGCATGAAATTCCATGGGAGAAACAAGGTGGGATTTTCTCCCATGAAAGTTCATGCGATAAATAAATGTTAGCCTTTAAAAGTGCCACAGGAGTCTTTGCTTGTTTTGTTGAACCGGACTAACACAGCTATGCCTTTGGAACTTAAAACAACAGAAGTAGTCAAACTTCCTCCAAAGTGGTAGTGCCATCTTGTGGCTAGCTTTTCAAAAAAAATTTATCTGTCTCGTCAGCCACTGCAGCAGCTGCCATAAAACTAAGTGTGCAAATTTTTTGTCTCTGGGGCACATACACAGGGTCTGTCAATACCTAGGGTGCCTATTACTAAACACACACACAGGGTCAACTATTCAGTGTTCACCACTGACATAGCTCAGTTCTCACTGACATCAATGTGAGTTTTACCCATGGACATCAACAAGAGCAGAAGTAAGAAAGTTCTGAGTGCTTTTGAATATCCCAACAGGATGTGTATATATATACCTCATGTACATACTTTCCTATATATAATATATAAAAACACAGAAAAATTTTGAGACTGGGTAGTGACCAACTGTGGCAAAAGGGAATATTTTAGGTATAACTGTTTACTGATACTGTGGTATGGAGGTGCCAGAGTTCACAATGGAATATAGCATCCCAAGCTTAGCATGGGATCTAGAAGCAGTAAACATTAACTTCACGATAATTCTCTCCCCCTCACCATTGCAAATGCCAGCTGAAATTAAAAAATATTGCAGCTCAAGGTCTCCCTTTTTCTTATTTTTCCCCCCTCCTTTGTTTAATACTTTGCCAAACTTCTCAGCACTTTTCCTTTTAGAATATCCTACCAATGCCTACTGGAGTTCTCGTGGTATAATGAATACAGTCCATGTGGTCCATCTGAGTGCATTCTGTGGTATGGTGAAGGATTGAAGATGCAAAGAACCGGAAGTTGTACACTGCCCGTGGGATGTCCACTGTTCTGGCGAATGCAACTGTTTTTCCTGAAAGAGAAAAGTAACAAGCATGCCCTTATGTCATTACCATGCACTTTTCTCCAGGGGGAAAATCTAACATTTATATAAAGCCATAAGTGTGCCTACTTCTTTAAATACACAGAAAAGCAAGTGTCTGCCCTGAGGATCTTCCAAATCAAGCCAGAATCCTGAACTAGGTTTCCTTCCCACTATCTAAGGAAAAATTTTGTTGGTGAAGTAACTGGGTGCCTGGAAAGTCACACATCATGAATAGCATTAAGAACAAGTTATAGTGTAAGCAGCAATTTAGATAAGCTCTTTGTGGGGTAGAGATCATATTTTGTTGTGCCTGGCACAATGGGTCCTGGTTTTTGCCTGGGAGCCGCTAGGCACTTTTACCACAACATGAATAAATCAGTAATTGTATAGTACTCTCATAGGGCTGGCAATATACCACTCTTCTGCAGCACCATCTGTCGGAGGACCTCAAAATGCTCTACAACTATTGATTAGAACAGCACCTCCAAGCAGATAGTATTGCCATCCTTATTTTGCACAGAAGAAAACAGAGGTATGGAAGAGTTAGAGGCTCACATTTTCAAAACTGGCATCTAGTTTTGAGCGCCCAACCTTAGAAACATATTCCTTATCCTCAAAGGCTCTACACACCTACAAATCTAATCAAAGTCTATCTTCAGCAACTCTGAAAATCTTTACCCAAAAATGGTACAGTTAGACACGCAAAATTTGTGATAACTTTAAAAATTTGGCCTGACTGACCCAATCACATGCACAGCTTATATTAGAGTCATTAATAACACCTGACTATTTTGAGTCAGTCTGGATATTTAATGAAACCTTCCTTCTCTGTAACCTCATTTGGGAACAGACAGATGAATTCTGCCTTTACCTTGATCCTTTGATTCTGCTTGTGAAAATGCCTCCAGGTCATTTTCCATAAGGTCTGCTAATTTTTGCATCACCTGAGATCTTTCCTGAGGGCTTTTGGAGGACCAGCCAGGGAAGGCATCTCTGGCAGCTGTGACTGCAGCTTCTACCTAGAAAAATAAAGCAGAGATGGCAAACTTCACAGGACACTTCAAGCAGCAAAACAATCAATAAAACCATTGAAATCTGAAAGACTAAACATCTTGTAAGTCATCTTGTTAATGCAGAAAATTGTTCCTTTCCTATATTATATCCTCAAACGGTGTATCAAGTTAGCATCCCCACTTTTCTCAAGAGACCATCTCTCAATCTAACCAACATTATTCATAGAGCATTTCTTCTTGATAGTCTGCCTAATATTTAGCTCTCTTCTTCCTTTTAGGTTTCCTTTTTTTTCCACCACTTCTTGATGCTTCCATTGTTTTGTGATAGTTATTTTCTTTTTCCTTCTGTCCCCATCTTTTAAACAAGCTAAACATATTTACTTCTTTTAAATTTTTCCTGTATCAGTATTTCCCACCTGGTTAATCATTGCAGCAGCACTTCTCCAAATTCCTTCCAGTTTGCTGGCACCTATAGTGAAAGACACAATGCCATACCAGGCCATGCCTGTGCTCCATCTCATCCACCATCCTCTCTTCAGCCTTAGTCAGGACAAGATACTTCAGAGGAAAGTGCAAGCAATGACATCACAGAATAACCTGCCCAAAGGAAAAGATTCACCCTAACCCCTCATTTGGAGCTATACATATGCCCCAAAACAATCTCCCTCCCCAAACTCTTAGGTTTTTAATTCTTACTAGTGTGAGGTGCCCAAGACAATACACAGCATCTCAAATGCAGTCTCATATAGGGCCTACCATCTCAGTCTCTTCTAGGAACACTGCAGTGCATTTTGCAGGTGCAGGCCCCTCATTCGATGTACTGCCCCATCCAATTACCTTGTAGGGCCTCTGCCAATCTCTGAAGAAGGAGGTAAGACAGAACCATTATGTCATCTGTTCTGATTTCTTGTCTATCACAGGCTCTTACATTTCACCCAGTTACCCCCATAGTGAGCCCTCTTTGGCTAAAGTATATCTTTCTGAAAGGCATCCAGTTTTGTTCTGAAGACATGAAGATGTAGTCAGCAGTATATTCCTCCTCACTGCTACTCAAAGAAATTTTTAGTTCTAATTTGAATTTGTTGCTTTTCAGCTTCTAGGCACTGGTTATTATTGCACCCTTGTCTGCTAGGTTAGACAGTCTTTTAGTACCAACTATTTTCTTCCCATGACAGTACTTGTACATCATAAAAGGTCACCTTGCTGCCTTCTTTTTGATAAACTAAAGGGACTGAGCTTCTTTGACTTCTCAATGTAAGGCATTTTCTTCAACCCTTTAATCATTTTTGGGGATCTTTTCCTCACTTACTTCAGTTATTCAATATCCTTTTCAAAATGTGGACACCACAACTGGGATCCCAAATGGGTTAATGCCAGTGACAGTTGCAGAGATGAAATCACCTCATCACTTTCCTTAATTATACTTCCCATGACCACCCTAGCGCTTAGACCAGCTTATTGGTCTACTGCCATGACTGGCTCTTAGGGTGTAAGGGAGCTCTGTGTTCAAATCCTGGACAAGCCCAGTTTTCCAACTGAGAATAGGCATAATCTTTAACAGTGACAATAATGAATGCATCTTCAACTGTCTGAGGAAATGAGATTTTCTCCCATGAAAGCTCATGCAATAAATAAATGTTAGTCTTTAAAAGTTCCACAGGACTCCATGTTTATTTAGCTGAATTAGACTAACATGGCTGCCTCTTTGGAACTTGTATCAAGCATTGTGGTGTATTCTCTATCAATGGCAATTTTTAAATCAAGATTGAATGCCTTCCTAAAAGGTCAGCTGTAAGAATTATTTTGGGAAGTTCTATAGTCTGTGTTCTACAGGAGATCAGACTAGCTTAGTGGTTCCCAACTATTTTGGCTTGAAGATCACAGATATTGTTACAGCCCTGATGGGCAGAGGTTAAAGTAAGGGGGAACACACAAGAACGCCATTCTGGGGCCCACAATTTTTAGAGACCAGGGCTCTGAGGCCCCTTAAAAATAGAGTAATGGGGTAGAACACACCATTCTGGTGCCTTCTCCCTTACTATCTCTGTTCAGGCATGCAGCAGGCTGGCAGGGGGACTGGGACAGCCAACAGGCAGGTTAGGGTGGGAAGAAAGGGTTGGGCTGGCTTGTGGGGGGACTGGGAGAGCCAGCAGCCAGGTGATTGGGTTAGGGTGGAAGGAAACATAAGAGCACCACAGCTAAAGTATGCAGATGACTCTGGTGGAGGGGGACATGGAGGTGTAGTGGTGGAGTGGACTATGAAGGGCTGGAGTGGGGACTGGGGGGCTGGGGAGGTGTGGAGGTGCTTGGGGGGGCTGAAGAGGGGACTTGGGGCAGAGAGCTATTGGGATGGGGGCAGAGCAGGACATGGGGAAAGAGGGGTCTGATGTGGGCACTAGTGGACAAGGTTGGGATGATGTGGATTTGAGGCTGTGCTTCCTTTGTGAGGAAAGAGCTGGTGGGGCACAAAAATGCCTACCTGGACTGTGCCCCACACATGCATGAAGGGGGCATGTACAATACAGGAAGGGGGCCCAGAGATTAAGAAGGTTCCAGGGCCCATCAAATTATACTTTAACCGCTGCTGATGGGTCACCAGTCTCCACCACAGCCAGAAAGAAATTGTTGAGCAAGTAGGTTATCTCCCTCCTCATTCATGTCCCATTCCCCTGGATGCAGCAGGGAAAGTGCACACATCCTATAGCCCCATGAGCTCCACCTGAATCCCTAGGTGGTGACTCCTTTCTGCAGCCAGGGAAACAAGAGATCAGTACTTCCATCTCTCTGGCTTCAGCAAGGACACCAGTGCATAGGGACCCAGGCAGAGTGCTTTGTTGTGGTCCCTGCTACAACCAGGAGGCAGGAAGTGCTGATCTCCCATCCCCTTGGCTGCAGCAAGGAGGATGCACCAGTTTTTTAGCCATGCAACAATGGTCTACATGGCCCTTTATGCAGCAGATCTTTTCTGCAGCCAGAGAAAGTGGAGAGGTGGGCCACTTTCAAAGTTCCTGCAAGGAGCCATAAGTTGGGAACCACTGGACTACACACAATGATGACAATGGTCCCATCTGTCTTTGGAATCTATCACTCTATGAAGCTCTTTTTTTTTTTTTTTTGCCACAGAATCACACTGGAAACCCACATTCAATTACTTGTCCCCCATGCCTCAGAGCATTTCCAGAGTCACTGATTCCCAGGATATAGTGCCCCAAACTGTATAGGCCTTCATTCATTATCTCTAGAGGCATAACTGCCATTTGGCTGTACAGAAATACATTTTATTGGAACACATGCAGCTTCCTGAAAAATCCAGATATGACTACACTGTTCTGATTCTGCTAATCTTTATGTCATCTACCATCTACTAATTATTTTATATTTACTTTTCATTTTAAAATAAGTAAATATCTCTCCTAAAATGCAGGCAACTGCACCTGGTATTTCAATATTTTCCTTTAGCGAACTCTAGATCCACACCTCATTCCCAGCTTTGTGGAGCCTTCCCGCTTTTGCTCAGCAGGCTACAGGCCAAAGCAGAAAATTTCACTAAGTTCATTGGTGCGTAAGTATGATCCCTAAGGTGTCTATATCAACTGATTCAGAATATTGAAGAAGACAGTGTTCCTTCAAATATATGTATTACCTTGAACTTCAATATCTAGAACTTAAGCTGCCATGATGTCAGATAACTTATTTTGTTAGGTTCTTCCAGCATGCTCACAAATCTGTTACTGTTATTTCTGTGAATAAAGAGAAGAGAGCGTGTACCCATGTAGTCTTAATGAACTAAAGATACAATTCTTCAGCCATAGAGAAGATCTGTACTGACTTGATTTTACATTAAGTATATTCTGTAAAAACCAGACTGGTTACCCTTTAACCATTAGTTATCAGCACCTTGTAAATATTTACCCAAAGTTAGGTGCTCAAGGTTTCTGCTGAAAAAGCAAAATGAAATCAGCAAGATTGATGCATATATGAAAGAGGTATTCAACTGCAGTAGTAAGTCTTTTAATAAGACCACTTATTCTGAAAATGAAACAATGTTGAGCACTTAGCAGCCAATATTTTGAAAGCCCTTTTTGTGTAATATAACACCTTTCCATTCCTCTGTCCGCTCACTAAAATCAGTGCACTATACTATACACATCTCTAATTTTTTTGCTTATAATCAGCACTTGGCCAAAAATGAAATGGCAGTCCCGAATACAAGTGTCCTGTTGCCCTCACAACTGAACTTATAATGTGGCAAAAAACATGCAGCAAAGATTAATTGTGGGGCTGAAAAAGAAATATTGCATCCTTTATCTGGTTGATTAGACCAGGCTGTTGCACTGCACTTAAATTCACATTCACACAGCCATAGTAAAATTCTTTGTTACCTTTTCCTCTGAAATATCAATGTTCTACTCGAGATCCAGCGGCAGAGATTAAACGTCAGGAGGACTGTGAGAGTTTGATCATCTTTTGTGGAAAGAGACCCAGTTTCCTCAGTTTTGAAAGAATGGTGGAAATTAGAGGTATTAAGGGAGAACATGTTCATTTGGACTTTAGGGCTGTTCATGGAGGAGAGATGAACAGCCCCTTCTTCCTAGCTTGAGTGTCAGCATCTGGAACCAGCTGGTGTGTGACCATTGCCTGCAACATGCACTCTATGAGACAGAGGACTCCATCCTTTGCTAGTGTAACTGACAGGAGCCTCAAGCTAACCCAGCACTGTGGGACTCCCTTCCCAGACTGGGGCCTCAGCCCCTAACCATTATGGTGCCACCCCACCTTGCCTAGTGCTGTGGTGGGGGGGGGTCGTCAGAGGCAGCACTCCAACCTTGCCCCTGGGCTGCCCTCAGGGGCGGGGTAGGCCAGCCCTGCCCACTCCACTCCACTCTGTTTTGGTGGTGGTGCTAGCTATGCACGTGATATGGCTCCAGTGCAGTCTTCCAGGGCCATGGCCCTGGAGGACACCAGAGACCGTACCAAGTGCCAGGCGGTCCTGGCCCAGCTCCGCCCCTGGAATGGAGCTAACAGCCTGCGCGGGTGGGTTGGGGGCGCTGTAGGTGCACTGCTGGCTCGTGTCGCCCCCCCCAGGAGGGCAGGGGTTTTATGACCTCTCCCCTGCTGCAGCAGGGACTTAGAAGGGTGCCCCAGACATGACCAGGGTCCATAGGGGCTGGAGCCTGGCCTGAATTGCCAGCCTCCAGCTTCTATATCCCCTGCGTTAATCCTGCCCTGGTAACTGATGCACCTCCAGTGAAGCAACTGAAGCTACACTGATTGACACCAACTGAGGACCTGATCCGTAGCTTTTAATAGTGTGGTAAAATACAGTGATAAAAAGGATTTATTCCTAGACCTAGAGCAAAGTTACATGACCTTGTAGTAATGTTCGGAGCTTACTCATTTGAATGCAAACAGACACCAGAACAATCTTCTTCCTGGTCTCTCACCTTCTACCCCACAAACAGCTGCACTGACTCTATTGCCATTCTGATTTGTAATTCGCCTTCTGCTAGTGAAACTGCATTACTCACCTCTTCTTTGCCACTGTCTGGTACTTTGCAATACACTTCTCCTGTGGATGGATCATAGGAGTCTATGTAGGAGGAGCAAGGAACAAATTTACCAGCTATGAAGTTCTCCAACACTAAGAGAGTCTTTGGATCAGCCATTGTAAGCAGCTGGCTTCGTGGGTGATTTCTTTCAGCTGTCAGTTTATACTGCTGGTGTGGTATCTAGTTACACTTCAATCCTGAGCTCCACCCCTTCTTTCTCCCTCTCTCCCTCTAATATTAGTGAGACAAGCCTGATAAATTGGAAAAAACTTGTGTGCCAGCAAGAACAAATGAACAAGAAAAGGGTTGTTTTTTCTACAGCTCACCAAGAATATTCTTGTAGCAGTTTAAGATGTGTGTCAAGATCAGCAAAAATTTTGAAGGTAGGACAAAAAAATGTAGAGCCAAAACCAGAACAATGCAGGACAAAAGCAAGGAAAGGTGAACAAATTATTCCTCTCTGGTATATTTTCTAGCATCTTTTACAGTCTAGTTTTAAAAGTCACAAGGAGATGGGCCTTCCACTCCTCCCCTTGTATAACCACTCCACAGTCTAAAACATCTTCCCATCTGGAAGTTTCTCCTGTTGTTAAGCAGTTTTGTTTTACCTACCTAAGAAACACAAATATTGGTTTCTGCAGAGATTTTTCTCTGAACGAAATAAACAATGAAGATTATTGCAGTCAGTAAATCTCCTGTCATCAGATTATATGCACCATCCCATTGATGTATCAAAAATGCACTGCACAACTACAACGTAAAAGAATGATGTTAAAACAAAAGGGTTATAAGTACCTAGACAACATACAGATTGGTTTCAAAAGCCAATATACTGTGGCCTTTTTACCACTTCAGACCTGTGTTGAAACTCTAAGGGTTGCAGGTAAAACCAGCCATGCTGCAGTTCTGCTGTTCTCACTGTGCATCAAATTTCAGTTTACTGGCCAATGGCATGGGAAGGGCCATAGGAACTTCATTTTTTGGGCCATGCCCACTGTACTAGTGGTGGAAGGGGTTTGCAATGAAACCCCCACACCTCAACCTCATGTTGGGAGGGTCGATTGCACCTCCCCACAACTTGTATTTGCATTTCAGCAGCACAGCAATTAGGCAGGCTTTGCATGGTTACCACTTCATTTGTATAATGAAAATACCTACAATTTATTTACAGATTAGCTTGCTTGTCCATTTGTACTTTATTCTAAAAGATGTGATCAATGGGATTTGGGGGGGAGAGGGCAGGAGAGAAGAGCAAGTGGAATTTGTTGGTAAAGTTCATTCAGTCCACAGGACTTCTAGGTTCTCCACTTTGCACTGATCCTGGGAAAAAATGGGGATTTGGGGTCTGAGGGAAAAGCACATTAGATGTGATAAAAGCACCTGTAGCAGGAACCTTCCTCCCCACCCCCACACACATTTTAAAGCACCAGTTACCCAAAATACCATGTGGTATCACTGAACCAGCAATGGTTAAACAACCAGCAGGCTAAGTGACCTAATGAACAACTTTTAAGAATATATTTGAGCAGTACTGAAATGTGCAGAGAGTATTGTAAACAATGTGAGAGATATGGCTCATCCTCAGAATATTCCTGTTACTATACCCCTAAGTCAGAGCACTGTTAGCTACCCAAGAGGGATGGGAGTGGGGGTGTGATTTAGAGAGCCTACACCTACTGGCTAAAGAGATCTGGGAAATTCATCTGAATTGTTTTTCATTTAAGAACTAGAAATCAGACTACCCACAAGGAACACTCACACTCTGCCCCCAGAGACCCACAATTTGCTTGTCATTATACGTACTACACTAATGCTTTTGCAAGTCCATCTTCAAGATCAAACAGGGAAAAGGTGGGGGTAAAACCCTGGCTCAATTAAAATTAGGCTTGAAATTCACCCGGGCATTCCACATATTTTACTCAAGGTCCACTGGAAACATTTGATCATCATCTTCTAACCCAGAGATCAGTCAGTGTCAGTATCTGCTGCATGCAAGCCGATTTCTGCTCCCAGAGCCTCCGTGCTCATCGCTAGCCCTGCTTCTGGAGACTGTCACACATACCTTATCCTATCCTGAAAACCCAGGTGGGGAGGGGCAGGTATTCTTTTTGTCAGAATTGGGTGGGGGTGATGGGGACAGGAGCAACTAAAATTATATAACACAAGGGGGTGGGGGGTCCCCTCAGCTCAAAAAGTTTGAAAACCACTGTTCTAACCAAAAAAGTCTGAGAAATAACAATATGATGAAGCCTGTGCTTCTAAAATAAAAAGCCCCTTTGTACTAACCAACTTAACACTTAGGTCAGTTTGCATTTTTAAGGGAAAAAGAGGCACTGATGTATATGGTTCTTCACATACGAGAGTCAGGAACCTGAGTGAAATTTTCAGTTTTGGGATACACTTCTTCCACTCCCAGCACTTCAGTCCTCCTGTCATTTCAGATCTATAAATCATGTTAGCTTGGTTTTGAGGCAAGTCTAGCTCTACACAGCTGTTGGCAAGATTCCAGATCTTCATACTCCCAGCCTCAGGAAATGGTTTAAGTGCAATTTTAAGTACATGCATCATTAAAGATCAATTGCAAGCCCTAATTAATTGTACTGGTATAATGGTATAATTCACAAAACAACTGTTTGGTTTTGAAGGAAATAGGCCCAGAAATTTTTTGTGATCTTAGACCACACAGAATTTTCAACTTGCCATCTCTGCTGAGAACCCAGCTATGGTTTAATTTGGGTCAAAACGGTATAGGCAAAATCACTAGAATGCTGATAGCATTACAGTGCCCTTCTCAAAGTTTCCCCTGAAGGACAGACAAGTTCTCCCTCCACTGAGGTAACTGACTGTGGAGGAACTGTAGAATGTCTCAGAACAAAGAACCATGGGATAAGCTCACAAGACACACACACACGGCTGAATGTAGGAACAATGAAGACATTCAGAACTGGGCCTCACAGACTGGTACCAAGTATTCATGTCAAATGTGCAGTGAAGACATATCTTTAGGTCTCAATTCGGCAAATACTTACACGCATTCTTGACTTGACGCAGAAGTATTCCTACTGGTTATTGTGTAATTCACATGTATAAAATTAAGCACATGTGTAAGTACTTGAACAACAGGAGTTTATGCATTTGATAGCAGACAAACTAACCTCCACCAGTAGAAGAGTGGGGATTGATGAGTGCATGCAGGTGCCAATAAGAATCTCGTTTGGGCAACCTCCTGAATAGAATTATGACCCCAGTCTTCAGTGTCTTTCATTTTACAGGATACGTCTTCACTGCAGTTAATCCACACCATCAGTACTCGGGTCTGGGAACACAGATTAGCATAGATGGGAATAGTCACACTGCAAAGTCTTATCTGTGTTACTGTGTCCTGTACTTGCTATGACTTCTGACGTCACATCCCACGACTCTTTATGATAACATAAGCTAAGTCACTTTGCATCTTTCCAAGTGAACAGTGGGAGAATTTATTTGTTTTTGAGGGCATGCAGGGGGAATTGTGAGAAGGCACTGGAAGACGATCAGCATTCAAGTGGTTTAGCACACATCTTCACTGCAAAACGGGCAAGTTATCAGCCCAAGTGAAAGCAGCATATGGACCAGGGGGCAGCAACCTTTGCCAGCCCCCATGCCAGCCCCATCCACTGCACCCTCAACAGGTGCCGGGGCAGGGCCAGGCCTTCAGTTCCTGGCCAGGGCCGGCACTGGCACCCACCAGCGGGTGGCCTGTTTCCTGGCCCTGGGGCCAGCACCCAGCCCCACTGGCAGGCAGCCTCTAGTTCCTGGCAGTGCTGATTCTAGGTGGGCCACCACCCCCCTGCTGCCCTCCAGCAGCCCTACCCAGCGGGGGTCAGAGCCAGGAGCCCCACACACTGCAACTTCTTTGTCCCTGCTGTGAAGTGCGGCCAGCAGGGGCCTGGAGCTGTGGCACATGGCTCTTGTGGCCCCAGGCTGTGCAGCACTGGGGGGGGGGGGCACCTAGCAGGGGAGCCGGAGCAGCACTGCATACCACTCATGGCTCAGCCCGTGTACCATTTTTGGCAAGTGTGCTGTGGGTTGCCAGTCCCTGATGATGGATTATACCCTGTATCCCAGCACAAGACTGGAAGCTTGTGTTGAAAATCTTTAAATTAAGATCAGAAGGTTTTATGTGGGTATGAGAGGGGTTGGCACAAGACCCAGGTAAAAGGTGTGGTTAGCTCTGCAGCAAAGCCATACCATAAATGCCAAGTTCATAATTTCCAGTTTTACTTTACAAAGTTTATGTTGATACACTTTTGCCCTGCAAAATTATGCTGAGTTTAATGGAATTTGGCAAGGGTTTAAATTAAATAACAGTTTGAAGGAGGCAAAACATATTATGCTCAGACCAGGCTACTTTATTATATTTTTACACTCCAAAAATAAAATTAGCCATTTTTGGCACAGCTTCCACTACACATGAAATTAAACTTTCTTTTGTTAAATAAATTTTGGGATGGGGAAGTAATCTTGTGGATGACACTGTATGCCATTCTTTGAAACTGAAGTAAACAGTTATTTTTTCCCTCCTGAAAATGTACTCATCTCAAACCTTAAAATATATTAGACCAATTAAGTTACTTTACTGGATTAATGTGCAGTAATGAACAAATCAAAGAAAAAAATGTAAACAGTCTACAGCTGGAAGATTCACCCTCTTATCTTCTACTACATTTTTCCAATCAAATTTCTATAAAGCTCTGTGAGCTGCAGATGTGAGGTGAATTTCACACAGAGAAATATGGGAACTTTTGAAATGAGAAAGTGCAGCATTAGTATTTCCACACGTTGGCATTTTCTTTTGCAGTAAGCAGAGCTGATAAAAAAGTTCACTTGATGTCCAATGTGGATTTACATTTTTTTTTTTTTAATTTAATTGCACTTAGTTCCTTCAACTGAAGTAACTGGACTCTGAAAGAGGTTTGGATGGCCGCTTGCATTTTGGTTGGGTCATGGAAGTCTTAGCACCACTGTCACTCTTTAATCTAAAAAGAAGAAGAAAAGCTGTGAATTTTGTTGAACCAATGAAAATACTATAAAGAAAAACAGAGGCCACCACCAAAGGATCATAATGTACACATTCATAGAATCATAGGGGTGGAATGGACCTCGTGAGGTCATCTAGTCCAGCCCCTGCTAAAAGCTGGACCACTCCTACTAAATCACCCCAGCCAGGATAATAGATTACTTTCGAATGACAATATCCTGAGTTTTCTCTCCAATTGTTTGAAACAGTACTGAGTCCTAACAAAGTTATTTCCAAAGAACAACCCAACAAGCTTACTTAGACCCCGCCCCCCCCCCACAATCCTGCAGGTACTCAGGTGTGTGCTTAACTTTACTACTGTGAGCAGTTCCTCATCAACAGGACTGAGAGAAATGGGACCCCTCACAATAATACATGCAAAATGATTGCAAGATCAGAGCCCTAGTTCAGAGTCCTGTATAAGCTGTTACAAGAAAGTGGCACTTTTGCAACATAGTTCATAAAGCCACCTCAGCTCTGGGAAATTGTTTTAAACACAGGCATCAGGAATTCCTGAGTTTAATTAGGGTGACCAAATGTCCTCTTTTTAAAGGGACAGTTCCTTATTTTAGCTCTCCATCCCATGTCCCATATTTTTAGTTAAAAACAGACAAAATGTCCCATATTTTGGTATTCCAGCTTCTCACACAGCTGGGAGCTAGGACTGGTGGAGCCATTTTAAATCTTCCACCATCTGCCTGAGCTGCACAAGATGGGAAATGGAACACCACTTCAAGCTCTCTCTGCCTCTGCTTTTGTGAGTGTGGGCTAGGGGCCTGGGAGGACGATGTGGGAGAAGGGGGCATGAGCCAGGAGCTGGGCTGGGTAGCCACGGGGTGGGAGGTGCTGGGGGGGGGGAGCCAGACCTGGCTGCTGAGAGGAGGGATCCGAGCAGGGGAGCTGCTGCTGTGGGTGCCATGGGTGCGAGGGGTGTGGTGGTGGAGAGGCCAGGGAGGAGGGAGCCAGGCCACGGAGCCCATGGTGTTCCAGGGGGATGGAGCCACTGCTATGGGCACTGCAGGTGTGAAGGGGAGACAGGCTGGGGAAACAAGGCTGCCTAGGGGTGAGGGGCGCAGACTGGAAAGCCACTGCTACAGGTGCTGCAGGGTGTGAGGGTGACCAGATCTCTCCCCCACCACTTGTCCTGTTTTTTCCACTTTCTGTCTGGTCACTCTAGTTCTAACCCAGGCTCTGTTACTGACAAATTGTTGAGCTGTGTGCCTCTGTATAAAACTGGGATGCTAACACCCCCCCTTCATAACACACTACACAGAGCTGGAACTTGAATCATGTCCTTCTGGTCTAAAACTATGGGCTACAAAAAAAGGAAAGACTACTTTATCTGTCAATTTAGAAGACACAATATTTTTCAAAGATGCAAACTGATAATAGACAGGAAGGTGGTTACACATTTTGAGTGCCTGTGCCTTCTGAAGTTAATAGCAGAAAATGTCTACAGGCATCAGTGAGAACAGGATTCAGTTTATAACTCCCTTTAAAATCAGGAGGAGTAAGGTTGGGCCCAGAATTAACAATACTGCTTTAATGCAACCTATCTATCCCTTTAAAGATAGATAGGGAATAAGTTTCTGGTGAGTTTACAGGTAAACTTTGAAGGGTCGGTAATAAGCCAGTTTTTAGATGGAGGGACATGAAGACCAGGCACATTTTAAAATTTCAGTTTTTTGAACTACAGATCATTAAAACATTAACCAAAAAAACCCTTAACAGTTTGACAAATTTTCCTAAAACTTTGCAAAAATATTCTCCTTTGTTATCACAGCAAATGTGGCAATTATCAGATCAAATTACTTTTCCCAACCATAGTAGTAAGGCTGATACAAATAGGGCTCTCTCATGAAAGCTGGCTGGGCTCTTCATTATGGAGAAGCCACCACCTCTCCACACTCAACATTTTAGAAAGTCTGTTAGAAAAGCCACATACCTCAGTGACAACCCCTGCAGCTATAGTGGATCCGCTATAGCGTAACATAAACCTTCCAAGTTCTTTAATATCTTTGTACAATTCCAGGGCAACAGGCCTCTGTGTTTGTAGTTCTATTAAAGCATTCTGTCCTTTAGTCAGGAACCTGCAAATAAAGTATTAAAATCCTCAATTTCTCTTTGTTTGTATATAAAATAATGAAACATCTGTCAGTGCACATAAAATCCAATCCAACTGCAAGTTCATAGATTAATACACTATAAGGCTAGGCAGGACCACTATGATAATGCAGTCTGACTCATGTTTAACACAGAGTATGACTTTTCCAAATTAATTCTTGTTCAAAAATCTTTTAGAGAAACATCCAATCTTCATTTAAAAATTTTGAGTGATAGAGAATCCACTATTGCCCTTCGAAAGTTGTTCCAATGATTGAGTACTCTCAGTGTTAAAAGATGGTCCTTTATGTCTAGGCTGAATTTTTCTAGCTTCAGTTTCCAACCACTGGACCCTGTTATACCTTTGTTTGGTAACCTGAAGAACCTTCTATCATCAAATCTCTATTCCTCAAGAAGGCACTTAGGACTGTGACCAAATCACTCCTAACCGTCTAGAGTTTACCACTGTAAGGCATGTTTTCTAATCCTTCAATTATTTTCATGGCTCTTCTCTGAATCCCCTCCAATTTATCAATATCCTTCTTTGTGGATTGCAGAACTGAACAGTTTTCTAGTGGCAGTCACGCCAGTGGCAAATACAGCAATAATATAACTGTCCTACTCCTACTCAGTATTCTCCTGTTTATACATCCATGGATTATTATTTTAGCCTTTTTGGCCACACCACCACACTGGAATCTCATGTTCATCTGATTACTTGCTCTGATCCCCAAGACTTATTCAGAGTCATGGCTTCCCTAGTGTACCCTAGCCTGTAAGCATGGCCTACATTCTTTGTTACTAGATGTTACGATTATAGCTTTTATTTTTTAGTTCTATTAATATATTAATTTTAGCTCTATTAATATGCATATTGTTTGCTTGCACCCAGTTTACCAAGCTGGAACCTATTTGATCAGTTACCTGTCCTTTCCACTATTTACTACTCCCCCCAAATGTGGGTCATCTGAAAGTTTTACCAGTGATGATTTTGTCTTTTCTCCCAGGTCACTAATGAAAATCTTAAAATAGCATAGGGCAGCAGTTTTCAACTTGAGGTTCAAGGACTCCTTGGGGTCCAAAGATTGTGCCTAAGATTTCCGAAGAGGTTTGCATCTCCACTCAAAAATCTGTAGAGGTCTGCAAATTAAAAAAGGCTGAAAACCACTGCTGTTGGGCTAAGAACTAATCCCTGCAGGATGCCATTAGAAATACATCTGCTTGATTATGAGTCTCCATTTACAATTACATTTTGAGATCTATGAGTTAACCATGTTTCAATCCAGTTAACATATGGAATGTCGATTTTGTATCAAACCATTTTCTTAATCAGAATGCCATGTGGAATCCGAGTCAAATCCCTTAGAAAAGTCTACATATACCACCTCAACATTGTCTTTACCAACCAAACTTATGATCTTATCAAAAAAGATAGTTACTTTGACATGCTCCATTTCCCATAAATCATGCTGATTGACATCACTTACAGTACTCTCCCTAAATTCTTTATTAATTAAGTCCTGTATCAATCACACCATTATTATTCCTAAGACTGAGGTCATGCTGCTAGCCATGTATTTACCAAAGGGGTCACCTCATTTCTTTTTTTTTTTAGATAGTAGGCACAAAGGGAGCTTACTCACCTCAGTGCAGTAACTGTACTTCTTCGAGATGAATGTCTCCATGGGTGCTCCACCTAAGGTTTTGGTGTATGCCACGTCACAGATCAGAGATTTTGCCAGTAGTGTCCATTGGAGCCGTGCTCGTGCGACAGCTGTCTCATGCCTTCCCCCAGTGCTGCTTCAGAGCATGCATGGCTCCAGCTGACTCATCCCCTTCTCTATCTGGAACACTGTCACTGAGTCTGAAGAAGAGATGGAAGGAAGGTGGGTAGTGGAGCACCCATGGGGACTCATCTCGAATTAGTACAGTTACTGCACCAAAGTGCATAACCTCCCTTTCTCCTCCAAGAGCTGTCCCCATGGGTGCTCCACCTACAGTCAGTAGCAGGCAGTGCCCGCAGTTGGATGGAGGGACTTCAGAGCTGCTGTTACGTACAGTTGCCAGGACTGATTGTCCTATTGCTGCATTTGCTCTTGCCATTTGATGTAGGGCATAATGTTTAATGAAGGTGTCCAAAAAGGCCCATGTTGCTGCTTTGCATATCTCCTCAATGGAGACATTGTTCAGGAATGCAGTGGTTGTAGCCACTGATCTAGCTGAGTGAGCTCTTGTGTGTTCTGGGGGTGTAATCCCTGCTGACTTATAACCTTTCTGTACACATCCTGCTATGAATTTTGGAAGTCTTTATGAGGATAGTGCTTTACCCTTATATCTGCCAGCTATTGTGACAAAGAGTCTATTTGGTGTTCTAAATGTTCTTGTTTTTTGTTGGTAGAACGCAATTACGTGCCAGACAGCCAGTGTATGGATCTGTACCTTGTGGGAGTTGGTATGCAGTTTCGGGAAGAATAGAGGTAAGTTTATTGTTTGTTTGATGTGAAAGGGTGTGGAGATTTGTGGTATAAATTTTGGATGAGGTCTCACTGTCACCTTGTCCTTGTGAAATATCATATATGGGGGTTCTGACATCAGTGCTCCTATCTCACTTAATCATCTAGCAGAAGTTATGGCTATCAAGAAGAATACCTTCATCGATAAATGTTTAAGTGAGCAGGTCACTAGTGGCTCAAATGGTGGTCTGGTAAGCGCAGGTAAAACCACCTGGAGGTCCCAATTAGGTGTGGATATTTGTATTTCAGGACACAGATTCTGCATTCCTACCATAAATCTCTTGATCACTGGATGTGAGAGTATAGTCGTGTTTACAGTATGAGTGGAATGCAGATATTGATGCCATATGCACCTTCAGTGAGCTAATTGATAATCTTGTTTCCTTTAGGTGGACCAGGTACTGAAAGACATCTGGGATAGATGAGGAAAAGGGATTAAGTTCAAGTCTTCTGCACCATTTTGAGACTCTCGACCATTTTTGAAGGTAAGTATGCCTTGTAGATGGTTTCCTGCTATTGAGAAGAATATGTTTAACCTGTTCTGAGCAATTTAACTCTTCTTCTCGGAACCACACAGGAGCCATGCTGTTAGATGTAGTTTCTGCGGGTTGGCATAGAACATTCTGTTCCTGTCCCGTCACAACAAGTCATGTCTGAGTGGAAGGGATTTCTGAGGTCGAATGGCCATCTGATTCAGTAAAGTGAACCCTGGACATCTCGGCCATGCAGGAGCTATCATGATCACCGTCGCTGATTTGTGTCTTATCTTGAGCAGTGTCTTGTGGATGAGCGGGATAGGTAGGAATGCATATAGGAGACTGTTTGTCTGTGATAGAAGGAAGGCATCTCCCATAGATCCCTTCCTGAGGCCAACTCGAGAGCAGAAAAGTGGGCATTTCTGATTGAGTGCTGTGGCGAAAAGATCTACATTCTGGTATCCCAATTGTTTGAACGTCATATCAAGAATGGTTGTATTCATCTCCCATTCATGTTCCTTTGGGAAGGTTCTGCTTAGTGTATTGGCTACCATGTTGTGTATGCCTGGAAGGTAGGCTGTAGAAAGCATGACACTGTAAGTTATGCTCCACATGGCTTCTGTGCATAGGAAGACTGATCTTGAACTGCCCTCTCTGTTTATATAGAACGTACATAAAATGTTGTCCATCATGATCTTTATATGTTTGTTCATAATCTGATTCTGAAAGTGTCAGAATGCATTTCTTACCGCTTGTAGTTCCATAATTTTTATGTGGAGATATGATTTCATTATTGACCATTTTCCCTGAGCTGTTCGCCCTTTAAGACATGCTCCCCATCCTGTTAGGGAAGCATCTGTTGACATTAAAACAGTAGGTGGTGTTTGTTGAAATGAGATCCCTGTCAAAAGGTTGTGTGTTTCTTTCCACCATTCTAGTGATTGCTTTATCATCATTGGTAAACTGAGGACCTTGTGCACCAAGTGTTTGTGAGGTTTGTAAACTCTTGTGAACCATAGTTGCAAAGGTCTCATGTATAGTCATGTGTTTTGTATTAAAAATGTAGTTGCGGCCATATGGCCCAAAATCTGCAGATGTGTTAGGGCAGTTATGCCATGTCTATTAGGTTATGAAGTGCATCGAATCTGCATTGGGGTAGGAGTACTCTCGCTCGTTGCGAATCTAGATGTGCTACTATGAACTCTTATGATTTGTGTAGGCGTTATAGTTGATTTCTGCCAATTTATCAGTAGGCCCAGGTCCTGAATAGATTCACTGTTAAGCATAGATCTTCCACGGCTTGGCTGCAGGTACCTGATCTTATCAGACAATCATCCAAATAAAGGCATATTGTAATATTATTCTTTCGCAGATAAGCTGCTACCACTGTGAGAACCTTTGAAAATACCCTTGGGGCCGAGGAAACTCTGAAGGGTAGGACTGTATATTGGTAATGGTCATTTCTCTCAATCTTAGAAACCTCCTGTGGGATGGATATATAGATATATAAAAATATGCATCTTGCAAGTTAAGGGCAGTGAACTAGTCATTCTGTTCTAGAGCAGGGATAATTGTCAATAAAGTTACCATCCTGAATCTTTGGTGTCTTATGAACTTGTATAGTCTTCTTAGGTTGAGAATGGGTCTCCACCCTCCAGACTTCTTTTCTATCAGGAAAGCAGGGGAGTAAAAACCCTTCCCTTTGTGCTGTTTCGGGACCTGTTTTATGGCACCTACAGACAGTAGTTGTTGCATCTTCTGTTATAAGAGATGTTTGTGAGTTGTATTCCCTGAAGGAGGATGGGAAAGAGATGGTGGTTATTGGTTTTGATATAAATGGGATGCTGTACATAGTGTTCACAATTTCTAGTATCCATCTGTCTGTGGTGATCTTTGACCACTGAGAGCAGAAAGATTTGAAAAGATGTTGATAATTTACCCTTTGCTCTGTGAACATTGTATGGTCCTGCGTACTCTCAACTAATGTCTCAAAATTGAAGTTTTGCAGGAGGGTTCTGAGATGTGGTGGGTTGTTATTTTGTCTCCATCTCTGTGTGTGGTGTCTTCCTCTAGAGGAAACCTGCCTCCTGTAGTTCGTTCTGTAATTATATTGGGGTTGGTATTGGTACCTTTGGTTGTATGGGTGTGCGTCATCTCATGCTTGAAGTGTAAATGCCAAATGTTCATAATGGTTCTCTGTCATCCTTAGACATATGCATAGTATCATCCATCTTTGCAAAGAACAACTTTTTATCAAAGGGTAGATCTTCAATCGTGTGCTGCAGTGGTTGTGGCAAGTCAGCAGAGTGGAGCCAAGCTGATCTTCTTATCACCACCCCCATGGCCAAGGATCTTGCTGCAGTGACTGCTGTGTCTAATGCTGCTTGGAGTGCTGTGCGAGAGATTAATTGTCCCTCTTGAATGATGGAGTGGAATTGTTGTCATTTTGTTTTCTGGGATGTATTCAGTAAAGTCAGCAAGCATCAAACAATTTGTGTAGTTGTAGTTTGCTAACAGTGCTGAGTAATTCGCCACCCTCATCTGTAAAGATGCTGAAGTGTACACCCTTTTACCTAAAAAGTCCATTTTTTTGTCATCCCTGTCATGGGGTGTGGTTTTGTTATATTATTGCTTGTTTCTGTGGTTGACTGCTTCCACCACTAATGAGTTTGTAGACAGGTGAGAGAGGAGATATTTGGAATTCTTTGCTGGTATGTAGTATTTCCTTTCAGCTTTTTTATTTGTTGGTGTAACAGAGGCAGGTGTCTACCTAATTAGTTCAGCTGGTTCTATTAATGCTGAGTCCATGGGCAGTGCTACCCTTGTTGATGATTTGGCCTGCATAATGTTTAGTAATTTATGCTGTGAGTCGCCTATCTCCTGCACAGGGATTTCCATTAACTCTACGACTCTCCTGAAAAGCTCTTGAAATTCCTTGATTTTGTCTGATGATGAGGAAGTTAATGGTGTTACACATGCTTCTGTGATGGGTTCTAGTTATGAGATGGCAACAGTGCTTCCGGTAAGTCTCAATTCTTCCTCTATAGATTGTGATCCTGGTTATGAAGGGGGTTGTCTATCAGGTCTCTTAAAGGCTTTAGTTGAAGAATGCCTGTCTTGTGATGTATAGGATGACCATTCCCTCCCTGCCTGCCACTGCAGAGGGAAGGCTGGGGGGGTGTGGAGGAGAGTGGTAATACCATCTTAGCTGACACCAGGGATAAGGCGGGATTGTCCTGGTAGTGGCCCTTATATCTATTTTTGTAAAAATAATCATCTGGTGCTCTCCTGTGCATTTCAGTCTCTCCTGTTTCACCTTCACTTGACTCAGATGCAGGGGTTATCATCTGCTCACTGTATCACAGTGGAGATGTCTCAGTATTGTGTATGGCTTGTCCTTGATGAGAAGACTGATGACCACTATCTGCATCTATACACATCCTTTTTTCTGCTCTCTTTTTGGAAGGTATCAATGCTGTGGCGGTTAAAGACCATTGCGGTGCCACGGTGTTGCTCTGCACTGCTGTTAAAGGCACCGTGTCTATCGGCTCTGATCTTGCCGGTATATGAATGGAACCGCTCTGACCATTTGCTGGCTGTGGTGCCGGCGCTTCCGCTGCCAGTGCCACCAGTTTTGTAACAGAGGTTGGTGCTGAAGCACCATTTGGTGCCATATTTTGTATTCAATTCTGGTTGTTGCCTGTGTGAGCTGTTTGACTTGGCTGTCCGATTGGGCGAGAAAGGCTCAGTGCTGCTGAGAGTGATCTTCTATCCAGCCTCTCTTTATGCATATCAGAGCAACACTAGCCTCTCTTGTGTGTCTCTTAGGCTGTGACACCAATCTTGTTCTCTTTTTTAAATCTCCTGGGGCAGGCTTAAATGCCTTTTTGCCGCATGTGTTTTCAGAGAGGCAGTCTGCCTCTGACCAAAATCAGACGTTGGCTGTAAAGCCTTTTCCATAAGCAGCAGCTTGAGGCTCAGGTGTCTGTCCTTCTTGGCTCTTGTGCTGAGGTTCCAGCAGTGGAAACACTTTTCTAAGCATCTCTCACCTGGGCATCTTACACACACATTGTGCCTGTTGAGTGCCAGAATGGCATCCTGGCAATTCTGACAGGTCCTCCCCCCATCCCCTCCAGAATGGTGAGGCAATTGGTAGCTGAAGTGAAAACTAATGAAATTAAAAGAAGGGGGAAGAGTTTTTTTGTCAGAATATGTTTCTGAAGTTGAAGAGAAGTAGTATTCCGTGTGTGATCATGGGCTGTAGAAAAGGGAATGAGGCACTTGGAGCTGCATGAGCTCTGAAGAAGTGCTGGGGGAAGGTGCAAGACAGCTGCCTTGCAAGTGTGGCTTCAACAGACACTACTGGCAAAATCTCCGGTCTGTGATACAGCACTTTAGGTGGAACACCCACAGGGACATCTCTTGAAGGAGAACATTACCTTTCCTCCAGTTCTCTGGAACTTCCTCAGTGTTCCAATACTTACTGAAAATCAGCATTAATGGTCCAGAGTGGTCCTCAATCAGCTTTTTAAAGACACTTGTATGCAAGTTATCAGGACCTGCTGATTTTAGTTGCTGCTGCTTAGCATTCTTAATATCTGTTGAAATGGAAAGTATTTCATGGACATCGTATGATGTGAATACATCATCTTGCTTTTTATCCAAAGCAGAAATTCTTACTGAATACTTCTGCTTTTTCTGCATTATTTTGACTTCTTATCATCATGCATTATTACTATTATTTCAATCAACTAATAAACCAATACCATTGTTAAGAGTCCACTTATTCCTGATACACTTTAAAAACTCCTTACTGTCCTCGGAGTTGCCGGTCCTAGATTTCTTCTTGTTTCGCTATGCTTCTCTTATCACTTTCCCACAATTCCTATCTTGTGATTTATATTTATTACCATCGACTTCCTCCTTTTATTTGTTTGTTATATATTGCAGTGGTTTTATTTGTGTGTGTGTTTTTTTTTTAAATAGCTGTGTCCACTTCCCTTTAAACCAGGTTCACTTTTCAAACTACTGCAGCCTTCTTTCTTAAATAAGGCCTTTGGGGCATCTATTAAAATACTCTTAAATAGCTCCCAATTATTATTCATATTTTTGTTTAAATTCTTTCTCCTCCGATGTAGCTGATAAATTGTTTTCAGCTTTGTGAAAGTATCATTGTTAAAGCAGGCAACTGGAACTGGATAATTTTTGTAAATTCCAGAAGAACATAGAGCTCCTCATGTACTGTCCTTTCAGATTACTTAAACATTGCTTCAGCTATTCAGGTTCTGAAATAAAACTAAGTTTTTAAAAAGTTCTGCATAGCTTTCTCTCCTATTACTAAATGTCACCTGCTGTAGGTTAATTTGTCTACAGTCCAGAGGTGCAGTCTCTTTCTAAACTGATGTTAATGATTAACGAAATTTCATTTATACAGCATTTTTCATCTAGGTGTATTTCAAAGCATGTTATGGACGTTACTGAGTGTAAAAACTACAGGAATTAAATGTTTTCATATGCAAAAATCATATGGGAGAGCTGTTTAACAGTGCACAGTAGTATTACAAAACTGCTTGAGGCAAGAAGTGAAAAATAGTGCCCCCAATTTAAACTACAAGTTGGGTTTTGAAATTCCAGGAAGTAGAATGCAATTACCCACGAGACAATAGTCAAGTGTCGAGACTAACAATGCTAATCTTGTGAAAAATCAAGGGATCTTTAAGGATCACAAGCAACAGTATCTCAATTTTAAACCTCACATGAAAGACAAAACAACCAAAATGGGGCACTGATTTAATACTGTTTTAAGACAGGAGGTGCCCTCTACTGAATCATCACTTCCATTTACTTTTGGAAACACCTGCTTTTTTCTCCTGGTGTTCACACAACCAAGCAGTATGTAAGCCTATTGTTACTTAGCTTGTGAGATCAGAGGGGAAAAAAACAAAAAATTTGAGATGACAGAGAATAGTTCACATTACTAAGGTGTGCTGCTGTCATTTCTTCTCTAGAGACAGTATATATAAACCTTTTCTCCTGGGATTCAGGATTTCCTCTGCATTTTCAGAGAGAGGTCCAGCCATATATTCCCTAGGAGCAGGCCATTCTGGTGATGTCACAATCAAGCAACAAGATGCCAAGCAGAACGTGGCTTTAAACAACTAGTGTCCAAAGCCATACTACAGACTCTATCCTGATTCAGGAATCCAAGTTACAGCAGCATGATTTAGTCTAGCAAATAATGGCCCCAAAGCTGGAATCAAAGAATCCATCTTTTATTCTTGACTCTGCTAAAGACCTGTTCCATGAAACAGGGCAAATCAATTCATTTCCCTTTGCTTTAGCATCTTTGAAATGAGGATAAAGAGTCTCATCTTGGTGTATAAAGTGCTTTGAACTCTATAGATGAAAAGCAGGATAAAATATGCAACCATATTAATACTCTATCTTTAAACAGAATATGTTCTGTAATATGATCCAGTTTGTTTTATATTAACCAAATTTCTACTGTAGTTAATGTTCACCTCATAAATACTCACTTAGGTTTTTTCTTTGTGACTTCGCCAGTGCTCTTGTGAAGGACACTCAATAATCGTCTAATGGTGGCAGGCTCACTTACAGTTTGATAGTGCAGAAGTACCTAAAACAACAGTGGGTTATTTTTTTCCAGATAGTAACAATTTTAAAAATCTACATTCACACCTAACTGCATTTTAAGAGCCTCAAAGATCCTTGAGTTCTAAAGACTGACTTCTGAAAAATTCTGTCTACTGATATACATGCCAAAATAAAGGACTGGCCCAATAGTAGCACAACATACTGACCTGCTGGAATCTGGATAAAGTCCCTCTACTGTCCTGTCGTCGTCCCCCCCCCCCCCCCAGCCTTATATATTAGACAAAGATGACAGCCTTTGCACAAGAGAATAAATAGACGCAAATCTAACATCAGAAAGAACCACATTCAAAAAAACAATGGGGAACATTTCAATCTCCCTGCTTACTCCATTGATTTGTTAACAGCTGTGCTCAAACAAATGGAACTGCAGAATTGGAATTCATATGAAGAGTTCACACTGTTGCCATAGAGTTTAATGGGGACTATGAAATCTTTTTCTTATTACAACAGGTAATTTGACCTAACCTTCCCCTATATGCTGTTTCCCAATGTTTGAATCGAAACAACTGATTTGATTTGCTGTAAGAATCTGGCCAGATGCTATGACACGCTTCCCTGCATTCATTGTCCTTCCATTCTGTAAATTCCCGATCTTCAAGTGTCTGAAGTGGGATTTCTCCCATGAAAGCTCATTAGATAAATAATTTTTTTGTTTTTAAAAGTGCCACTGGACTCTTTATTTGCTTTATTCCCCAAACGGACATTATGTCATACCAGAAACTGGCAGGAACAGGCATCTGCTTCCAAAGCTGTAATTCTGAATCCTCTTTAAACTAGAATATGGAATTTCAAGAGAATGCCACTGATTTCACAATTTTGTTTACTAAGCTTTTCCTCTGCATGAGTATGAAATTGTTTTATCATCAACAAGATCCCTGAGCCACCTAGGAAGAAAATCAAAACATTCAAAGAGAAGGCTATTTCAACACCTACCGGAAATCCTTTAGTAATGGGGACTTCAATATTAAAGATAAGGACTCGAGCTCTGAAACGAGTGCAGGCTTTGATGGGTTCCTTGAGATCACAAAATATACACCCAACACTACAATAGGGAGAAAAAAAGACAATGTTCAGATAACATCCTAGAAAAATGTTAAGCAATATGTTTTAATTTTAAGAAAAGTAAATACTAAGTAGAACAAGCAACATTAATATACTCTACGTAAACAAAACAAAGAAAACAGATTATTAAAGCCCCCAGTCAGTGCTTGTAACAGGATACAAAAGTTGTTTTGTGGGCTAACATGAAGAAGTATGGCAAGGTCCAAATTGACAAGTACTGCCAGTTCTAAAATTCTTCTGAAATGACATTAGTTGGTGAAGAGAGACATCTAATAAATTGACCTGTCACCCAGAGACTATCTCTCCAGAACAAAAGCAGGACAGTTTGGGGTGGCCAAATTTTTAGAGCTGCTGCCTATGATTTACCTATTCTGTGGCTTGAGGGCTTCAATCTTTAGCATTCTCAAGCCTTGCAACTCTCATCAGCACTATGTCCAGTTGCAAAATATAAGTCCACCTTCATAACAGAACTACTCTGAATCTAAAGGGAGTAACTGGCAGTGTTAAATCAAGAAATCAATGCCTATCCTGAGTGTACATCACTTCGCTACAGACAGTTACATCAGCTGTACCCTGGTCAAGGGGCGTGAGCAACAAAGTCAGGTCTAGAAACTGGACAGAACAGTACGTCAACAATTTCAACAAGCCTGAAATTTAAGGACCCCTACTTCCCAAAACATACATCACTGAAGACACACAACCTATAGAACATGGACAGAATAAATCCCATACAAAACTCATTTAATATCACAAGGATTTCTCAAATGAATACAATTATTGCAGTTTCCAAAGGGGCAGCCGTGTTAGTCTAGTTCAGCAAAACAAACAAGGTGTCCTGTGACACTTTAAATTTGTTACTCTTTAAAAGTGCCACAGGACTCTCAATTATTGCAGTGAAGGAAATCAAAAGGATGGTCTTCTTTCCTTTCTGAAGCATAGGACAACTTTGCACAAATACTGAAGCTAGAAGTGTTTCAACAGTGAGCATAAAAAATTTTTGTGAGTTTGGAAGTCTCCCCAGGAAGCAGAAAAGAAGCCATATGAATTACATAATAAACCAGGTTGCATGAGCAGCAATTTACAAATAGCCAATACTCGCAGCAATAGTTGTGGCAAACACATTGTTAGGAAGGAATAGGCTGAAATATGTTTGCATAAGTTATTCATTGAGTAAGCCTGGATGAATCAATTTATTTAAAAAACTGACATCTGTTTCCCAATAACTCAGAAACAGAATAAGGGGCTAAATGCATTGAGTGAATTGTTCACTACAAACAATTCGTTCATGTTTAGTTACTGGTAGGAGGCTTGTATGTGCTAGCAATTCAGGCATGTTTTGTTGTCTGGGAGATTTACAATTTGCTGAATTCTTGATAAGTATCTTTATATTACCTAAAATCTAAATATAATATTAGCATATTCTACGAAGTTCCATCTTGCAATCAAGATGTATGTTTTAAGAATCCAAGAATGAAAAGCATAAGCAAAAGGCTTCTACAATCACTTCTGCCAGTATTAGGGTCAATTAACACGAACATGAGCAGTATACATCTGAAGCTGCCGTTGCACTTACGGCAGATGTTTCCAACGTTTGTACATGCAGGCCAGGTGATATGCATCACTTTGGTTTTAAATATCCTGGTAACCAAATCATTCTTCTAGTAAACCGCTGACTCTTAAGTGTAGTAGTTACAAGGTTTTTCATTAAAAACAAACGGTTGCTTAGACTGAAACCCAGATTTGCACTCACTTGATTTTGATGATATCCATGCCGGTCAAAGTGAGACTAACGTGATCTCCTGCTGCAGCCCAATCAACTGGTTCATCATGCAGTGTGATTCCTGGAAATGAGTAAGAACAGAACCTCACAGTGAAGTACCTTGGGTCTGAGCTACAAACAAACAGCTCTCTTTGGGCCATTTGTGCTTCATCAACCATTACTCATCAATTTTCAGTATGAATGGGCTGAGAGTAAAAGCTTTTGACTAAAAGCACAGAGGAAACTTTTTTTTTTTTTTTTTGGCAAGACTTATTGCTCTCACTCCACGCTGTATATTAATATGGCTTTGCCTAAGTCATGGGAGTGGACTCAGCGCTAGACACAGCGCAGATGATGCGGTCTTGAAAATGCTACTGTGCATTAATGTCACTGTGCTTGCCCCACCCATCCTCTGATGAACATGCATATCTACACCGCCTTTCATGTTCCCTAATGGTATTAGTGTCAACTTTCATTTAGCCTAAGTAGGTTTACGCTCGCTCCCTCTGTCAGAGAAGAATGCAGCAAGTGGCTTTTGTGTGCAGCACCATGCCAGTGATTAGAAAGCATCTAAATATGTATTCTTTTCTGTTTGTGATGTATGGGCGTAGTTCTATGGCCGAATAAAAAGAAAATTCTTCATGACTTTTCAATGAATGATACTGATTAAGAGACAAAAGATAGATGTTAGCAAAAGTTTTCATTTTATAAATACTGCACACATCCACAGACCTAGGTCTGTTTCACTTCAGATCACAATAAATTCAAACAGAAACATTTCAAATTAATATTAACTAAACTGTATTTTTAAGTTTGCAATGCTGTCTCTCCTTCTCCCTTCCAGAATGGGCATCCAATGCCATTTAAATACAAGCATGCATCAATGCCACAACAAACTACTTAGGTATGCCAAGTTGATAATTACTTCACCTACAGGTGGCGCTCCCATACAAGGATAAACAAAGTTCAACTTTTTGTTAGAAATTATTAGCTAGGAGCATACCATATACAAGTTAGCATGCCTCAAGTCTGTTTTAAAATAAAAATGCACTATATTATTTTCTCCTTTCTTAAATGTAAGCATTTAATGAACAGTGGTCCCCAAATCCTCAGCTACATTTGAGCCATTCTGTGATACTCAACCCCCAAGTGGATCTTCCTTACATAGGACGGGGGATTCTCAGATGACGTACACCTGTCACAGTAATTTCTGTGCTACCTCCTCCTCTCCAGCAACTGCTAGAGTAGGCTAGGGAATCCCTGCATTTAGCATACTCTGACTGCTGCAACTTTCCCTTGAAGTCTAAGTTGTACCAGGTGCACTAGGGAAATAAAAAGATTGACACGGGCTTTATACATCCCCCCAACCACCAGATGCTTTTCATGTTCCTCAGCTACAATGATCAGAGCCAAATGTACTTGTTATTTTTCACAGAGTTTCAGTATAGCAACAGGAGCACATCTATGCACTTTATTACTGGAAACTGTAAAGATTTTGTTAATTTTGTTCCAACATATAAAGGTGATATGTTTTTCACTTTTGCCCCATGTAATGGAGAGATATTTGCACTTTAACATTTTTAAATGTACCAACCATTACTTTGGACATTAATATCGGAACACAAATATTTTTAATTTTTTTTCCTAAGGGGTGAAATAGTCAGTCATTAGACACTGGTACAAAGAATAAATTTATCATTGACTCTTCCAAGTAACCAAATAAGAAAAACTAGGATTCCACTCCCCGCACAAATACTGCATGCTTAATTATTATTGTAAATAGACATTCCACAATTTCCCTCAATATTCCAAATTTTACCAACAAAAGAAAAATTAACTGAAACAAAACTTATTTTTAAACACAAATTCATTCTCTCTTCCGTTTGTTGATACAGTTCAGAAAATTGTGGGAAAAAAAATCAAATGAAATGTTAAAAGTTTATTTGGCATATTTTGAAAAGGGGCATGTGATTTAATATTGTTTTGTTCCTTGAAATTTTTAAGACTGCAGAAGTATATTTGCAATTCTCCACTCAGCCCCTGGGATCCACTTGGGCTGGTAAGTGCCTCCATCTGTGGTAATGGAATGTCTTACAACACAGTACTACCAAGAGGATACAGAAAACTTCAGAAGTTAAGGTTTACCTGCAAGAGCTATTTAAAACCCAGACAAATATAGCAGTGCTCTAAAATGGATCTGGCTACTAATGATTATTTGTGTTTTATTCATTTTATAGCTATGCACTGCAGAACTCTCAGGGCAAGTCCATACTCGAAGTGATACATTGGCACAGCAGCAATGCAGCTGTGCTGTTGCAGTGAATCTGGTGAAGACCCTGTATGCCTACAGAAGAGCACTCTCCCATCTGCATAATTACTCCACCTCCTTGAGAGACAGAAGCTATGCTGGCAGGAGAGTGTCTCTCACCAGCACAGTGCTGACTTAGACTGCATTTAGAGTAACTGTAACTTGACTCACATGAGGGGTGGCCTTTTTTACACCCCTAAGCAAAGTAAATTAAATCAGCTTAAGTGGTACTGTAGACTTGCCCTCATATTTTCACCGAAGAAATGATGAGGCTGACACATTTGGAATACCTACCACTCTAAAAGAGATGAAAAACCATATGAACTTTCACATATCTTTCAAAGGCAGATATTTATACTGTCACATCTAAAATTCGTTTTATGCTTTCACATTTTGTGTTTGACAGTTAGTATCAGTTTGACAACCTGCTACCATTTCAGTAACTGTTTCTAGACCAGTATTGACCTGAAAGTAAACAAGCTTTTGAATACGATACCTTTTGCAGTGCAAGTTTCATTGGGAGGCATAGCCAGAAGTCGATCTCCAGTCTGAATATAGCCCGCTTCTATTTTACCAGTCACACAAAATCCTGATCCTTGGTCTGTATTAAGCAGGTTAATAATTTAAAATAATAAAAAAAAAATTAACTGTATGGCAAGAGGCACTTTTTTATATATCAAGTTACCCTATTAGCTATGTAGACAGATTTTAATGTGATACAAAGATTTTCTCAGCTGAGTCAGTATTCATTACTTGTAAAGTCACCAGTTTTGCATCATTATGAAAACAAAACATTAATTCCAAAACCCTTGACCTGATATTTTTCTTAGCTAAGAGCAGAAATGTTCTACTTTAAAATTAATGTGGTTGCACAAAACCCCCACATTTTAGCTTCCTGATACCAAAATAAGTTAGTTAACCTATTTGATTTTATGCACTCCAAACACTAGTCCCCCTCCCATACAATTCATAGACAAAACCTTTACTGAACTACCTTAATAAATCCTCTAGCATTCATACATGTTTATTGTCCAATGAACTAGAAATTTTGGAAACTCTATTGATATATCCTTTCCTCCTAGAAAGTTAGCTGAAGATTGATCTGTTACTCAAACTTACTGCAGTAAAGAATGAGTTTAGTGTTTTTAATGAGTAAAAGAGTTTTGGGTTTCTAATGTACATTTCTCATTTTGAAAGTCTATATACTGATGCGTGCACCTTCTTGTCACATGAATGTTCATATTGTTTATTAAAAAGTAAGCAGTTTGGTACTGTTCTTGGTCTTAACTGATACACTTGAAGGAGGCAAAGTCCCTTTTTCCTTACCGTGGAGACTGCATATATGTAGGTATAGTTTGGTTTCAGACAAAACTTCTTTTTAAACAATTGTTTTAAAGTTTTAGTGTTGTTGCAAACAGTGAGTGCAACTCCTTATTAAGTGATTAGAATTCTGTAACAATTTGCATCTGGAAATATTTGTTTTATGAATGTGTGCAATATTCATCATGAGGCATACAACATTTCCTCCTTTTGTAGTCATTGCTATTAGTGTAGGAGGTACATTTTTGTTCTCCATTAGAGAAAATTTATAGATGAATTACTGTGTTGATCAAATGAAAAATATATTTTATGACCCCAAAAGCATGGAAAGTGGAAGAACCACATGTGCTAGAACAAAAAATCTAAAATTAAAGCACGGGCCCAAGTTTCAAAGCTGGATGTGTGTTCAAAACTAGGCCTGTAAGCAAAAATTATTTGTATAGTCACAATTAGTATTTAAAAGAGTAACTTAACAACCTTTAAACAACAGACTCAATATCTGTAGACAGTGACATCCTTCCCCTAATCAACACCAAAATAAATTTGGCAAATGTTGATTTTGAGAGAGTAGATTTACTGAAATTATTCATTTTAGTTTATTTAGGATATTTGTAAAACTAAGCTCAATGCAAAAACAGTCATTGCAAATAATAAAGACTTTTACCATAAAGGTTCTTAATGAGTTTCACATACCATGTAAACAACACTATAATGACAGTGCCTCTGGTATGGAACACACTGTACAGTCACAGTGGTATTGGAATTTTTGGTGAAAGCCCTGGAGCAAATTCCCAACTAGATTTATGGATATTTACCATGAGGTCTTCAATGTTCTTGCAGAACTGATAGGTCCCAAGATTTTTAAAGTCCCTTTGAAACAAAGTAACTTCTAATCTGCATGGCCTGCATTTTCTACAACTGCCAATATTCGAATCTGGCTCTATTTTGTTTGGCTTTTCAAACCCAGCGTTCAGGTTACTATACTATCCTGATGATTCCAAGAATGGACATACTTTACAAAAGATATTAAATTTCTTAAAATTTCAACAACAAAATAATACAACTTAAAAAGATGCAACTATAAATTAATGGTTACTGCAACTGATTGGATATTATATCTCAAATTACAGTGCCACATAGTTATGGTCTTAAGGAATAAGAACTAGTTTGGAAGCCAGGACCCATTATTTCTAATCCCCCTGCTGCACCAAACCCACTGAATGACCATAAGTCAGTCACTTACTCTTTTACCTAGGTTAATTATAATACACACAATAATAAAAAGGGCTTTGCACATACAAATCTTCATACAAGTATAATTCCTTGAGCAGAAGTCTATTTTTATGCTTATTTTATGGTCAGATTTTAAAAACTTTATAAGAAATATGATTTTAAAATAATTTCAGACTATATGTGCCACACATCTTTGTGCATTTCTGTTAGATATTTATTTACATTTTCAAAATGACTGGCCAAATAAAATTTATACACAGTAAAACCAACCTTTAAAAACATCAGACACGCATAATCTAAATGGTTTATCCACTGATCTCTGTGGTGGCTCAAAGGAATCTGAAAAGAAATTAATCAGACCTTGAGACTTCCTAGGTTTAACAATCAAAATGACTATCTCAAAATTTCTCACTTAAGCAATCAACTATATTGTACTACATTTTTTGCCCACAGTTCCCTCCCCAGAAAAGAACAGCATTTTGACATAAACAAGATTACAATGTGTCCAATAAACATTAAATCAAGCAGAATGGAACACTCACCAATTTGTTCTAACAAACATTTTCCTTTATACCATTTAGTGAGTTCACTTGACTGACACCTTGTGACTAGATTTTCACCACCAAGACCACTTGTAGGGATATAAGCTACATTTGACTCCTAATTAAGAAAACAAAACAAAAAACTCTCTAAATAAACATACAGTGCATCTTTAGAATGGTACCTTTATGAAAACACAGCAGGAAGAAGCATATTTTCAATATTACCAAACTCTTTTAAAGTGTATTGCCATTTCATCTATTATTCCTCATTTCCCTTGAGTGAAAAAGAAAATATTTTGTCTGATTCATAAGATAAAGTTCAGCCTCTAGTAAAATGACAACTCAGTTTATTCGAAAATGTGAAGGCCTTCTTAGCTCATCCAGTTTCTTTCTATTTACTGAACATCAAAGCAATGAGACAAACACACAAATACAAGTTAAACGCCAACGCTGTATTTTTATTAACTTTGACCAGCACCTGAACTCAGAGAACCACCAACCGTCTCCACTGGCAGGGATATTCCTCTGCAGATTGCTAGTTTACCACAATGGCCAAGATTTATAGATGCCAAGGCCAGAAGGGACCACGGTGATCATCCAGTCTGACCTCCTGTATAACACAGGCCACAGAGTTTCCTCAAAATATTTTCTTTAACAAATCTTTTAGAAACACATCAAAACCTGACTTAAAATTTTTCAGTGATGGAGAACCTATCATAGGTCCTGGTAATTGTTCAAATGGTTAATTACCCTCACTGTTAAAAATTTGCACCTTATTTCCATTATGAACTTGTCTAGCTTCAACTTCCAGCCATTGGATCACGTTATACCTTTCTCTGCTAAACTGAAGAGCTCGTAATTAAACGTCTGTTCCCCACACAGGTACTTATGGACTGTCAGCAAGTCATCCCTTAACATTCTGTTTGTAAAATAGTTGAACTCCTTGAGCTTACAACTATACAGCAAGTTTTCCCATCCTTTAATCATTCTCACAGCTCTTCTCTGAACCCTCATAAATTTACCAACATCCTTCTTCAATTGTGGGCACAGAAATGGACATGGGATTCAGCAGTGGTCACACTAGTGCCAAGCAGAGGTACAATAAGCTCAACTCCTACTTAAGGTCCCAGTTCATCCAGCCTAGGATCACATTAGCCTTTTTGGCCACTTCATCACACCAAGAGCTTATGTTCAAATGATTATCCACTATAACTCCCAAATATTTTTCAATATTACTGCTTCCTAGGATAAAATACTCAAACTGTGTAAGTATGGCCTACATTTTTTGCTCCAAGATGTATACATTTACATTTAGCTATATTAAAATGCACATGGTTTGCTTATGTCCAGTTTACTAAACAAACTTAATTGCTCTACATCAGTGGCCTAAAATATATTAGAATCAAAAGGGCCTGGGGGAGACCAGACACAACCAAATAGAACTAGTCTCATTAGCCATCGTCCTGACCAGACCCATTCCCACCCATTCACGTGAAAGGAAGGGTACAGGAGAACATCACTGTTTAAGACATTGATGCACATACCCCTTGTGATGAATAATGTAATATCCTGGATAAACCTTACTAAATTAAGTTAAACCTTACTGAATTAAATATAATACCTTTGTGGATAACTATATTAAAAGGCAATTATTTATGTCTTGTGAGATTGTATGTAATCTCTCGAAAAGGAGTATGCTAATGTAATTCCTCTGGTTATCACCCCTTCAAAACTTAGTTCTGAGGACAGGCTCCACTGTCTGTCTCATTACCTAGCCATCATCTCTTCAAAGGTTCACACTGAGTTCTCAGGAGACCAGCAGGGAAAGAACGCAGATGGAGATAATTAATCTGGTGGTAAACTGACTCAGGGCTTTCATTCTGATTCAGCAAATGAGCAGGAACTCTGATCCAAAGAGAGGACCAATCCTTAAGAAATCATTGAAAGGATTTTGTTACTTACGTCTCATAAGAGTGTGTTCTTGCTCAGAGCAAAGGGTGTGGTGAACTTGAAACCACAGGAAAACCTCTAGGCGGGGTTCTGAAGAATATGTGCTGTCAGAGCCCATGTTGCAGAAGATGGTTGGTCTTTGGTAAACTTATTAACATGTGTAAATTCTTTTTTTAATGATTTCTCTGAAGTGCTTTTACATTAAGAATAAAATAGGCTTGATTAAAAAGAACTGTGTGGTTACCTATAACTGGAACAAATATACTGTGTGCAGTCTCTAGGGAGAGAAGCAAAGCATGTTCTGCTTAAGCAAACTGCCTTTTATTGGGAATAAACAGGGAAAGCAGGAAACTGTGTGAGCCTGGAAATATCCTGGTCAGGTGGGAGTGAGGCGCAGGTCTCTACCCAAGAAAAGAACCAGCTGGGGAGATGAAAGTGGACATGCTTCCTAAACCATCAAATGGAAATATAGGTGCAGCTGCCCTGAACAGTGACACTAACAGCTTAATCCAAATTCCCACCATAAACATTAACTGAGACCTGACTGAAAGCCAAGCAGATGGCAGAGAGTGCCAATTGACTGAGTGGAGAAACAGCTGAGGGGCTAGTTGGGTGGACAGAATCACAGCAACAAGTTCTGACGCAGTCATCATGTGGGCAAATCTCTTTGTGGAGCCTCTGCTATACAATTTCCAACTTGGTGTGGAGATGGCAGAGCAGCCCCTTGGTGCATCGAAAGTTGATCCTGGTAGAAGTCGCCAGAACTGGAGACCTCCAGAACAACAACTAGGGAGGAGTGGGTGGACTCACCAGCACTAGATCAGTGCATGGGACTCTCTACCCTTCAACCTTCTCTCCACCCACCGACCCTGCCCATGACCCCACCCCCAACTCCACCCTAGCCCCAGTGTATACTTCAGGAGGTGAGGGAACCTTTGCAACCCAGATTTGGTCCCTGTCCACCTCTCACCCGAGGCATCTGGATCTTTTCATCTGGCACCTTCCCCGCAAGCCTCCCTCCCAACCATTTCCTATCCCCATGCACACACACCCTGAGACCAGATGTGTGACCTGCAGCCAGTCTGTTTCTGAACTGTGCCAAGGCAACATCTGTACACATTTGCGCTCCACAGTCTTCATTTCCCCACCTTCGCATCTTGCCCTGACACTAAGTGGTCGACCTTTTGTAATCTGTTGAGAGTGAGGAACCTCACTAGGCCAGCCACTATTCTATCTTAGTTCCATGGCTCACCAGATTTATCAGCTGGTGGCTCATCCATGAAGCAGTGAGCATAGTCATGTATCTGGCACAGTTCACCCCTCTCCCTGACATCTGCCCCTTCTGGGGCAAGAAGAAAATCCTGGCATATGTCTACCTAGAATGTGGCGAGTTGCAGCCCCTGTTTTGGCACTGAAACCTTCCCTATCTTGCAGGAATCTATAGTAACCCTCTAAACAAGATCTCTTTGATACCAAAAAGATTAAAAAAAAAAAAAAAAAAAGTCAGAAAGTGGTTTTTTAATTCAGTCTTCATGAAAACGCCCCTTCCAGAATCCAAAAGAAGGTGATCAGCCACAACCCTGGCACCCCAGGAAGAGAAGAGGGTAAGTGTGCTAAACATTGGCTATCAACATTTGAGACTTCCTGAGTTTCCCACTAGTAGGCTAAATGGGGTACCATTCAAACTCCGTTCTATCCCATGAGCCCACTACCCACTAATGATGTCCCAGGGGGCACAGCAAAACCCCAGGTTTTGCTTATATGTTCAGGCAAGATAGTGACATAAACTCACTCCCACCCTAGCCTCTATCTACCAGCAAAGTATGAATGAAGTACCAAAGACATGAAGGTATGAGAGAGTATATTTCTTGGGTCAGAGGCTGAAAGCTGGCTGGAGGCTAATAAAACTCTCCCCGCTGCACCTGGGAAAAGACTGGCAACTAATAAAGGTCTGATGCTCATAAAAGGAAGAGTAGGAAATGAAAGAGGGAGTGGCAAAACCTGCCAGAACCTGAAGCAACTGTTGGAAGCAGCCGCTCAAAAAGAGAGATGGACAGAATGCAGTATGGTGAAACCCCTGCTGGCAGGAGGGACTGACTGACTGACTGACTGACTAAATAAATGAATGAATGAATGAATGAATGAATGAATGAATGAATAAGTAAGTAAGTAAGTAAGGCTTTGAGGTAAGGGCCAAGAACTTTGGGTTGATGACCTCGTGAGGTGAGGGACAGATGTGGAGAAAGGAACTTATCTTATACAGACCTTGTGGTGAGAGACTGTGAAGAACAAGCCTTAAAATAAAAACCCATTGAAGTAAATCTGACTGAAAACTATTCTGTGACAGGGCCCCAGGAAGATCTTCCCAGGGAAGGAGCTGGCTCCACAGAGACAAGGCTGGGTCCAACAGGAAGAGGGCATTAAAAGGGAGGTCACAATTCTTTACAAATCTCATACTCTTAATTTTACTTTACCTTAAAGCCAGCTTGTTTAAGAAACTGGCCAAGTTTACTGGTAATTTCCTGAAATCTCTCCTGTTGCCAATTGACCTAAAAGCAAAAACATATTTTGAGAAATATTAGATTTTGGTATATTCCTCTACACAAATTACAAGAGACCCATGTACACCATACCCTGACTAGGATCTTCTATGAAAATTTCAGTTCAAAGATTCAGCCTAATGCTTAAAATGTTTATAGTGTTTCTTTCACGGTTTGAGAGGGAAAACATAGAATACACTATGAAAAAGAGTGATTGCACAGTCTTATTCTGCAGTGTGATATGTATCTCAATTCAATGGAGCTGCATATGGGCACAGAAATTTGCCATAACTGGAACTAGTTGTAAGGTAAATCTGCAGTCCTCTCTCATACTGTAAATGAACTTGCTCATGAACACTACCCTGAACAAAACTACCCGAGTTTAGCTTTAATTAACACAGGTATCAAGACAAAACAGATCAGAATCAACAAGGATTTCTCATAGATTAAACATGCTTAGTAATAAATTAAACTTAAAATTAAAAGCAGGGATATTAAAAGTACAGCATGTTCTTGAGCAAATACAGAGAAGCTACATTACAAGGGGGTAATCAGGACCACAGGTGACCCTGCAACTTTCATCGAGGTCATATCCCCATGGCAGAAGTTTATCACCAGTAAATTGCAGCAGAATTACTTATAGAGTATCTTCTGGGGAGATTTAAAAACAAACCAACCCACCCCCCCCAAAAAACAACAAAAAACAAACAAACAAAAACAAACAAACAAAAAAAAAAGCAAAAAACCAACAAAGGAACAAAGGAGAGTTATGTGTCCAAGTCCCACAGACTTTCAAAGAGAATTTAGCATCCAACTGTCCTTTGTTACTTTTAAATATCTTTCTCTTCCTGTTTAGTAAGATGAGTTCCCAGGCTCCAGAAGAATTTTTTTTCCTGTCTGAACACAGACATCATAAGAGCTGGTGACTGTATAAATGAGGGAAGGACAAACCTTCTGGCCTCAGAACACAAATAACCATAAGTTAGGGCACACAGGAAGGGATGCAAGAGCCTTCACTAAAGAAAACTATTAAGCAAGTACCTGGTCCATTTTATTGACTGCAACTGCCAGTTGTGTTACTCCAAGAGAGCGAACCAATAATCCATGTTCTCGCGTCTGTCCTCCAGTCTCAAACCCTGCTTCAAACTCCCCCCTACTGGCATCCACAACCAAGATAGCCACATCAGCCTAAGAAAGATGAAAGATGGATAGGAAAATAATTTCTACAAAAGGAATGGTTTATGGCTAAATCTGGCCCTGACTGGTCGCACAAAAACACATATACTATGCTCAACAGGACAATACTGGCCTGATTTAAGATGACATTTGAATCAGCAATAAGAATATGTACAGTATCATGCACACCAGAAGCAGCAGCTCAAAATGGTATATCATCTGTGAAAACAAAACTCATGATGCTGATTTCTCTGCATGTAAATTATCAATTCTAAACAGCTGTTTTTTATGTCTATGCTTTTAAAGAAAAAATTATCACATGCATTTAAACGTAGATATCCATATACATAGTTATGTTAATCTCTCCATATGCATTTAAATGTAGATATCCATAAAACACAGTTATGTTAATCTCTTAGAGTTAATTAAAACTACCTATACAAAAGCTGTATTTGCCCTTGTTGTCAATTAATCTTACAACATAAACACACCCAGCAACACTGACAAACCAAACATTCATATAGGAACAATTTAATTCAGCCCAGGCAGCCAGCAAGAAAAGCTTCTTTCCATTCCCCATCATTTTGGGAATATACTCTCAAAATCCTCTCCAAAACCCCCCAATAAACTGCTGCTTTTGCAGCATGCTTGGTATGTCTCCACATACAGATCACATTGGGGAGCAAATTGAGAGGACCCAGGACTCTCACAGAGAATATTCTGCGGGCAGTTCCCTTCCTTTCATAACTAGGAAGATCCAGCTCAAGCACCTCTGCAGACTGCAACTGTGGCAATATGTAATGTGCTGATCTCCCTGGCAGGCAGGTCCCAGGCCATCCAAAGCTTTAACAGCTAACAACCAACACCTTAAACTTCACTGGGACAACAACATGCAGCAAGTGCAAATCCCAGAGTACAGATGTCAGACATCCTGCCCAGTAAGCAAGCCAGTACAATCTGCACCAGTTTCAGTTTCCAGAAAATCCTGTATACACACATACTTAAACTGAAAAATAACAGACTATATATGTGTGCTCTCACTCAAAGCTTCTTGCAACTACTTACTCTACAAAACTTTGTCAGCAGTACTACATGCAGTGTTTGAATATTTAATGCTAGACTGGTTCTTGGAATTATCTAAGTACAATTAAGTACTCAGAGCAGTTCATTAAAAAGCGTGAAAACCTTTTACCTCCATATAGTTGACTAACCAAAGCTACCACCTTTAAAATTTCAAGAACAGAATGTAGCTTTCAGTTCAGAAAAAGTTTAAGATATTTCAGCTCCTAAAACTCCCCTCCCCAACCCAAGGTTACAAATTTCCTGAAAATAAAGACTTATTTTTCACCATATTTTTTTCTGCAGGAGAGGAGGCACAGAATATATTTATATTTGTGATATTTTAAACAGAGCAGTGTAAAATTAACTGGTGATATCCAGCATGCAGAAACTGTGTTAAAGAGTCTACTTTACATTTTGTTTTTTGTTGAAAGGTTCTATTTAAATAAGGTAAAATACTAAAGTATAAAAATCAAATTACATTTGCTTGGTGCACTCAGTGGAATACAATTAAGAAATGTTTTATTACCTGTGCAGCTCCCGTGATCATATTTGGGATGAAATCTTTATGGCCTGGAGCATCCATCAATGTAATAACTTTAGTCTTTGTTTCAAATTTGGTCATGCCCACATCCATTGTTACTCCCCTTAAGTAAAACACACATGTAATACACCATTACAACTGGTTCCAAAGTTCATCACACACAGTTATTAAATTTTATACTTAACAAATCAAAACACTGTGGTGTCATTTGATTTAGCCTGTACTAAATTTTGGCCAGTTTAATATGATTATTTGTGGTGGTGACTTTCCCTGTCATTAGAAAGACTATCCAACTGCACACACCTGAATTTCATTTTAAAGAAGAAAGCATGCATTGCTAAGAGAAGTTTTACTATGCTTCCCCTTTAAATTTTGCTTTACTATGTACAAAGATATACAAACCTAATTCTGCTATAACAGGCAGAAGAGATATATATTCAGCCAAAAAAAAACCATCTGAAGTCCTAGAATCTGACAATAAAACAGTTGTATATAGTAATAGATTATACCCTCAAATCAGTCAAGGAAAGACTAGCAAATTTCAGAATTAATTACTAAAGCCCAAAGCAGCTGTCACATTTTTAAGTCAATATCTTGAAATTCCCCAAACCTGCAAAATAGGCAGCAACAGTAACAAGAGCACATCCAAGGACAAATTACTGGGGTACAGAGCTACAGGAATAAGGTTACATTTTTGTAAACATCCCTTTACTTATATTAGCCTGTTATCATTCAGGAGGGAGCAAAATAGCTCCGGACTCAGTTCCAAATTCGACTAAATGAAATCCCTGCAACAGACCCTTGTCTCACCCATTTTTTTCTCGTGACATCTAACAACAGTAAAGAACTATCTAAATATTTAAGAAGAGGTTTAGAATAGTGAAACTTTAAAATATAGGATTATAGGACTGAAGTTTTAAAATACAGGATTAAGAATGGACAAAAGATGATGGGGAAAACACTGAAGATGTACTTAAGCCTATTTTGGGGTTGGAAATTTTCTAACTCTTCCTGAAAACAGGGAATAAAAATTTTAAATCCCATGACAAAAACCATTTTCCACATCTTTGTCTGTGATGCACCGATATTATTTATTATCAACTTTTCCCTCACAAGCCTATACTCCACATGTGTATGAGAAGACTAGTGTATGCAGAAGTATATTTATGCATATGAAGACTGCTGAAGTTCATTTCTCTCTCTCTCTTTTTTTTAAAGCTAGTCTCTCCTCAGCCCTCTCCATTTCTCTGCATTAGCTTATACTGTCAAGATTATCTTTGCAACCAGAAGAGCTTGAATACCATGATACCACGAGTGATGAGGATGGCATAAAAGTAAAATTACATTATACATTAGATAAACAAATTTCTCCTTGTGGTTTTAAATGAAACCCAAGATACTGGTGAATACTGCAAAAACTGTGGTAAGATATTAATTGTACAGTTTAGTTCATGTTTTTCTGAACACAGGTCATTGCCACAGATCCAATTTGTACAATTTTAAAACCCCATTTTATGATTTTTTTTTAAATTATCCACATACTTCTTCTTCATGTATTTCCTAACTTCAGTATTACTTAAAATGCATTACACAGAATAAGTATTTACATGTTATTTCAATGTATGTTATTGACAGGAACTTTTTAAAAAGTGTACAAATATTAATTTAATGAATCAACTGTGATACACCAAAAATTTCACCTTCCTCAAACTGCTCACATGCCCTGGTGCCTTGATCAAAAATATTCTATGATTTTCCTCTTACTGAGATTTTAACAAAGAAACACTCAAATTCTCAGCTGCATTCCATTTCCACAACCAAGACAAGATACTGCACTTTCTTTCAATGGTGTACATTCAAAGGATGAAATATTTCCTACCAAACAGCTTTCTCTTAGAACACTTAACATACGCAGCACATAGATAATTAGTAGAATGACATTTATAAACAGATGTCACACTATCAGATAATTGGCCTACCTTTCTCTTTCTTCCCCAGTTTCATCCAAGACCCATGCATAAGCAAATGAAGCTTTGCCAGCCTTTTTGGATTCCTGCTCGTATTTGTGCATAGTTCGTTTGTTCACATTGCCCAGAAGATACAGTAAATGACCCATTAGAGTACTTTTACCTGCATCCACATGCCCTAAGAAGGGAAGTAAATGTTAGACCAGTATTACTAAATTTATACTTATTAGACTTCAAAATACAGTTGGAAAAAAACCCACAGGCAGATACGGAAAATCTAATGCACTGGTTTTGTTTCATGCTCATGCAATTCAGAGTCCGCTATCGTACCCATTAGGAAGACAGAGTGAAAAAGAGATGTTTTCTAGTGAGAAGAAATGGGTGAAGTTTGACAGTGACCTCTGTTCTGTGGAATTTACATCAAAAAGAATAATGTTACAGTCAACTTTAAAGAACAAGGAGAGGATGAGGGGGATAGGCAGGAGGCCTACTGAACATTTTGGTCCATGAAGATTAAAAGTGGCTCCCTTCATAGAGCAAAGTAAAAGCAAATGGGCTTTTAATACAATTATGAGATGTTTCCTTTCCTAAACAGAAGAGTGTTTTACTTCTGCATCATTCCCAAACTCAACAAACATACTATTCTTGACCTCTGGGCTGGTCTGAAATGTACTCAATTTGGAATTAAAATAGAGAAAAAAGATATTACCTATTACCACTAAATTTAGCAGGTGTTTTCCTCCTTGTCTCTTCTCCAGCTCTGCCTTCACATCTATTTGTTGTTTTGCCTTGCTAGACTTCTTCACTGGAGTAGGTACTGCACTCTGATCTTCTGAAATCTGAACTGTTTGGGATGGAAGAGCTGATTTAGAGACCATCTCACCTACCACCAAAGTGACACTGGAATCTTCAGATGATGGTCTTTTTTGAGGTGTATTAACATTATGACCATTCTCTTCAGCAATCACACTAGGGGGAGCAAAGAGAAAATAAAGATTTTAGAGAATGTCACTGAAGCCCTACCTACAGCATCAAAAACCAAAAAGTTTCTCTTTACATACAGTCCAACCCTTCAGACAAAGAATCTTTGATAAGTAGTTAGAGATTGTTCAAGTGAAAGTGACACACAATTGGACATAAACAACAGAGTCAGGCTCTGACTATGCTGCTAGAAAAACAGCCTGAACAAAGGCAAAACAAGAAAATATCCTCTGTTCTACATGAAACCCAGATATACAAAAAACTCTTCTTCATGGCCACTTCTTTTGATGGAGAAGGAAGAGAAAGTTATGAGAAGTGACTAATAAGGGCTTCTCTTCATTACGGAGTTAACTTGGCCTCTTATATGCAGGTTGTCCCAAACCTGGCTCTTGTTCATACACAAGAGCCTTTCACTCAACTCTGGTGATGTTTTACATGCAGTTTACCTGATAAGTCCTTGGGTATAGGTTAAAGCCTGAATATGGATTCCACCTAAGATGATAATGCACCAACTTTGTAGCATGTGTACAGGTTAAATTACTTGACTGCTAGTAGTCATACAATGCTTCCTTCCCCAAAGTTGGCGCAGATGCAAGGTTTATAGAATCATAGGACTGGAAGAGACTTTGAGAGGAAGTCATCAAGTCCAGTCCTCAGCACTTGTGGCAGGACTAAATATTATCTCCCTGACAGGTGTCTGTCTACCCTGTTCTTAAAAATCTCTGGTGATGGAGACTCCACAATTTCCAGAGTTGATTTATTCTAGTGCTTAACTACCCTGTCAGTTAGAAAGCTCTTCCTAATGTCCAACCTAAACCACCCTTTCCTCACTTTAAGCCTACTGCTTCTTGACTTATCCTCTTTATAACCATCTTTTATGTCCTTGAGAACTGTTATGTCCCTTGTCAGTCTTCTCTTCTCCGGAATAAAGAAACCAAATTTTTTCTATCTTCCATCACAGATCATGTTTTCTAGCTCTTTAATCATTTTTGTTGCTCTTCTCTGGACCATCTCCAACTTGTCCACATCTTTCCTGAAATGTGGAACCCAGGAATTGACATCATATTTCAGCTGCAGCCCAAACAGTGCAGAGTGGCAAAATCACTTTGCATGCCTTGCTCACAACACTCCTGATAACACATCCTAGAAAGGTATTTTCTTTCTTTCCTTTTTTTTCTTTTTTGGCAACAATGTCACACTGACACGTATTAAGGTTATGTTCCACTGTGACCCCCAGATCCATTTCTGCAATAGTCTTTCCTAGCGAGTCATTTCCCATTTTCTGTGCATGCAATTGATTGATTACTCATAAGTGCAGTATTTTGCATTTGTCCTCACTGAATGTCATCTTTTTTCTTTCACAGCACTTCTCAAGTTTATCCAGATCATTTTGAATTTTAATCCTGTCCTCCAAAGTATTTGCAAGTCCATATACCTTGGCATTGTCTGCGAGCTTTGTAAGTGTACTCTCCATGCCGTTATCTATCATTGATGAAGATATTGAACAGACAGTACCCAAAGTAATCCTTGTGTGACCCCACTAGATACATCCTTCCAGCTTGACTCTAAACCACTGATAAATTATTCTCTAGAAATGGCTTTCCAACTAGATATGCACCCACCATATGGCTCCATATAGTTTGTTTCCCTTGTTTGTTTATGAGGTCATGCAAGACAATATCAAATGGCAAGACAAGTTATACTACATCTGGCACTTTGCACCATCCACAAGGCTTGTTACCCTGTCAAAGAAAGCTGTCAGGTGATTTGACATGATTTGTTCTTGAGAAGTCCATACTGCCAGTTATTTATGTCCTTATTATCTTTTAGATATTTATAAACTGATTGCTTAATTATTTGCTCTGTTATCTTCTAGATACTGAAGTTAAGCTGACGGGTCAATAATTCCTCAGGCTGTCCTTGTGTCCCTTCTTCACAGATTGGCAGTCCTCTGGAATATCTCGTCTTCCAAATTCTACGATGCATTTCTTCCAGTACTCTAGGATGTATTTCATCAGGACATGGTAAACCGGAGACATCTAACCCTTCTCTAAGCATTTTTAACTTCTTCTATCCTTATTTTAGCCTCATGGCCTACCTCATTTTCACTGCTATTGACTATGTTAGATGCCCAATTACCTTTTCCACATTTTCTGTGTTTGCTTCTCTTTCCAGACTGTGTAATTGACCTACTCTGCCCTTCATCTTCCTCCGAAGGTATTTATAAAATGTTTTCTTGTTATCCTTTGCGTCTCTTGCTAGTTTAATTTTGTTTCGTGCCTTGGCCTTTCTAATTTTATCCTTATTATGTTACTTGTTTATAGGCATCCTTTGTAGTTTGAACTAGTTTCCAATTTTTGTAGGACTCTTTTTTGAATTTCAAATTATTCAAGATCTGCGGGGTAAACCAGGGTGCTCTCTTACTATATCTTTCCTATGTAGTGGGATAGTTTGCTCTTGTGACCCTAATGTCACTTTGAAAAACTACCAACCGTCTTGAACTGTTTTTCTGTTTAGACTTGCTTCCTATGGGATCTTGCCCAGCAACTCCCTGACTCTACTAAAGTTCCCCTTCTTGAAATTCATTCTCCTTAGTGTGCTCTTACCTCATCATTCCTTAGAATCATGGTTTCTACCATTTCATGATCACGTTCATCCAAGATGCCTTCCACTTTCACGTTCTCAATCAGTTCCTCCCTATTTGTCAAAATCAAATCTAGAACAGCCATACCCTTGTAGATATCGCCACGTTCTCAACTAAAAATCTGTCTCCAATACATTTGAAGAACTTGCTGGATAATCTGTGCCCTACCATGTTACTTCTCTAACAGATGTCTGAGTGGTTGAAGTCCTCCATCACCATCAAGTTCTGTGCTTACGGAGAATAGTGTTGAAGAAGGCAGGTCTAATAAAAAAGAGAGGAAGAAGGAAGAAAAGGAGAGGAAGAAAAGGAGAGGAAGAAGGTCTTATGGTTAAGGGAACGGCCTGGAATTCAGGACAGTTGTGCAATGGAGTGTCTTCCCAGCTCTGCCACAGATCTACTGTGTGACCTTGATTATATCACTTTCTCTCACTCTGATTAGGTTCGCCATCCATAAAAAAAGGATAACACTTCCCAAATTCACAGAGTTGTTATGGGGATTCATTAATGAGAGTTGCTCAGGCACTTAGGGTGATGTCCACCACAAAAAAACCAAACAGTAAACTAAATCCGTAGACAGAATATTTTCCCATCTGGCTGATACACAGAGATTAAAACAACTATGTTGATTCAGTCTCAGTCCATGCAAGCTGTGTGATGAACAAGGATGGGATCAACAGTACGATGTAAACTCACACAGCAAGATATGAATGAAGTATCTCATTAAACAATACTATAAGTATTACAGTTTATTTGCCCAAATACAACAAACTGCCAAGACTACAGTGTTTTTAACAAATTACTGAATATTGAAGCTCACAAGTAACGCTGGCTCTTTGGGGGGGAGTGGAGGGACAATTAATCTGTGACTTGTCAAATGAACCCAACCTAGACTTAAAAGAGGACACCTGAGCCCAAAAGGGGATGGAGACCTGATGAATCAAAGACCACCAAGTCAGGAGAACAATTCTGGGGCCTGCAGACCACAGATTGAAAACCATGTTCTATACTGTAACAACAAACTTTTATGGAGCCCTTAGATATAATTTGCAGACCCCCAGGGGTCTGCGGATCACAGGTTCTTACTTTAAGCCTCTGGCTTAAACGATTCCTAACAGAGATGAAAACTAGCAGACAATAAGTAAACAACACTGTCAGATTTCATCAAGAAATAAAAGTATGAAGCAAAACATGATCCTGGTCACAAAGAATTCTGATGTATATAGAGTAGTTTTGATTGTGAAAGCTGAAGGGGATGAAGAAAGGCAAAATATTCTGACGTAAATAAAAGTGGATTTTGAACACTCATTCTAATATAACACACTGAGGCAGCATCAACATCCACTGGCAGGGCTTCTTGGGCCAAAAGCAAAAAATAAAGTTACCTGCCTACAAAAAAAGACAGGGGCAAAAGGATACTAGGGCTTGGAGCAGATGGGAGTATGCAGAAATTGTTCTTAGGTCATCAATCACAGGGAACTATGTAAACCCAATTTGCAAACTCTTACAACTGTGGTGTCAGAGACAAAATAGCTTATGAGCTAGTCAAGTCTCTAACTTAAAAAAAATACATACACACACACACACACACACACACACACACACACACACACACACCACACACACCCCTAGTGAGGGCTCAAACTTAACATCTGAAAAGGAAGTCTCTAATAGGTGATATAGGAAGGGGCACTGGTGATGCTTTCCTCTAATTCAGAACTAAACTAGGTGGCCCAGAACCATATGACGGCAACGTGCTGCTAGAGATACAATCTTCCTGATGAGATCTAAAGCCGAGACCCTGTGTGTCAGCATTTCTGTCTTGGTCACATTCCAGCAAAATAAATTCTCCCAGTAATTTAAAACAAATAAGCTATTTTTCACTTCCTTTGCAAAAGACTTGAAAGTAGTAGATCATCATAACGTGACTATTTAAAAGTGGTACAGAAATAAATTACTATATCTAAACTAATCTACAGAACAACAACAAAAAAAGACCAGTCATCCATTCTTGCTTTTACTGGAAAATATTTCAAATTGTCAGCTATTCTACACTGTATACTAAAAGCCTTCATTTTTCAATGTTGCTTAAACCAGTGGTTTTCAACCAGTATGTTACGGCATACTGGTGTGCCATGAAATTTTGAACAAAGGTAATGAAAACCAACATAAAACAAACCTTGTTTCATCTTAAACAATATTCTATCCAATTACAACTCAGAAAACTCGTAAAAATTAATCATCAAATTAAAGGCAAGGCATCGGTCTTTTCGACACTAAAACATGAACATTTTAATCACAGGTGGCCAAAGGGCAAAACTGAGATGATGTATACTTTTTTTTCCTAATGGATTTGAAATATTAATGCATTTGATCCTTCTTTAGCTTGTTGTATCCACTATGTTCCAAATGGCTCTAGGTAAGACCATGGCCACAGTAAATGTAGGTAAAGGTGATGTTTATGAGCTATCAATTCACCTGAAATAAAGTGGGTATGCCAGGGAATTTTTTGTCTCATTGAAGTGTGCTGTGTTCCTGGAAAGGTTGGGGAACACCGGCTTAAACTAACAGTATGTTAGGTTTAAACTGAATGCCTGCCCTCAAAACATACAAGCACCATGTTCATTTCATTCAAAATCACCTTCCTCAATTCCTGTCTGTTTAAACCAGAGTTGTCAAACCCATTCTATGCCATGAGCCACACTGTAGGGCAGGACACCTGACAAGGTGTATGTGTCCATGTGGACTACTTAACCCCTTCCTGGCACAGTATCATGTGGGTTATCCAACATCTTCCCCAGCCCCCCTGCAAGACCAGCCTCCCTACCTGACCCAAAAGAGCTCAATCCAGCTGCTGGGATAAACATTCGGGACATGGCCTCGGGTCCAACCTGCCCCCCCACCCTATCCCTTACCCCACATCACACTTGACCCCACCCCCAGTCATGCTCAATCCCTTGCCTACCTGGCCATGCTTGCCCCCAAATGCAGCTCTCCCCAAGTCATGCTTACCCCGAGTCCACCACCCCCTGCCACGCAAAACCCCCCACATCTACACACACTCCACCATACTCACCCACTACAAGGGTCCACCTAGTTATCTCCCCTATGCTCACTGGCCCTGGGCCCAATACGCAGCCCGCCACTGGGAGACCCTGCGCAGTCCACGTCCTGCTCTGGCTCCTGCCTAAGGGATGCTGATACGTGACCCATGCTGAGCTCTGGGTCCCCCCTCCACCACTAGGGGACTCTAGACCACCTGCCTGGATGAGAGAGGGAGGGGAAGGGTTCAAATTTCCCTCTCTGTCCTGGCTATGTGATGGAGGGGGAAGGGCTGGCAGCCCCCCCCGGTACCAACAGAGCTCAGGGTAGCAGACAGGGTGTGGAGCTGACTCTCTGGAACAGGCAGCAGCACTGTGGGCTGGATAAGAGTCCTTGGTGGGTCAGATGCAGCCCAAGGCCTTAAGCATGACACTCCTGGTTTAGACATTTACTTCACAAAAGGAAATACACCATTAGTTTTTTCCCCACCTAATACGCATACACAGAGAACAGTAATGAGAGAGTTTTTCCTGTTACCAGAACAGCAGATTTAAAATGCCGGAAGTTATAGATAAAGCAGGCCAAATCAGATTTGACTGAAGTCTTGAATTATTTAGCAGTCATATATTTATACATACATTATTTGTATCAGTCTTTTCCCATCAAGACTAAAATTCTTGTTCAGCTGTTTCTCAATGATTTTTTTCAGGTACACTATGTCTTATACTTCATAATTTTAACACTTGCTGCTTTCCGACTGAAGCATACAACTTGCACATATTCTAAAGAACACATTTACTTTATATTGGCCTCAAAATTAGGTCCTTGAAAACAAAGAGGTAGAGAAAAGTTCTTGTAAAAGAAAAAAAGGCTAAACTAGCTTTTGATCGTATAGCCAAGCATCTCCAGGATTACGGAGGCTGTAGTGTATAACAGTTCATTGGTTTGAGTTATGGTGGTAGTAGGAATTGTCGTTAGGGCTCTATTGGCCTCTTCTAGCATACTAGCTGATGGTACTTCTCCAACGAGCCTTGGTAATTGGTCTCGAGGGTTGACTGTAGTTAGTTTATCCATGATCTTATGCCTCATATCAGCTGCTGTGCTCTGTAATGGAGGGGGTGGCCATGAAGTTCCAGCTTCAGGTGTTGGCTGCACATCTAGTTGTTCTTCTGGGTCTTCTTGTTGAGTCCAGGATGTAATGTGGGGTTGGTCTATCTCAAGTTGTGAGAGGAGCTTCCTCTTTACTATGTTGAAGCATTGGGTGACTAGCTCTTTCTCAGTTAACGTAGGTGTAGGTCTTTTGTCCATCCATAGCTCCCTCATACATTTCATGTATCCCCTCTCATTAGGTCTACTGTTGTAGTAGCATTTGATCAATTCCAGGTTCTCTTGTCTCATCCATCTATGGTTTGCTCCAGTAGCCCACTTACTATCAGATTGTCCTGGTTCCCCAACATCTGGCATGGACCTTGTTAATCCAGGTGATGTCCAAGCCAGCATGACTCTCCTAGTTCGTGTCACTCTCATATTCAAAGTAGGCAAGTGAGGCATTAGGGGATCTTTTGACCATGGACCCCTACTGGAAAGGTAGGTACGTACCAAGTGGGATTTGAACCCCGGTCTCCCGTATCAAAGAGCGGCGCTCTTAACCGCTACGTTATCCAGTCACCATATATAGCTATATATAAAATTTATATATACATAAAAAATTAATTTCTCAGTATTAATCTTTATTGATATGTGCTAATTAGAATTTTCTCAGAAACATATTAGAAAATAACTTTTAAATTATTTAGACAATGTAAGGCTTTCAATGCTGGGGCTTTCCTTTCTTCAGCATTGTGGGTACAATTGTAAGCACAACTGTTTTCAGGGATCTCAAAATGCAGTCAAAGAGACCATCAATTTATAAAAGTAAATCTCATCATTCACTGCCATTTGCACAGCTTCATCCATTCTCCTCCAGCAATACTACGATCCTTTTTGATGAGGTCCCTACTGGCTGACTGCAACTTTCTCTACTTAGACATTAGCTACTTGTCACTGTGAGTGAGTCCCATGCTCGACCCATAAGGAAGGCGCCTCCTGGTGGTTGCGTTGAGGAATTACAACTCAAGTTGTCCTATAGTTCCCTTTCCACCCCTCCCTGGTTCTGGCCACTAAGCAGTCAGCATCCCCGGGGCTGGCTGCCCCGGGCACCTGTGCAACTCCTGTAATGCTGGGTGAGCAGGGAGGGTTAAGCAGTACATCTCAGCCCCCTGGTGGGGCAGACTAGCAGTCTATACCCCAGATTAGGGCAATTCAATAATAGTCCCGAGCCCTTTAAGCAGGGCACACAATCCACAAGTTCTAGGGTTGAAGGGTAGACAAGTCTAGTGATTAGACGAGTCTTTGATGCTGGGGTTTAGTTCCCGCAGGTAGCGCCATCTAGGGGAAGGGGAGGGGGGGACACAGGCCCACCCTACTCCATTGTGTCCCAAGCCCAGGGCCCTGACAGAGGCTGAGTATTTGATCATGGGGTCAGCGGGGATCTGGCCGCAACATGCTCACGCCGGTGGGGGGCGTACCTCTCCTGGGCTACTGCCTTCCCCCTCTCCCAGTAGCACCTGTTCGGCCCCTTCAACAACGTCCTCTGGGTAGTCGCTTGGGGGCAAGGAGCAGAAGCCCTCCATTTCATCTGGTGGGGTTAAGTCAGGCAACTCCAGTGAGACCTCCATCTCCTCCAGTGGGGGTAACTCGGGACACTCCACTCAGTCCAGGGCGAAGGGCAATTCTTCCAGGTCCTGGCTCCTCAGGGGGTTGGCTTCCAGCACAGCAAGTGGCAGTTTCTGCAAGTCACAGAAGGGTGACATCCGGGCTAGCTCATGGAAGGCTGGGTCTTCAGGAGACAACTCGGGGATCCCAACTCCCGTTGTCCTCCCAGCCCGCCATCCCCAAAGGAAGTGGGCCCCTCCTCAGAGCCATCTGCCAGGGGAGGCCCAAGCCAGTCATCCTGGTAAAGCGGTGAAGACCACTAGGTAGGCGAATGTCCCCTCTGCTGGAGGAATGGCCAGAGCTGAGCAGCCATGAGACAGCCATCCTTCCCCTTCAGCAGCTGAGGCTGGACTGAGCCCCCTGGCCTGGCTTTTATACTTTCTGTCCCACCTCCTGAGCTCTGCTTTGATGGACAGGTATCCTGTGGCCACGTTGCCTCACCTGGGGGCAGCCATGTTGTCCCTTTAGAGTCACATAAGTGACCCTTACACATAGTTCACTCTTCATGGAACAGAACTTAAAAACAGAATGCCAAGCACAAAGTAGGTGTTACCCCACTCTTCCAACTCAGTGAGGGAAATAGCTCACTGTTGGTGGTCCTATCAGAAAGAAGTCCAGTTGCCATATGTCAACGGAGCCTTATCTGAATCCCCAGTGTCCTTCCCTGGTAATGCAGATTTGAAACAGTAGACCCTGAAACAAAACCTCTCAACTCCCTTCTGCATAAGCTACACAATCAGAGCTGGGAAGGGAATGTGGGAAACAGAAGGAGAGAAAGATTTTACAGAGGAGCGTTTGGAAACCCTTGAGGAGTGACACACTAAGGTGTGCTGGTTGGAAAGAGGTGAAAGCACAATAAGGAAGAGAGGAAAGAAGGTGGGGAAAAACAGAAAGAGAAAAAAAAAAAAAGAAAAACTGAAGAACAAAAATTGAATGGACAAGAATTACAGAGGAGCTGAAGTAAGATAGAAAAGAAAAAGAAACAAGAAAAGAAAAAGCAAATAATGCCACAATCTGAAGGTTATTAAAGTACTCATTTGTGTACCTGTATTTTGGTTTGGTTTTAAATCTAACAAAGTGATACGGGAGGGAAAGACTTGGGAATTCAAGGATCAGAACAAGAGAAAAGGAGCATGACAGTGCAACTGCATATAGGGTGAAGGAGAAAATGGGCTTTGTGAAGTGGAGGGTCAGGTAAATAGGTTGGAGGCCTACTTATAAACAGGAACAGGAAAGTTGTGGAGCTTAGGCTCTAGGGCAGGGGTCTCAAACTCAAATCACCACGAGGGCCACATGAGGACTAGCAGAGGGCTTCATGAGGATTAATACGTTAGCTTGAGGGCTGCACCACTGAAACCCTTCTATACAATGATATTGCAAATTTCGGTAATGATTGTGTCATTGCAGGCCGCAGGAAATAGCTTAGGGGCCGCATGTGGCCCACGGGCTGCGTGTTTGACACCCCTGCTCTAAGGAATAGAGCGTGGGGCTCAGTTAATCAGTTCCAAGTACTCAACCTGAACCAAAATTTCATTTCTGGTATTATCATGTCCTTGCTAGATAATGATCACCACAATTGCATTTTATCAAACACATGACAATATTGGCACAACATGAGATATTACTATGCACTGATGCAACATCAACATTACGAATCATGGTACCAAATACTCAGAGCCTCAGCTCAAAGAGCATCTTAAAAAGAAACCTCTTACAGATCCTGAAATCAGTGCTGATTACAGCAATATTGTAAGCTGTATTTAAATTCATCATCAAACTTCCCTGAAATGGGGGGGGGGAGACAAAAAACAACCCAACCTCCCACCCCCAACAAACAAAAGTCACAATATAAAGCCCATGAAAAAGTAAAGCAGTTCAAAACACAGTGGGATGAAGCTGTTTCATTAATCCATGGAAGGAAAAGAAATTTCAACTCTCTATCCTTAAAGAATTTTTGAAGTGCTTATGTAATTGAGTGTTCTCCTAAATAATCCATGCACATATCACTTTACTTTTAGAGACTGATGTTACAATGTCTGTCTTAATACTGTAAATTAAGTAAAATGCAATAGAAGATGTGCAGTTTCATCTGTTATGCTTTAATTATATGTATGCATTAGAAAATGTCCAGTTTCTTCTGCTATGGTTTAATTATGTGCATTTCAGTTAAATGATCTTTGCAATCTTCCAGTCATGATGAATACTAAATCTCTTTTATACAGCAAGCCCTCTTTGGGAAATTTACATTTATTAAGGAAAGTCTCCAAATCTGTTTATAGTTACACAAATTTGGTCAGAATGGCTGGAATGATCATCCTTGTTTGCTAATATTTGCTCTGGCTTTTTTCATGAATTCAAGCACAGAACTGTCTTTAGTTAGTGGTGCATATATATTGCTAGGCCAATCCCTTTCAAAAATCCACCAACCCTATGAAAAGCAACCAAAACTCTATAATCAATTCACTACTGCTAATAGCCATCACATTTCTTTTAATCAGCTTCATTAAAGAAGAAAGGATCACATTTTATATTAAGGTTCCATTTACAGAGTTTGTAAAGGATTAATTATTTATAAATGTTTTACTAATGTTATGCAGTCTAAACAGATGGCTTATAATCTTTGGTAACACTGAAGTGCATTAATGGCTATAAGCACATGTTACTCATCTCTGTAGTGTACTTACTTAAAAAAAACCCAGAAGTACTATTTATTAACACTTTGTAAGCCATTTATAAATGGAGCCTGAACATCAAGAGTGACTGAAAAAAATTAATACGGAATCTTTCATAGATATTAATAAACATTTTGATCCCCCCCAATTCTAAACAACATACTAGTATGTGTTCAGTATGCCTGAATATACTAAAAGAAAATACTGTAGTACAGAGACTCATGGTTGGGGGGGGGGGGGGAGGTCTTTGTTTTGTTTGTTTGTTTCCAGTTCAGAACTGGATGTATAACAGCTGCAAAGTCATGATAAGGTTGTAAGGCAACATTAATATTTTGCCTAACTACTCCATGCCTAGCTAAAGGTATTCCTACTAGGCTTCCTGACAAATAAAGTCTCCACAGTACAGCCTTCTCCAACCAGACAAAAATCTTATTGACTGACTCTCCAAGAAGGGCTCTTGATTTGCCACAATGCTCCTCTAGATTTCCAGGAAGATTCTCTTCAAACCTCACACATCTTAGACAATCAATAATGCTTTCCATGACTCCACAAGAGTAAAGCACCATTAAGGAGGCACTTCCATCCAAACAGTGGTAGCTTGTGCAGAACAAAGCCTTCTGCCATCCTAATCAGTTGCAACACTTCTATAATGTTCCCAACTATTTTTCTAAAGAGAGTACTGCATTAGAAATGAAAGCTCACCCAGAACATGGAGCATTCAAACTCAGCTTGATGACAAGCACCTGTTTCAGAGTTGATGACCGCTATAATACAAACAGGACCACCACATAGAGAAGAAAGCATATACAGTTCTACTTGAAGGTCACTGGAGGAGAGAAAGGAACAGTGACAGCCCAGCCCCATGAACTGGTGATTCCAGGAGGAAAATGGAGCACAAACTGCCAATTCAAAGTTTACTTTAGCCTCGGGCTAAGTAAGTAGTCTTTCACAATTTACTTCTCTCTGGTCACAAGATATGGACAACACAAGAACCCAAAGGGTGACTGCTGCTCAACTGATGGCATGTGCATGGCCTGCTCCAAACTGCTTTTTTATATGAAGAATATTTTTAATTGAGATTTTTGTTGGGCACTTGAAAAACCCCTATTCCTACTATCCCTATAGGACTGCTGAAGGATGGAGAACCCTTATCACTTGCATCTATTTTTCTCTTTCTTTTTTAGAAACTTTTACTCAGAGCAATTAGTTTTACCACTTCCCATGCAGAACCACAGACTATAAAAGGCGCCATAGGAAACACATGAGAGGGAGGGTGATCTCTTGTCACTACTGAAGTCAATGAAAGTTTTGCCACTGATTTCAATGGGGAAAAGATTTCACCTGCAGTCACTGGTTACTATGAATAGACAGGTGTCACTGGTCATATCTCAACTCTATTTCACAGAATTCATCAGCTGTACTGGCAAGATTTTGAAAGTCTTAAGGAGTTACATGTTGGAGTCAACCTCCAACGCTCAGATACTAATTTGCTCCAGATAAATTGCTAGAAGTAGTCATTGTCACTTGATGAATATTCAGTGACCTGCATGAAATAATAGTCTCCGTGCAGTCCCCAGGAGTTGACGCCATATTACAAAACTAAGACTATGAGTCACTCACAGAAGTAATGGATTCAATGATTGCACATGACCTTTGTGACTTCAGGCCTGGGTGGCAGAGCTTGGGCTTCCATGATTTATTGTCTGCATCCTGTCAATGACTTATGCTCAAAATACCCATAACAAAATCCTATGAAAGCTCATGCAGTAAATAAATTTGTTAGTCTTTAAAAGTGCCACTAGACTCCTTCCAAAGGGGTACCTGTGTCAGTTTAGTTCAGCAAAATAAACAAGGAGTCCTGCGGCACTTAAAGACTAACATGCGATAAATAAATGTGTTAGTCTTTAAGTGCCACAGTACTCCTCATTTGTTTTACTAGACTCCTTGTTTGTCTTGCATAACAAAATCGTAGCCTTATACCAGTTGTGATAGTGGTTTTGTATTAACTCAGATACTGTGGTGGATGGCTAATGCAGAAAAGCCTGTAATAGACAAAACAGAATGAACACAAAGACTTAACTACTCTCTTATTTCTAAAAATTGTCCCTCCAGAGCAGAGCTGTTCACATTCATGAACTGTGCAGAAAAATTTGTTCTGTGGTTGCTTGTGATGCTCTTTTCTGATTAAGGTACTTAAAATACTGCTGAACTTTTCCTATCAAATTAATTAATTTAAGAAAGATGGCATCCAACACAATGCTCTCATAACTCAACTTCACTATCCCCTTATTTCTAAAACGAAATCTTCCATTAACTTTCTTTTTTTACTACATGAAAGAAGGAATAAGAGATTCTACTGTTGCAGTGAAAGTTCAGCTCTCTGAACCCACAATTTTCTGAAATATTTTCTTTAATCTGTTCAGTCTTTAGTCCGATAAAGGAAAGACTAGTACTCAACAATTCCTAATTTAATCTGATCCTTTTAGCTTTGCCCAATCACTATAGTGTTTTAAAGAAAGCGTAAAAATGGCCAAATTCAATTTTCTGATGTATCTATAAGCTTCCCACTTAAGTCAATGGAAGCTGCATGTGCCATGTAGGGCAGTTACCCCATGTTGTGCTCTCATTGTTTAAACTATTATTTCCTTTCAGTGAATAATCAGTTATAGTTTTCAGTGACTTGTCTCATAATTCCATTTAGAACATTTATTTTTAAATAAGCTAGCCTCCAGAAACATTTGCGTTAACATTCTATGAAGCGGATGTTTAAATAATCTGACTGGTTGATATCTCTGCACTATTCATAGTGAAAGGATTTGTTAAACTCACAACGTGAGATGCCATCTTCTGAAAGTAATTATGAGTCAAACAAGAAGCCAAGATGGTTAGTTTTGCAGAGTGTACACTAAAAACTCTGTAAAAATATATATAGAAAAAGAAGTAAACTTGAGACAGGTGCAGAAGTCTGAAAGAACTGTTGAAGTATCTTGAGGTATGAAGGCTTGGATTACCTTGGAACTTCAAATCCCATAGATTGTTTCTTTCCAGACACAGCCATTTTGGTAATTTTCGGCAAAATTTCAGAATCGATTCTGGTTGACAGGGAATCTCTTGGTTTCCCTAGAAGCAGAAATATTAAATTGTGAACTTAAAACTGGAACTAACAGTTGAGGAATAATAGAAGATTTAGCAAATTACATTCCTAATGTAATCAATTTTCTGGCAGGCTAGAAAGTGTAAATTTCACACTTAAAGCAAAATAAAAATATTTTTATCTTTGTATATATAATGTAATGACCCCTGGGACTACATAAACAAAGGGATTTTTAGTGAAAGGCCCTATTGTTTCTCCACTACAGACTGTGTCATTCAAAAGTCACCCCATTTATTTTAAAAAGTTTTTTTTTTGGTTTTTGTTTTTGTTTTTTTTTTTAAACAGAGGATTGATGGAATCTTCCCAGAAACAATGAGGAATGAAAAAAAAAGGTTTTGCTGCTGATTCAGTGGCTGGCTGAGCAGAGATATTTGTTTTGTTAAATACATGTTTGTTTTTTAATGCTGCTAAGTGTGTTATGCTGTTGTAAGATTAAATGAATGAGTTTCAGGCCACCTATTTTTACTATTTAAAATTAAACCAAACAAAGCATATGATAAGGTTTTTCTTTGGATTATATGAACTGGTATTCCAGTGATCTTGAAAAACCTAAAAAACTAGTAATCAAATTCCTTTGAAGGCTGGACGAAAGGGTCTTCTACCTCTAAAAGAAAATTGTCTCACAATCCCAGCAAACTCATACATCATGTCATAGATGTGAGATGCTTCTAGTGAAACCAGACGTCTAAATTTTCAATACCAAAGGGAACATTTATTTCTTGATGAATTAATATGTTAAGTATTCTCCCTCACTGTAGTAAGATGAGCTAAGAGTTATTGATCCTACCACTCAATAGTTAATTTTTACTGTATTTTAAGCATGACAGCTATATCTTCGAAACCACACAATCAAATTACCATGTCGGTTATATGCAATTGTGGTCAAGGCTCTTAAAGATATGCTTCAGGTGAGGAAACAGAATACCACAGACAGCTCTTTAATAGAGAGCAAGCCAAAAATGCATATGCCTTTTTTGTTTATTTTAAGATCCACTGTTGGTCAAAATTTTCAAAATTTAATTAATGAGTCTATCTTCATCTCCTTTTGCTCAATTTTCCCAAACTATAAAATGGGGACAATGATGCTCACTGTTATTTGTAAAGTGCCTTGAGATCTACTGGTGAAATGCAGTATATAAGAGCAGAGTACTATTGAGACCAATATTAATACAATAATGAATAGATATACTTTTCTGAGGAAAACTGCAATTTTTTTTAAATTAAAAAATTCATTCGGTTTTGATCTCTTTCTCTCCCTCACATACATGCACACACAGAGTAGGCTGTAAATAAGGGCTAAAACAAAATAATGAAAACCAAGAAAGTAAAGGAATGCATGACAGATGTAAAAAGCTCAGCTATTTATGAAAGAAGCATGAAATACTATTAAGATCACAGATCATATACCAATAGGATACTATTAGCAATGAATAAATTACACAATTGTCTGAAATGAATGGTGGGAATTGAAAACTTCTCGCTTTTCATGGGTCAGAGACCACTGATTGAAAACAAAGTTTTCTTTCGGCTTGAAGTACCTAACTAGGTCTAACAGCACTTTCTTATTCACTTTCTTCACAACATTCATGATTTTACAGATCTCTGTAATACCTCCTCTGTTGTCTCTCTCCTAAGATGAGCAGTCCCAATCTTTTTTCTCTCTCCTTATACGGAAGCTGTTACATACCCCTTAATCATTTCTGTTTTCCTTCTCTATATTTTTTCCAATAATAATAGATCTTTTTTCAGGTGTGACGATGAGAACTCAGTACAGTTCTGAAGATGTGGGCAGTCACAGATTTATATAGTGGCATTACAGTATTTCCTGTCTTATTATCTATCCCTTTCTTAAGTGTTTCTAACATTCTGTGAGGCGGGGGGGGGGGGCATTGCTGCACACTGAGCAGATGCTTTAAGAGAACTATTCACAATGACCCCAAGATCTTGAGTGGTACCAGCTAATTTAATCCCATAATTTTGTATGTCTAGTTGGGATTATGTTCTCTAATATACACTACTTTGCATTTGCCAACAAAGAATTTCATCTATCATTTTGTTCCTTTGTCACCCACTTTGTGAAATCTCACAGTTAGCTTTGGATTTAACTATAGCAGGATTATAAGGACAGTTAAACAGTCAACTAGTGGAATAGCAGCAGTAGCACTGGAGCCAGCAAATGAACTATACACAGGTTGTATGAGGGATCCAGTAGAGCAAAAGAGCATTCCTACATGGTCAGAGGAAGTAAGAAGGAAACAGGGGGAGGGACCCAGCAGAGCCTTTATACTGATACATATGCACACCACTGCAGGAGTGCCAGGGCTGGCCCTGTGGATACCACTGGGGAGAAATTTCCAGCACTGGTGTGTGTGGCACACATACACCTAATTCAAGATTGTGTATGACTTCAAAGAAGAATTGGTTGTACACGACAACCTTCATTCGAGTGATCATGTGCTAATTCAGTTTAAACTAAATGGAAGAATAAATAAAAATAGATCTGAGAGTCCTTGATTTTAAAAGACCTAACTTTAAAAAATTAAGAGAATAAGTTAGGGAAGTGGATTGGACTGATGAACTCAAGGAACTGAATTCGGAGGAGGCTTGGAACTACTTTAAGTCAAAATTGCAGAAGCTACCTGAAGCCTACATCCCAAGCAAGGGAGAAAAAAATTGCAGGGAAGGATTGCAGACCACTGTGGATGAGCAAGCATCTCAAACAGGTGATTAAGAGAAAGCAGAAAGCCTACAAGGAATGAGATATGGGATGAATCAGAAAGGAAAGCTACTCTTGGAGGACTGAAAATGTAGGGATAAAGAAAGAACTACCAAGCAGAGTTGAACCTTGCAAAGGGAATTAAAACCTATAAAAGATTTGATAGTCATATAAATAAAAAGAATAAAAGGAAAGAAGTGGGACCACTAAGCTGATGTCTTTAAATAATGATTTAAGAACTTGCAGTAACTAAGCCAGAAGCTAGGGGTCTATTTCAGGAGTGGGTGAGTAAAGTTCTGGGGCCTGCAATGTGCAGGAGGTCAGACTAGATGATCACAATGGTCATTTCTAACCTTAAAGTCTATGGGTCTGCAAATTTTGCCCCCTCATTGTTTACCCCTTTATCCATATCATTTATGAATATGTTGAACTGCACTAGGCCCAATACAGATCCTTGGAGGAATCTGCTATTTACCTCTCCCCACTGTGAAAACTGACCATTTATTTCTACCATTTGCTTCCTATATTTTAATCAGTTACTAGTCCAGGAAAGGACCTTCCTTCTTTTCCCAGGACTGCTGACTTTGCTTAAAAGCCTTTTGTGAGGGACTTCTGTCAAAGGCTTTCTGAAAACACAAGTACACTGTATCCATTCGATCACTCTTGTCCACATGTTTGTTGACTCCCTCAAAGAATTCTAACAGATGGGTAAAAGGAAATCATGCCTCACCAAAGTCATGTTGACTATCCATCATATTATGTTCATCTGTGTATCTGATAATGCTGTTCTTTACTACAGTTTCAACCAATTTGCCTGGTACAGAAGTTAGGCTTACTGGCCTGGAATTCACGGGACTGCTTCTGGATCCATTTTAAAGAAACAGGCATTACATTAGCTATCCTCCAGTCATTTGGTACAAAAACTGATTTAAGCAGTAAGTTACATACCACAGTCAGTACTACTGCAATTTTACATCTCAGTTTCTTCAGAACACGGACAAATAGCATCTGGTCCTGGTGACTTATAATTGTTTATTTTATGAAGTTGTCCTAAAACCTCCTCTGCTGACACCTCAGTCAAGGACAGTTTCTCAAATCTGTCCCTTGGAAAGCACGGCTCAGGCGTGGAAATCTCCCTCACATTCTCTACAGTGAAAATCGACTCAAAAAATTAATTTAGCCCCACAAATAGTATAGTGGGTAGCACATCTGCTTTACATGCAGAAGGCCATGGATTCAAACCCCAGGGGGTTGGACTAGATGATCTCATGAGGTCCCTTCCAACCCTATGATTCTATTCTATTCTCTCCACAACCACTCTGTATTCCTTAGGTGATATGCTTGAACATGTCAATTGTTCAGTGACCTCAGTAATTGTCTGGCAGGCTTTCTGTTTCTGATGTACTTTTTAGAAAAAAACTGCTCTTACTTTGCATGTCTTTTGTTAATTACTTTTCAAATTCTTTTTTGGTCTGCCTAATTGTACTTTCATACTTGACTTGAGACAATTTATGTTCCCTTTTATTTTTAACAGTAGGAGTTGACTATCAATTTTTAAACAATGTCTTTTTGCCTCTAACCACTTCTTTAACTCTGCTGTTTACCCATGATGACATATTTTTGTGCTCTGGCTGTTTTTTTTTCTTTTTCTTTTTCTTTTTTTTTTTTTAAGTTGGGGTTTAAATACATAAAATTACCATACAGCTTACAAGCATTTTATGCTTGTGACTGTTCATTTTAATTTACATTTAACTCCTCCCCTCATTTTTGTCACTCCCCTTGTTAAAATAAAATATTACTGAGATGATTTTCTTTGGTACGTCCCCTGTACAAAGATGTTAAATGTAATTACATTATGGTTGCTATTACCAAGTGGTTTAGCTATATTCACCACTGGGATCAGAGACTATCTTCCACTTAAGACTTAACTAAGAATCGCTTCTCCCCTTACGAGTTCCATGACTAGCTGCTCCAAGAAGCAGTCTTTAACAGTGTCTAAAAGTTTCATCACTGTATCCCATACTGATATTACATGCTTCTAGTCAATACAGTGATAACTGAAATCCCCCATTATTATTGAATTTTCTATTATTACAGTCGCTCTAATCTCTTATCATTTCACAGTCAACAGCAAGATCCTGGCCAACTGGTCATTAATATATTATTACAGCTATATTTATTATCCAAGAATGAAATATCCATCCATAGAGATTCTATGGTATAGACTGACATATTTAAGATTTTACTATATTTGACGCTCTGTTTTCTTTGATATATAGCTCTACTTCGCTTCCCCACCAGTGTGACCTACTCTTGTCAGTCTTATGTATTTTATGCACTAATATTACATTTTCAGTGATGCCTATTATATCAAACCTCTCATTTAATAGCAGGCACTCAAGTTCACACATTTTGGTATTTAGATTTTTAGCATTTTACACAAGCACTCATAAAATTTGTCACTATTTTGCTGTTTCTCATGATGTGATGGAATTTAATGGGAGTGCTTTTTCATTTGACTTTCTCTTCAGTTTTCACCTATACTTCATAAACTTCTATCATCTCCTGTGCACTAGGATACAGAGTATCCCTTTCATAAATCCATCTCTAGAGGGTGTGTCTATCCAAACCACATGCACTTCTGCACCTGTCAGCTCTTCCCCAGCTCTTAATTAAAAAATTCCACTATGACTTTTTAAATTTTACATGCCAAGCAATCTGATTCTGTTTTGGTTTAGATCAAGTCTATCTTTCCTGTATAAAGTCCTCCTTTCCCAAGCTTCATCAGTTCCTCATAAACCTAACTCATTCCTCCCAATACCATCATCTAATTGACACATCAAGATCCTGCAGTTTTGCCTGTCCAACTAGCCCTGAACATAGAACTCCAAGTGTTTCACAGAATGCTACCTTGGCAATCCCGGACTTTAACCTCCTGCCTAACAGTCTAAGTTTGGCTCCCAGACATCTCCTCTACCTTTCCCTATGTCACTGGTATCTGCATGTACCACAATCACCAACTCCTTCCCAGCACTGCACATAAGTCTATCTAGATGCCTTCAGAAGTCCGCAGCCAGCAAGCAATTCATCATACTGTTTTCCCAATCATCACAACACTACCTACTGGTGTATTTCTAATATCTGACATTTCATTACTAATATGTTCCAAAGGGGTATCCATGTTAGTCTAGTTCTGCAAAACATACAAGGAATCTTGTGGCAGTTTTAAATTAATTTGTTAGTCTTTAAAAGTGCCAAAAGAATCTTTACTAATAAGTGCCTCTTCCTAATGACAGTGGTCTCCTCTGGAAAAAAAGTAATGATGCATCAACAGGTATGCATTTCCCATCAGCACAGCATAGTGGAGACAACACCCAGAATAGACTTCAAGAAGTTGCCATATGCTTGCATAACTCTCATCGACTGCTGCCAAATCTGCCAGTAAGTGTCAACTAGGCCTAGGTCTTGAGAAGTAGTGTAGATGTGGAATTTCAGATTTATAGTTTATATTGCATGATTTGTATCTTTGATTTGCAGAGGCATGCACTTTTGGGAGTTTCACAACAAACAAAAAAATTGCTTTTCACTTGCCAGAAGCTTTACTGGGCATCACAGAAAATCAAGCTACAGGAGAGGGCAGGTCCTGGCGAGTGGAACATAACCTTCAGTGTTGTTTGGGACTGACTGACCCAACTGCACCCACAAGGCAAGAAGAGGCTATTGTTATAAGGTGATAGTGGACAAGGATTGGGGAAAGAATAACCCGAAAAGTAAAACTTGCTTTAAAAATGTACTTTTGCTTTAAAAAAAAAATTCTCATAGGAAAATTGTGTACTATTCTCTAGAGTCAGTTCTGAGGTGCTGAATTTTAAATATGACTGACTACAGAGCCCAAATTCAAAGCCAGATGAGCAAGAAGCTCTCAGGAAACCTTTGGAATTATTTACCAATGCAGATCAGGCCAACTCCCAGTGTTACAGACTTCACACTAGGGTGCAAGACTCACCTCTTTCAGCAGGCTTTCCCCCAACTGCCTCCACAAAATGGCAGTCTATTTCAGGAATAAAACTATGATACAAACTACTTAAAAGTAGTTTCACAATGTGATGAAGCAATTCCAAACTAGCAGGAAAAAAGCCACACAATTTCACCACTGCAATGTCTGAGCATACAGATCCCATCCCAATTTTTATAACACACTGTCAAGATGTTATCAGTAGATTCGAAGAAGGCCAGTATGTTACTGATGAGATGCTGTTCCAGAAAGACTGCTGAGCAGAGCTGGCGTCTGCCTATCAAGGAAGGGAAAGTGTATCTTCAGACACAGACTGGGTAACCTAGTGAAGTGGACTTTAAAACTAGGGTCAATGGGGGGTAGGGGAGAAGGCAAGAGACAAAAGACCACAAATTTTAGAACATGGAGACTTGGTTGGATGAAGGGCCAAAATCTAGAAAGAACATGGGCAATCATAGCAGGGACCAATGAAATACAAGAGGGAAGAGGGGAAATCTAATGAACATCTTAGATGGCTGCAGATTAATACAAGAAGCATGGGGAAAAACAGAGATAACTAGAAATACTACTGAATAATTACATTTACAACATAACTGTCATCACAGACACTTGGTGGGATAATTCATATGATTAGAATCTTAGTACATAAGGACAAAGGAGGGAGATGTTCAAGTGGGAGATGTTGCCTTGTATATCAGACATGTAAATACCTGTGCATTGAGGTTGAGACAGAAGCAGAACACAGACTTATGGATAATCTCAAGGATGAATGGTAAAACCCAATAGTGATGTCATGCTAGGGGTCCACTACAGACTAGCAGTTCTCTACCACTGTATCGCGACACAAAAGTGTGTTGCAGTACAGCAGCAGAGTGTATCACCATGTAGCAGCCTGCTGATGAAAGCCCCAGCCCACCACCAAAAGAAACTCTCGCTGGTTAGGAGAGTTTTGGCAGTAGACTGCTGCCCCTTTAAGAAGCTGCCACCAAAATCCCAGGCAATGGCAGCTGTCTGCAGCAGAGGGGGTGTTTCATGAGAAGTTGCCATCAAAAGTGGCCAGCCTTTGTGACTGTGCGGGCTGCCCCTGCTGACTCCCACTGCTGAAACTAGCCATAAAGGTTTCTTCTGGCAGCTGGGGATAGTTTAAATTACAGCACTGCTGGAACTGCTGCCACCAGGAGGAAATCTTGGCGGTGGCCAGAGAGCCATGGAGGTGATAACTACAAAGAGGAGGGGGCATCCCCTGTGTTGCCCACAGCTGGGGTCGCTCCCAGCCATGCTGCAGCTCTTCAGGGCTCGAGAACTTCTACTATAAACCACCTGGAGTTAGATGAGGCATCTCTTAAACAAAAAAATTATCCGAAGTACAGGACTTGGTGGTGATGGGAGATTTCAACAACTCAGTTATCTTCTGGGAAAATAATACAGCAAGGCACAGAATATACAACAAATCCTTAGAATGCATGGGAGACCCTTTTTTTAAACAGACGGTAGAAAAAGCAAATAGAGGAGAGGCTATTCTAGATGTGATTCTGACAAATAAGGAGGAACTGGTGTAGAAGTTGAAGGTGGACAGCAGCTTAGGTGAAAGTGATCATGAAATAATAAGAAAAGTGGGGAGGGAAAAGAGCAGAATAAAGACAAAACTTCAACAACACAGACTTTAACAAACTCAGAGAACTGATAGACAAGATCCTGTAGGAAGCAAGTCTAAGGGCAAAAAAAGAGTTCAGGACAGCTGGAAGTATTTTAGAGACATTTCTAAGGGCACAAATGCAAACTGTCCCAATGGCTAAGAAAGATGGGAACTATGTTAAATGACCAAACTGGCTAACCCAGGAAATTGTCAATTACCTGAAACTCATTTTAAAATCATACAAAAAGGAAAAAACTAGGTCAAATTATGAAGAATAAATTAAAAAAACAAACAAAAAACCAACCATGCAGTGACAAAATTAGCAAGGGCAAGGCACAAAACAAGATTAAATTAATTAGGGGCATAAAGGGTAAAAACATTTTACAAATATTTTAGAAGCCAGAACAAACCCAAAGACAGGGTAGGCCAATTACTCAATAAAGAAGAAAAGACTAACACATGACTTTCTCACAAGCAAACTAGATGAATCTACTATACCGTTCCATCAATTGGTTGAAAAACCATATTCAGCAATTAGTCATCTGTTGTTCAGTCAGACTGGAAGGGTGTATCGAGTGAGGTTTTACAGGGATCTGTCCTTGGCCTGATTCTATTTAATATCTTCATAAATGGTTTGGAAATGGCATAGACTGAGAATGATTTATAAAGTGCACAGATGACACCAACCTGGGAGAGGTTGCAAGCACTTTGGAAGATAGGATTAGAATTCAAAATGACCTTGGCAAACTGTAGAAATGGTCTGAAATAAATAGGATGAAATTCAGTGAGGACACACGCAAAGTACTACACTTAGGAAAGAATAATCAACTGCACAAACACAAAATAAGAAATGATTGCCTGGGAAGGAGTGCTGCAGAACAGGATCTGTGGGTTATGGTAGATCACAACTGAAATGAGTCAACAATGAATTATTATGGCAAAAAAGTTAACATAATTGTGGGACATATTAGCAAAACTGCTGTAAACAAGACATGAAAAGTAATTCTTCCACCCTATTCCAAACTGATAAAGCTTCAACTTGATAGTGTGTCCAATTCTTCACTCCACACTTTGGGAGAGATGTGAACAAAATGGAGAAAGCCCAGAGAGCAACAAAAGTTATTAAAGATCTAGAAAACATGATTAACTAGGAAATACTGAAAAAATAGGGTTTGGTCTAAAGATGAGATGACTGGGGGGGGGGGGCATGATAACAGTCTTTTCAAGTATATAAAATAGTGTTATAAAAAAAGAGGGTGATAAACTGTCCTTCTCCGTTGAGGACAAGACAAAAAAGAATGGGCTTAAACTGCTGCAAGGGAGATTTAGGTTACATATTAGGACAAACTTCTTAATTGTGAAAGCAGCTGAGCTCAGGGAGAAGTTACCTAGAGAGGTTGTTCAATCTCCATCACTGAGACTTTTAAGAATAGGTCCAGCGTTTCCCAATGGGGGAAGTATCAACCCCCCTGGGGGGGGGGAGATGATTTCAAAGTTCAAGAGGGCAGTAAAAGCTAAGGAGGTGGAAAGGGGGCTTCAGAATTCATAGTCAATGTTAAATTTTTTCAAATGGGGGGCATTAAAAATGTTTCACTGGAATGGGGTGCTGCCACAGAAAAGGTTGGGAACCACTGGACACCTGTCTGGGATGGCCTCTAGGTAACACTTAGTCCTGACACAGTACAAGGGACAGGTGAATTCCAGTCCCTCATTTCTACAATCTTGGAGCAGTGGGTAGCTTCTCCACAATTCAGGATGCTGCTAAATTTCTCTTTAATGACGTATTTTGCAAACTATCTAAAACAGAGAATCTTTTTATGGGCAAATTTCACTTTCAGTTAATGAACTTAACACTACGATAATCTAAAAACCATGTGAAAATTTTTAAAAAAACCAAAACCTAAATTTGTCAACCACAACAATTTAAGTGTTTGTCAGTATCCCTTTCCAGTTTTGGGGGAGCAATTGTCTATACTAAGGATCAGCCCTTTTTCAGCTTTCAGTGAGCACAAACCCAGAAGATACATAAGTGCAGCTATTAGCATAAGCAAGGTAAACCCATATTATAAAATGTAATTTGCACTGTGGCAGTTTACCCTGGTTTCAGGTTAGGTTAATAAAATGCCTCAAGTGCAAGAACATACCTACTAGCACCTTCAGGCAAAGGGATGTTTGTTTAACTGGTTGGAAGAAACAGGTCACTGCCTCTTCAAGAGCTTCTTACAATGGGAGGGGAGAAGGGGAAATTTACAGGGATGGGCAAGAAGGAATTGGACCCAGGTAAGATCACAGCACTTCCTTCCTGATAACGAGGCCAGTTGGGTGGGGGTGGTATTTGTACCCCAAAATGCTCTAGACAGGCTTTCTTTTATGCAGATAAGACTGGGATGAAGGGTGGAGAAAAAAGTGAAACACTTAAGTACTGATGCAGATTATATCAGCTTCAGCCCCATTTTCTATGGTATTTATTTCATCTCCAAAATTATGATAATCTCCTGGCCTTGGATTCTGATTATAATACAAATGGAAAATCCAGATTCAGAAGGAAGTTTCACATACACATGGAAAGCAAGGATAACCACAGGGAAATATCTTAATCATGAACATTCAGAGAATAGTATTCAAGATGTGCTGGCAGAAAACAGGACCAGATTATCCAAGCACTCTTCCTTATCAATGCAACAGCACCCTAAAATTTCTGGATTTTAGTTTGTCAAATAGTTTTAATGATAGCCTGGGAGAGATTTTACAAAAATCTAGCATGGGGCCTACTCCCACAAAAGGCCTGTATGGATCTTTTCTGCCTTCCCCACCCCAGCCTTTCACCTCAGAAAAATCAGAAATGTAATTCAGGGAGGAGACCAGATTATTATTATTATTAATAATAATTTTTTTTTTTTTTTTGCTGGTGAACAGATGCTCACAGTCTAGGAAAGCAGTGCTTAAAAATAGTGTTTAGGCTTGTCTACATGGGAAGCTACTGCAAAATAAACTTGGCCATGAATTTAAAGCACAATGGCTATTCTGCCCTAGCTCCCCTGTGCAGACACTTATTTGGCCCTAAGAGTGCTTTTGTGAGGTTTAACAATTTGCTAATCTATATAAAGGCACGCTTGCTCTTTCCCCCTACAGAGAAGCTCTTACTTGAGTTTTCATTATTATTGATTATTTCCATTCCTAACTGCTGTACAAATAGAATGAAAATGTCAAATTAAAAAAAATAAAAAAAAAAAACCACCTTGTAACGTAATGTAGTGCACGAGAATGACAGTCTGTCAGACATTCACCAAGTCCGGCAAGACATCTTACACCAGACAGCGCAGGGAACAAGAAAACGTCTTTGCTAGCACGTTAGTTGGAGGGTTTAGATCCTAGCAGTTCAGTCATACTTAAATTAATATTGCCTTGGGTGACTAAACATCCCAAAAAGAAAACTAGGACACGTCTGTTTTCTCCCTCTCAAATGTTCATTGAAACCTCCTACGCCTGTCATTTCTTCTTACCTCCAGTGTTTGCTGTAACTTTTCAACACTGTCATCTACACCAGTGATTCTCAACCACTGTGTTGGGACACATAACTGTATCACCACACAGTGCTGTGTGTCACAGTGAGCTGGGGAAATGGCTGGAATTGACCTGGGGCGAGCAAGCTGGTGTGTCCTGTAGGGTCACAACACAGTACCAAATATGTTACCAGCTGCAAAAGGTTGAAAACCACTGATCTACAAGACCAGCTTCCTAGAAGATCCTTCTGCAATCTAGACATGAAATACTTCCAGTGTGTCTGGTGTGTAAGATCTGATTTGTTTACAAACTTTTAAACTCAAGTCCTAGGTACAATCATGTGAAATAGGATTAGTTTGCCTTTTCAGCAGTGGGTGGACAGAAGAACCAATAAAGCAGGGGGATGTGAATTTAAGGGGGCCACACCTAGCATGGAGAGAAAAGAGATGTTAAGGAGAGAACTGGAGCAGCAAAGAATAGGTAATGTACAATAGACCATGTTTTACCTTAGACATAGACAACCTGCAAAATCCATTAACTCTCAGGACTACACTACTGCTTAAGTCAATCTAACTTATGTGTCTCAGAGGTGTGAAAAAGATACCCTCCCAAACAATGCAGGTTACAGTGACCTAAGCACCATCCACACCAGCACTATGTCAGTGAGAGACACTGTCCCACGAACATAGCTTCCACCCCTCATGGAGGTGGAGTATTTTATACCAACAGGAGAGCACTTTCCCAGCAGCTTAGTCTTTACCAGACATGCTACAGTGACACAGCTGCACCAATGTAGTGTTTCTATTGTAAACTCACCCTTCCTTCCTTTTATTTTCTATCATTAGAGGGTTTTGTATCGTCAGCAGGAGGGGAATATCATGAATTGCATCCTCTCCCAACATTACAGCTCATGTTCAGACTACCAATTTTTCCTTGCCTCCTCTTTAAATATTTTTTTACTTCAGAAAACTGGACCTCAAATCCAAAAGTAAAGCTTCATCTGCTCTTGAATTTGGACTTCAGTGATCATCTTTGGGTATTTCAGCAATAACTGCAACAACAAAAGTTGCATACAAAGCAAATGTCAGTACACTGTACTGCTTTAATACTTGTTACTGATACCTTACCTAAAATCACAGTGAAAATGGCTTGACTGGAAAAAATTTACAACCTTCAACCAACGTGAATATTAAAAGAGACAGCTGCCGTACCATTCATTTTCACTGTACACATATTTGAACTATCCCTTACATTTTCAACAGTGATCCCAATCAAAAATCACAATACTTTAACATAAAATGTTTATAATTAACCAACTCAAAAGTTAAATATTTAAGTAATATTCTGGAACACTTTTCATCAACGCCAGGAATTAATTGCACCATGAGTGAAACTATTGCTAGGAGATAAGGCAGCATGTGAGGAATTTTAGATCTTCCCTTATATTTCTATTTGAAATACTGACTTTTCTCCTCCTATATAATAGTTCCCTAGAAAAAACACACCCACAGCATGTTTTCTTAAACCAGTCAGCTTTAACTTACTTCCTTTCCTGATGTCACCATACTTCTCTGCTGAAAAATCAGAGAATAACGCATTGGTAAAAGAGTGTGATGTACATCACTACAAAAAGAAAGACAATCAGAAACGGGGCTTGGGCTAAGAGGCTGTTTAAAGGCAATGTAGACATTTCAGCTCAGGCTGTGGCCTCTGGAACCTCCCACCTCTAGGGGTCCAGGCTCTAGCCCAAGTCACAATTAAACAGCTCCTTACCCCGAGCCCCACAAGTCCAAGTCAGAGGGCACAGGCCAGTCACAGGTTTTTAACTGCACTGCAGACGTAGCCTTGTAGCCCAATAAATGATGGGTTAGCACCTAGCAAAGGACTTAACCATCGATTTGTAAATACTGGCATGATATTAGGGATATAAGAAATAGCCAGAATGGATTTGCCAAGAATAAATCATGCCATACTAGCCTTTGTTGACATGGTTGCTGGCCTTCTGGTGGTGGGGGGAAGGGGCAGGGGAGTTGCAGATATAATACATCTTGATTTTAGTAATGCTTATGACACAGTCCCACATGACATTCTAATAAGCAAACCAGGAAAATGTGCTCTAGATTACATTACTATGAAGTAAGTGAAAAACTGGTTAAAAGACCATACTCAAAGAGTAGCTATCAATGGTATGTTGTCAAACTAATAAAGCGTGTCTAATGTGGTGCAAGAGAGGTCAGCCTTGGGTCCAGAACTCCTCAGTATTTCATTAATGACTTGGATAATAGACTGGACAGAACACTTATAAAATCTGCACTTGAAACCAAGCTGGGAAGACGTCCAAGATATTGGAGGACAGGATTAAAATTCAGAACGACCCTGACAAATTGGAAAAATTGTCTGAATTCAGCAAGATGAAATTCAGTAAAGACAAGTGCAAAGAACTTCAAACAGGAAGGAAAAAAAACAGCTACAAAACAATACGTAACTGGCTAGATGTTAGTACTGCTGAAAAGGATGAGTTATAGTAGACCACAAATTCAATATGAATCAACAATATGACACAGCTGCAAAAAAAGGCTAATATTCTGGGGTGCAGTGACAAGAGTGTCATATGTAATACCTGAAAGGTAATTCTCCCACTCTACTTGGCACTAGTAAGACAACAGCTGAAGTGCTTTGTCCAGTTCTGAGCACCATGCTTTAGGAAAGATGTGGATAAATAGGAAAGAGTACAGAGTAGAGCAACAAACATGATAAAAGGTTTTCAACAATCTGACCATGAAGAAAGGTTAAGAAACTGAGCATGTTTAGTTTCAAGAAAAGACAACTGTGGGAGGACCCAATAACAGTCTTCAAATATATTAAAGGCTTTTACAGAGTTATCAGTTAGTCTCCATGAGCACCAAGACAGGACAAGAAGTAATGCACTTAATCTGCAGCAAAGGAAATTTAAGTTAAGTTGTGGACTTCCCATTACTGGAGGTTTTTAAAAACAGTTTGAACAAACTGTCAGGTTTACTTAATCTGCCTCAGCACAGGGGGCTGGACTTAATGACTGCTCAAGGCCCCTTCTGGCTGTATGTTTTTATGAATATAAGATACAAGGTAAAATATTTAGGTCTAGTTTGGTAGAAATATTAGGGTTAGATACAACTTGGCAAAGGAGAGATGTGGAATCAGGGAGGTAAGAAGGACTCCTTGATTCTCAGGGCCAGTGCCAGCCTGATGTGAGTCAGAGCATCCCAAGAGAAAAGGACAAAGGCACAAAACTTTGCTGAACTATATTTGGATATTAGCACTCAGATGATAGGCCCCGTTTGTGCTGCCTGAGCAGTTCAAAGGGACTGCAACATAGCAGACAATTTGGACTAATATTTACATTGTACTTGTTTCAAGGGCAACTGGAAGCTACAATCACAGCTTAAAACTGTTAGCATCAGAAACGGAACAACATTAGAGCTGAAAGGCAAAATTTTCAAAAGCATTTAAGGAATTTAGGATCCTATAATCCATTTTTAAAAGTGACTTAAGCTCTTAAGTGTCAACAGCTGATGAGACAAACTCCTGTGTATATTTCTACACTTGTAGAGGAGCAAACATCAATCCAGTGGCATTGAGTGAGTGAGTCTAGGTAGACCCACTCAGTCATTGGGAAAGCACTCTTCCGTTAACTAAATTATTCCACTTCCCTGAAAGGCAGAAGGCAGCATCGATGGGAACATGTCATCTGTTGACATAGTGTTGTGAAGACACTATGCTGCACAGAGATAGTTATATTACATAACTAGAACATCTCATGCCACCCCAGCATGGCAGTGTAGACCAGACCTAAGTGTCTGAGTCAATTCTGACAACGAGATAGATGCTTCTGAAAATTTTATTTCAGTCTATTTTCCCTTTATTTTGCTTTTACATATGAGAGACTATTTTTCTGCTTTTAGCAACTGTGAGTGTAAATTCAATGCCTTTACAGATTGCCACATTTACCACCTTGGAGACTGAAGGCCACAGAACAGAAGCAACAGGAATGAAACCTCTCTTTCTCAGCCCTAACCTGAAGGGATGTCCCTCAAAGACAGAGGGTATGGCTGTTTCAGGGCCATTGAGTCCTTTGACTCACTGAAAAAATTACCAGAATCAGTGCCAGTTATGATGGTGACTGTGGACATCTGTGAACTGAAAACCGAGCATCAATTCAATAGATCCATATCTTCACAGATTCTGTACAGCATGGACCACAGAACTTCAAAGACTAATTTCTCAGGATATTTTCTAGATTTGTTAATAGCAAACAATTGCCATTAAATACTTAAAGCTAGAAATCCTGCATATATACCTTTCCATTACCTTTAAAACTACATTCTTGTATCTCTAGTCTAGATAAATTATGCACCTCCCACCTTTAGAAGCAGTATATTCAAAAAAACTATTAATTCAATATTAGTGCCAAGTAACCAAACATTCAACAATCCAGAAAATGCATCGCTAATGTTGAAAATTTAGTCTTAATTCTGTCCATGCTTGTAATATAAAATATGATCTTGATATTATTATAAATGGTTCGTTAAATGGAATAACCCAGAATCTTACACGAGAGAGCTCTACAATAAATGAAGTCTCAATAAGATCTAAAAAAATGCCTATTCTGAAAAAATGACAGTAATTTTTAATTTATGAACTTTTAAATTTAGTAAAATCAAAATATTAATTCATTTTTTAAAATCAATTCAATCATTGAGAAGCCAAGAATCACTTCTGCTTCAAATCAATCTGAATGTGTCAATTATTAAGTTGAAAGGTGATGAACAATAGTCTTGCTTTTAAGGCATGGAACTAAGAACCAGATATTTTGGCTTCCATTCATAAGAATGTAAGAATGACCATACTAGGTCAGAGCAATAATCCATCTAGCCCAGTATCTTGACAGTGGTCAACACTCAATGTTTCAAACAGAAGGAACATAACAGTGGAATCACCAAATGATCCATCCTCTGCCACCCAATTTCAGCACATGGAAATCAGAAGCCTAGGGATACCCAGAGAGTGGGTTTCATCCCTGAGCCTCTTAACTAATAGCCATTGATTCATCTACACCCCATGAATTTATCTAACTCTTTTTTTTAATCCAGTCAGAGTTCTGCCCTTTGTAACACCCATGGCAATGCGCTTCAAGGGCTGACTGTGTGTTGCATGAAGTACTTCCATTTGTTTGTTTTAAATCTGCTACCTATTTATTCCATTGGGTGATCCCTGGGGCTTGTGTTGTTAAGAGAGAAATAACACTTCCTTATTCACTTTCTCCACATCACTCAACCATTCATTCACCATTCCTTACTCTGCCACAGACTTTCTATGGGACTCTGAGCAAGTCACTTACACTTAGTCTACCTTTATTACAGCAACAGCAACCAATGAGGTAAGTACTGAAAGACAGTGCTCAGGTTTTGTATTTTTATCTTGTGACAAATGTCTGCTCCAGCTATGATCTTACAGTATTGAGGGGAAAAAAGCCCTACCCTTGACTAAATTAGTAGTGCAGTACTGTTTGTAATAGTCATCTTTTTTCTAGTGTGGAGCAACACTTTCTCTACTTTACATTTCTCCAGCTAGAAAGTGAGTATAAGGCCCAGGTCCACAAAATCCATCCTTTCTCACAAAATGATGCTCCACAATCCATGCTATCATTTACAAAAGTTTCCATGCTATTACAATCCTAAAAATTTTCCAAACATGAACAACATGCAAAAAAATGGATGCAGAACTGTCTGAGTTTGCTCCAGTGTCTCACTTATGCGAAGTGTGAACTGCTCCCATTCATCACAAGAGGTATACAGAGACATCTAATCAAGCAAATTTTAATATCAGTAGTGTTAACTATTCATTATTGATCATTATAACACCCAGCCCATGTGAATTTAAATTCTGCTAAGTATGTGTCACAATGCCATCATCCCCAAGGCACTTTTGACTAAGCATGAAAACTTGAAAGCGAAGTCCACTGCCCATGAGTAACAAGTACCAGTTGGACAAATAGGAAGTGGTTTTCAGGCAAATATACAAAGTAGAAAAGGACTCTAGAAAAGGAAAACTTAAAATATATGCAACAGAAAAAGAGTTCTCTATATCAGACAAGAGGCATTAGCAGGTCTTTAAGGAGCGCTAACACAAATAGCAAAGATGCACCAACTAGCTCAAATTTCACACTATAAATATATTAATGTGAAATTCTGCTGTGTAATGAAAGCTGCTTTTCTGCAATTTTAACCTATATAAACTCAAAACTAAGTCATTTTTAGTAAAACAGTCACAGCATTGTAACAAAGTAAAATCTAGGAATAAAGTGCTTGCAATGTACAGTGATGCTACTAAATATCTGGAACTGACAGACTAACATTTTAAATAATGAGAAAAAAAGGCAGGGTAAGACAGTCCCACCACATTGTAAGTTAGCTACACAAGGTATTATTGAAAACAATTCCCCAAATAAGAACACTGAGTTGTGTCTTTCTTTTTAAAAGAAAGGTTATTTCCTAAATAAAACCACAGGCAGGGGGTTTCCAGGTATCTTAGGCTTGTTACCAATTATCTTCTTCCCTGTAAGGTTTCAGTCAGTGAACTTATGAAAATACATTTTTTAAAAAAAATTTTCAGTGAAACTACCAGTGGGCATTTTCAGTGAAAAATGCTAAAAATATACTGCTTGAGCCTGAATACAGGGATATTTAATTTCAATAGTGGTAAGGTTCAGATTTAGAAAGTGCTACCACAGGTCACTGAAGACAAATCCCTGTGTATCATTAAGATTACTTTGAATTATCTGCAAAAACATAGTAATGCAAACAGCTGATTTCCCCCATTACTTCCAGCAACAGCTTGTGTCATGAAAAGTTCATCATCGTGCCATATTATAGGCAGGGCTGTTAGCATCATTTACTATCAAGGTTGTCCAATATCTCCCTATTACATGACCCCGTTTTCAGTTGCTTATAACTAACAAATTCCCATTCTTTATGCAGAAATTTTACATGCCAGGTGTCTGCCTCAGACTTTTGTTTTAAAATTCAATCAGAAAAATTCAGCTATTTACAAAAAGAAGGCTACTGAATCCCCCCCCCACACACACACTTTAAAAGAATCCTAGCAACCTTTATCTTTGGAAAGTTCTAGCACTGACATGCTTTGCAGACTTGAAATTTACCAGAGATCTCCTTGTGTCAGGAACTAGATTTTTGCCATCCCTGTGAAAATCCATTAAAATTTGGTCAATTTCTAAGTCATAGAAAAACTGACGTTTGCACATACAAAGAACAGACACTGTTTTTAGCAGCAAAATTCCCCAGATTCCTTTTGTATTAGGCATGTCCCAGCTTGAAGCTGTCACTGAAACTCTGAGCTGCTGCTTGCCACACCAGGGTGGATCCAGGCACCTGAACTGAGAGTAGGTGGTCTGTCTTTTCTGTGCTCTCAGTGACCCCCTGCTGGACTCAATCAGCAGGAAGAAGAAACCTGCCCAATCCAGAAGCAGAGGGGACAAGATGTACACATGCAGAGAGAGCATTTCAAAACAAGGAGTCTCACATGAGGTGAGAGAACTGCGAATGGAAGTTGGGAGGACAGGAAGAGGAAAATAAATAATTGTGGGGGCACAGATGTGATGAGAAATTAGGGTACAAGGGAGAACTGAGTCTGGCTGAGCAAAGAGCCTGAGACAAGGAACTGAGGGGAGACAGGAGGTGGGATTCATTAAGATTGGAAGCAGTAGGGCTGGAAAGACAACTAGAGGCCAAGGTGAGGGGAAAAGAGAGACTGTGAGGAGACGGGAGTGGGGACCAAAGGGAAATTGGCCAGACAAGGAGGCAGAAATAAAGAGCTGGGGAAGACTAGAGCTGAGATGAGTATACGAGGGTAAGGTGACTCTGATGAAAAATCTGAGTAACAGAGACTGGAACTGGCTCAGGGTTTTCCAATCTTTTTGGATGAGAGGCCACACTGCAATTATTCTCTCACTTGGGGGCAGGTAAGCAAATTTTTATTTTTACATACACACCCTGCACAACCCACAGAAACATGTGTGATGGCTCCGCAGGCCAGGTAAGAGCCCTTGGCAGGCCAGATTCTGGCCCATAAGCCATACATTGGACAAGCCTGGATGAGAATGGCATGAGGATCCAAGAGTGGGGAAGAGACAGGACTGGGAAAGAGTCACTTCGGAGAAAATGGACAGAAGAGTCTGCTTCTGCTAGACGTACCTCTGCACAGCCTGAGGTGGAATCCAAGATTCCAGAGTCTCACCATTCCTCTGCTTTCAACAAAGATCTGTGAAAGCCACTGGCAAATTGCATGTTTCATTCATCTCTAGTGCTGGTCCTCATAGAAGATGACAGCTGACCACTGTTATCAGTTGATCTGTTAGCTCAAATAGCAGAGTGTTCTCTGTGGTGAGCCTCAAGGTTCCAACTTTGTTGAAGATCCATGTGGGTGTCAACATAATGCCACAATGAAATTTCTATTTTTAGAGAGTGATTTTTTTTTAAACATAGGAAACTGCATTTAGAAACCCATGTTAAAAATTATTAAGATTGTATTAGTCTTCAAAAGTGCCACCAGACTCCTTACATATTCAAAAGGTAAAAAATGCCAGAACTAAGGTTGCCTGTGCAACTTTAATTTGGTTCCTTTGTGCATATGCACTATAAGACAATCTATAATATACATGATCCCGTTCCATTTTGTCCAGCCTCATTCAGAGCACAGAATGAATGGCACAGCCTCAATAATCAATTATTCATATTTTTCTCATCTTTGTTCACTGTGTTCTTTGATGCCTACTTTCCGCACACTATTCACACCCTGTTCTGAAGATATAATTATTCAGCCCTCAGGGGCTTTTTCTATGGTGCTCATCACAATTGTAACCAAGTACATTACGAGGATAGATTTATTTTTACAACAAACATGTAAAATGAAAGGGTATGTTTATTCCCATTTTACTGATGGTGAACTGAGGAAGAAAGAATAATGTAAAAACTATCCAGAAATTTTCAGTGACCAATTTGAAATACCTAGCACCAGAGTACTGACCAGCATACAGTCCTTAATATGTTCAAAGCACAGATCCTGTTGACTTTAGTTACAGTTGAAAGTAGTAAGCATTTCTGCAAATCATATTTCACAAATCACACATCCTTGAGTTAGGCAGCTGAAATATGAATATGACCAGTTATGAAAAGTTCAGTCTAATTGACTTGCTCGGCATCACATGGGAACTTTGTGCTAGAGCAGGAGCGTCAAACTCATTTGCTATGGTGGCCTAGATTTGACTTAAATATATTTCAAGTGCTCTGTACATACCAGAAATCAAAATACGAGGGCACTCTCATAGCAACACGGAGCGCTGCGTATGCAAGACTGCACTTTAGCAGACCTCTCTCTCTCTCTCTCTGTGTTATCGGAACAGTGTGGTCTCAGAGCGCAGCCTCACATATCCATCCAGTGCTCTATGATGTCACAAGACCTGATATGCTCGCAGCATTGGGAAGAGCTGGGTACACGAAACTACACTCTCTCTGTTAAGGAGAGAGTGTGGTCCCATGGACTGCAGCCACGGGCCTGATGGAAGAGGTTTGTGGGCCACATGTTTGACACCCCTGTGCTAGAAGCAGGAATAGAGCAATCTTCTCTCAGATCCTTCCTGTCCTGTAACAAAGACAATAGGTAGCAGATTTTGAAAGTGGATCGCCAGTTAGGTAAGCAAAGAAGAGTTTTGGTTTAGAGAACATGGAGCCACCTTCTGTAGGGAGAGGGGGCTATATAGTTTAGATGGCTTCCAACTCAGTAGATGGGAGATGACTCTCCTTGGGGACAGGGTTGGCAAGAAAAGTCAGGAGTCCATTAAACTAATAACAAAAGAGGAAGGTTAAAATGAGGAAAAATGTGGGTACTCAGCAGAAAAATCAAGGCTGCAGACAATAAAGCTCATCATGGAATCAGACACAAAAAAAATTCTTGACTTGCTTACACACCAAAATTAGGAACTTGGGTAATAATAAAGAACTAGAATTTCTCATTTAAGAACATCAATGTGATCTAGTTGGTCTTACTAAAACTCAATGAGAGGATTGCCATGACTGGAATGTTAAAATCAATGTTTATAACCCATTCTGAAGAGATCAAATGGGCAAAAGGGGAGGTAGAGTGGCACTGTATGCCAATAAAACACACACACACACACAAACAGGAACAAAAAGAATCCTAACAATGCCATTGGTCCACTACTAGATTGAAATGGCAGACCTATCAATAATAATGCAGAAATGGCAGAAAGACTCAAATATTTCTCTTCTACATTTGGGGAAAAAGAGATGATGTAATCACATGATACAAAAACACCCTTTCCATTTCACTAACTTCTCAGGAGAATGTAAAACAGCTGCTATTAAACTTACAGGTTTTTAAATCACCATCTCTGGATAGCCTACATTCAAGAGGTTTTAAAAGAGCTGGCTAAGGAGTTCACAAGACCATTAATGCTGATTTTCAATAAACCATGGAGGACTGGAAAACTTCCAGAAGACTAAAAGAAAGTTATGTGCCAATATTTAAAAAGGATAAACAGGAAAACCTGGGCAGAACCAGATCAAGGCAAAGACTTTAAGGGCAGCAGTCTTGAACCCCAGGCACTCACCACAATG
>ML682021.1:15046704-15114971 GCA_007922195.1 Podocnemis expansa
CCCTTAATCTGTCCTTGGACCTGGGTAATTTATAGACATATCAGCCTGACACTGATTCTGGACAAGGTAAGAGAGAGGCTGATATGAGAGTCAATTAATAAAGAATTAAAGGAGGATAATATAATTAATGCCAGTCAACTGTTTTTTTATGGAAAATAGATCCTGTCACACTAATTTGTTGTTTTTTTTTTTTAATCAGCTTACAAATTTTGTTTATAAAGGTAAGTATTACTGTAATATAGACTGTGGTAAGATTCAGACTTCAAGGTCAGAAGGGACCACATTTGGTTTTGATTAAAAAACTATACAAATACAAAATTAACCTGGCACACATTATATGGATTTCTGGCTAACTGAAGAGCTCAGAAGGTATATGTAAATACAGACTCATTGTCAAACAAGTGCATTTCCAGTGGGATCCCTCAGGAATCAATAATTTGACCTATGTTACTTAACATTTTTATAAATGACCTGAAAGGAAAAAAAATCCCATAAAATAACAACTAACAATTTGTAACTAGCACAAATATTGGGGAAACCATAAATAACGAAGAGGAAAGGTCACTGCTTCAGAGTAATCTGGATCATTTGGTATTCTGGATGCAAGTAAATGATGTGTGTCTCAATACGGATAATGTAAAAGAACACATCTAAAAATAAGGAAGATAGGCCACAATTACAGAATGAGAGACAATCTTAGGAAACAGGGACTCTGAAAAAGATCTGGTAGCTCGTGATGAATAATCACTGTAATAATCTTGGCCTTCAAAACTTCTTCTGGCAAGGAGTTCTATAGGTGGACTGTGTGCTGTGTGAAGAAATACTTCCTTTTTTTCATTTAAACCTGCTGCGTATTAATTTCATTTGGTGACCTCTAGATTTTGTGTTATAGAAGGAGTAAGTACCATACTCGCAGATAAGCCAAGAATTTTTGTCCTGAAAATTCAGTTTGAAACAGGCACTTGGCTTATATGCGGGTCAAAAGCCACAGCGTGCCAGAAATAGAAAAAATCCAGCAGAACACTGTGGCAGAGAGCAGCCCCGGCCCAGGCCCTGCCGCTGCTGTTCTCTTCTGGCCCCTTTCCCACAATTCCCCTGCTTTCCACCAGCTCAGTCACCACCACTCACCATCCAGTCCTGACCTCTCCCCTGCAAGTGCTGCACTCTGCCCACAGTGGCTCAGTCTTCGTGGACCCAACATCAAGGACCCTTCCACGAGTTGTGGCCAGGACGCAGCAAGCACTGTCCCCGAACCCACCAGAGAGCACGGCTGGGGTCATCTCTGCTGCCAACCCATTGGCCTCCAGCTCCAGCAGCAGCGCAGCCACCAGCAGTGGACCCCTTCGCTTCTCCATGGGTGAGCACCAGCGACCAGGCTGTGTCTGCGCAGGGGGGTACGGCCCTCAGGGACCCACTGGAGGAGCGGCAGTGGTGGGCAGGGTCAAAGAGGAATCTCTATCATGTTCCCCCTTATTCATCTCTTTTGCAAAATGAAAAGTCCCAGTCTTGTCGTCTCCTCATATGGAAGATTTTCCATACCCCTAATCATTTTAGTTGCCCTTTTCGGTACCTTTTCTGATTCCAATATATCTCTTTTTGAGATGGGGCAACCAGATCTGCATACAGTATTCAATATGTGGATGTACCATATATTTATAAAGAGGCAATACAATATTTTCTGTTTTATTATCTATCCCTTTCTTAATCATTCACAACATTCTGTTAGATATTTTGACTGCTACTACATACTGAACAGATGTTTTCAGAACACCATCCACAACTCCAACATTTCCTTCTTGAGTGCTAGCATCTAATTTATACCTTATAATTGTGTGTGTAATTGGGAATCTGTTTTTCAACGTGCATTTGTCAACAATGAATTTCATCTGCCATTTTGCTGGCCAGTTACCCCAGTTTGTGAGATCCCTTTGTCACTCATCACAGTCTGCTTTAGACTTAACTATCTTAAGTAGTTTTGTATCATCTGCAAATTTTGCCACCTCACTGTTTTCCCATCTTTTTCCAGATAATTTGTAAATATGTTCAACACCACTGTTTATATTTCTCTGTTCTGAAAACTGACCATTTATTCTTACCCTTTGTTTCTTATCTTTGAACTAGTTCCTGATCCAGGAGAGGACCTTCCCTCTTATCTTATGACCTGTTACTTTTCTTAAGAGTGTTTGGTGAGGGACCATCAAAGGCTTTCTGAAAATCTAGGTATACTATATCCACTGGATCACCCTTGCCCACATGCTTGTTGACTGTCTAAAAGAATTCCAATAGATTGATGAGGCATAATTTCCCTTTAAAAAACCCATGTTGACTCTCTCCCAACAAATTATATTAATCTATATGTCTGATAATTCTGCTCTGTACTATAGTGTCGATCAATTTGCCTGGTACTGAAGTTAGGCTTACCAGCCTGTAATTGCCAGGATCACCTCTAGTGCCTTTTTAAAAAATTGGAATCACATTAGCTATCCTCCATCCATACAGTACAGAAGCTAGTTTAAATAAGAGGTCACACATGACAGTTAGTAAATCTGCAATTTCACATTTGAGTTCCTTCAGAATTATTGGCAAGATACCATTAGGTCCTGGTGACTTATTACTGTTTATCAATTTGTTTCAAAACCTCCTCCAATGACACCTTGATCTGTGACAGTTTCTCAGATTTCTTATCTAAAAAGAATAGCTGAGGATTGAGAACCTCCCTCACATCCTTAGCCACGAAGACTGATGCAAAAAATTCATTGTTTGTCCACAATAACTTTATCTTCTTTGATTATTTCTTTAGCACCTTGATCATCCAGTGGCTCTGTTGGGTGTTTGGCAGGCTTCCTGCTTCTATTGTATTTAAAAAAAAAAAAAAAAAAAAAAAAAATTGCTGTTACATATAAAGTCTTTGGCTAGTTGTTATTTTTTTGGCCTTCCTGATTTTTAAACTTCATTTGCCAGAATTTATTCTCCTTTCTATTTTCCTGAATAGGATTTAACTTCTGCCTTTGTGCCTCTAACTGCTTCTTTTATTTTGTTACTTAGCCACAGTAGCACTTTTTTGGTCCTCTTACTATGTTTCTTAATTTGGGGAACACAAGAACTGAACCTCCATTACAGTGTGTTTAAAAAAAGTTTCCATGAAGCTTGCAGCAATTTTACTTCCAGCACTGTATCTTTTAATTTCTATTGAACTAACCTCCTCATTTTTCTGTAGTTCCCTTTACTGAAATTAAATGCTACAATGGTGGGCTGCTTTGGTGTTCCCCCCCAAAGGAATGTTAAATTTTATTTCATTATGATCACCATTACCAAGCAGTTCAGGTTTAATTAGCCTTTAAAATAATTTACCACAGGTCATGATAGATTCTTCACCAAACACCATTAAAAATATAAAACAGATGTTTTCATAATTATACAGGCAGTCAGAGAAGATAATCACAATCATCCCTTCTGGCCTTGCAATCTATGAATCTAATTCTCCAGGGCAGCATTCAACTGCCTTACGCATACCACCACCCCTTCTTTTCCTGAAATCCCCTGCCTTGTTCCCTACACACATTCCAACTTCCACAATAAATGAAGAAGGATCCTACAGACAACAGTCTCCTTCCACTACCAGAGAAGGTCCAACCTGTTCACTGAATGAGGCATGTATCCTATGGCAAAAAATAGTATGTGATCATGTAATTACAAAAATTACAAACTTTATTATAAAGCACACCCAAAAGAGGGAAAAATTCTATGACTTACTTTTACCATTTCCTAACTCCATGACTTTGCAACATTAATAATGCTATTTTAACATAGCAAAACTGTATCATATGCATTAAACTGGACTATATTTCAGTCATATATATTGAATATATAACCATACATGCAAATAGGGCTAAGCAAACCGCTATTTCTCATTCACATCTAGTACAGCACAAGGAGGAAAGCACTGCTGTTAAAGTATAAAATGAGGTCATGGAATCTGTGACCTCCAGAGACTACTGTGACATTTCCCTCCACTGCTCTAGTTGGTGACTGGAGCTGTAAGCCAGGAGAGAGGCCTCACTGGCAGCAGACCCTAGCTGCTGTGGCTGGCAGGGGTTCTCAGAACTCCGGGTTCCCCCCAACGCTCATGGCAGCTGATGGTGGGTTGAGAACCCTCAGCCACTGGGAGCAGCAGGGAAGCCCCCAATTCTCAGCAGCCACAACAGAACCTCAAAGCCCCCAGCTCAGGCAGGAAGACCCTGCAAGCTCAGAGCTGCAGCTGGCAAACCTCAGAGCTCCATATTCCCACTACCAACCATTGCAACTGGGGGAACCCAGAAAGCAAAGCTGCTGTGTGTGGCAGCAGACCATGAAGCTCTCAGAGCTTCCATGGGCTCTACAGTCCCAAGACATAATGGGTGGGCCCCATAGCCCTGTGTGGTAGCAGGGGACAGGGGGACCTCAAAGCTCTGGGTCCCTGATAGCTGCCATGGCAGCTGACAGGGGGGCACAAAGCATTTGGTTATTGGGGGCCCTAGATGAAAGCCCATTGTAGGAGGCCCCCATTCCCCCACAGTCTCAGCTCCCCCACCACGGACCCAGCTCCTTCACCACCGGCTCCAGCACCCCTGCCGCCACTCCAGCTCCCTGCTGCTGCCCCCAGCCCCAGGAGCTAGCTCCTCCTGCTGCTAACTGAGGCAGACCCTGCTTTTGGGGTAGGCAAAGCAGGTTACTGGGCCCCTTTCTGCTTGGGGCCCTAGGCGTGTGCCTGCTTCACCTACCCCAAAAGCTGCCTCTGGAACAGAGTTCCTCACACGGCAGGTGGACCCCACAGCCCAGAGGCACCACAGGCAGACACAACAGTTGCTATGGGGGGCAGGGGGCCCTGTAGACCACAAAGGACAGTGGAGCTCAATGCCACAGTGCTTGGAGGGTTATTCTCAGCACTGATCTGCAAAAGAAGGCAGTGATTAATTGACCTTCCCCCTTCTGCAGCCATGCTTGGATTCTCATTCTGCTTCCCCGCCCCAGACCCACACACCCAATTTGGCTTCAGTAATGTTCATTCAGACCCCATCTAATATTTTGAGTAAAATTTAAAAAAAAAAAAAAAAAAATCATGGCTTCCATGGATATTTATACCTTATGACAGGCCTCAGCAAATCCTACGAGCCAGGCTGCCATGGCACCTAGGATTTTGCCCCTAGTGCCTAAGAGTACCAGGGAAACCCCCCCCCCAGCACAGAGCACACTGGGCTCCCACTGCTGAAAAGCCACCATAGCACCCCCTCCCTGCTGCCAAATAAAAAAGCCATTGCTGGCAGTTCTTTCAGTGGTGTGGGGGTAAGAGGGCAATATGGCAGTGCTCCCCCTCTCCAGCGCCACTGTCTCTCCCTCTTCTCCTTCCTGTCCCCCCAGTACTGCCAAAAGAGTCACCGGCAGCAGCTTTTTTCCAGTGATCGAGGAGGAGTGTTTTTTTCAGAGGCACTGAGGGGGTCACCACAGAGGAGAAATGGTGCCACTGGAGAGGAAGAGTGCAGCTGCCTCTCCCTCTTCCCCCTCGCACCACCAAAAGAGGTTTTTTTCAGTGGCAGGGGAGGGGTTTGCCACTGAAAGGAGCTGCGGCGGCTTCGCAGCAGTGGGGGGAGTCCTCCTCTGTTGAATATGTAGGACCGCCCAAATTTTTGGGCTTGCCCCTAGGTGTCCAGCAGATTTGTCACAGCCTGGCTTATGACCTGTCCATGATTTATACTAAAACCAACCAAGACAAAAATCTGAACTTTAAAAAATGCTCATTTCAAGATTTCCAGTTTCATTAAAGCAGCACCCAAGTGTACAAACCACCACCATCTGTTTCAACCAGGGCACATACCTTTATTTTCCATAAAGTTTCTATACAGTTCTAAGCTGGTTTATCTAATGTTTCAGGTATGCAAAATCCTGAAGGTCCAGTAGTGATTTGCATCAGCCAAAAGAATTACTTTATCACTTGTTAGACTACAGAGTTTTCTCACAAGAAAGTTCATTTGCAATTTCTGGTGCCAAATCAATATAGTCAATGGACTAAAAAATCCAGTAATTAACATGACCACGAAGCAATACAGCTTCTTCTGTGCCTACTGAAAATCATGAGTCATGGGATGCATTCTTCTTTGCTAACCTACCTAGGAAGGCTCAACAAGATCCTCTCTCAGTTTGTAACTCGCTGCATTTTACCTAAAGTCATCATGATTTGTTAAAAAGAATTGTTTGCACATTACACATTTACTTGCTGTTCAATTTCACAATAGAACACCACCACATCTGATTCTCACACAGACATACAACCACGAATCGTTAGTGGTGTTTTCTTATTCAACGTATTTTACTTAAATGACTGTAATATGGCTTTCATTGAGATTTAGAAAAAACTCAGCCTGATATTTCTGAAGTTTAACTCTCTGACCATAAATGGGCGCATAAAGAGCAAAGTCAGCATTGTAAGCAGGCTAACCCTAAAAAGATATATCCACAAGACAATAACCTAAATTGAAAAAAATGTATACAATCAATGCAAATTGACAGAATTTCTGTTGAGGCTTTAGCCCAATATGAGTGTGTAAAACTGAAAGTTCAATATGTACAAACCAGGTACATTACATGTAATTTCATTTCCAAAAATAATGAAGTTAGTATTTTCAGGTTTGACCTAAAACTTACATTACAGTACCAGAGGATGGTGCTATTAGTCTGTGTGTTGACAAAGTATTTTAGAAACAAAGATGTTAATGTTTTATGCATAAATGATATAAACTACTTATTTTATTATCCGAACTGCAGTCGCACCCGACCCTTATACCTATGCACCAGAATTAACTTCAGCTAGTCCTAAGAACAGGAGTTAAATTCTTCAAAAAGATTTAAAGTGTAAAGGGTTGTGAACCAGGACAGTATTGGAATAAAGACTATTTACTAAATAAAAAGCAAGGTTACATCAAATCTAAAATATTTCAATAAGCACTTTCCAGAAATGGCATATCAACCAAAATTGTAAGAGCTTTAAGTGCAGTTATTAGAGTTACATCATCATGCCCCAAAAAGCTACAGTAAAATGAATAATCAGCACATAACTGATTTTTAAACTCCCAATGTGGAGATACACCAACATATAACTAATTTTAATATTTTACCTCATTTTCTTTAAGTCCTGTGAAGTCGCAGAATTTCCACTCTGTTTATACACTAGTGTGCACTCTGCTGGTAACGTTACAACTACCCCAGATTGTGAATAGTCACAGAGCTGTCTAGAAGTGAGTGATGTTTTATTAATGTCAAGCACAGTTTAGCACACTTTTTACCTTTGGCTTCCATTTTCTTTTATTTTTTTCTTCTATTTCCCAAAATAAGGCCATAGTGTATGAAAACTGCACATACCTGATCCTCCACCACACTCCTACCATAATTCTAAGAGTGCCAGTAGAGGGTGCAATGTCATGAGCAGAGTGCATGTTGAAACACCTCACATGCTAGAAGACTTGCGACTTCAGAGGACTAGAAAAATAATCCAATTATATATAGGAAACCTTTCACCTTTTTAAAAAAAAAGACTATTTTCAAGCCAAATTGTCAAGACCTTTTCACAAAAAAGGCAATGGCTAAATGAAAGTCAAGAAATACAAACATTAAGATTTAAACACCAATATTCATGCAGTCGTGTTGCATCTTCTATACGTTTTTTGATAGGTTTAAAAAGTAATATTTTAAGACACATATTTAACCTGAAAAAACAGATTGCACAGGTACAAAGCACCCAGCTTAATCACTGGCGTTCACTTTTGCATTTTATATTTGTGGTTTTAATTGTGCAACTTTAACACAGAATATATACAGAGTTTTCCCAATTAAAACGGTATTCTAAATACGATACAAATCTAAAGCTACCCAGCTTAGAGATTTTACAAATGGCTCACAACATTCTGGACTCTGGAAAGCCTTAGTGAAGAGAATTGCAATAGTGAAGATGAGAGGAAATGAAAGCACAGATGAGGATTATATTAAAGGTAGAACTAAGGTACTATTATAAAATGGCCAGTGCCAGATAACTTCAGATGAAGTGAACAATTTATCGAGTGACCCAGCCCCTGTCATCCAGCCCCAGTTTCAAGTAGTCAGAGGCTTAAGGACATACAGAGCACTGAGTTACATCTGTGAGTGTCTTAGCTAATAGCCACTTATAGCCATGAACTTCTCTAATACTTTGTTGGCCTCTGTAACATGCCCTGACATTGAGTTCCACAGATTGATTCTGTGTTATGTGAAGAAATACTTCCTTATGTTTGTTTTAAATCTGCTGCTTATTAATTTCATTGGGTGGCCCCAGGTTCTTGTGTTACATGAAGGGGTAAATGACACTTCCTTATTGGGTTTTTGCACATCAGTCATGATTTGAGAGACCTCAGTCATACCACTTCCCCTTACCTCCATTCTAAAATGAAGTCTCAGTCTTTTTAATCTCATTCCACAGAAACTGTTTGACCTCCCTGTGTTGCCTTTCTTTGTATTTTTTCCAGTTCAAATGTTTCTTTTTTCAGATGGGGCAACCACAACTGCATGCAGTGTTTAAGCAGCAGGCACACTATAGATTTATGTAGTTGCATTTTGATATTTTCTGTCTTCTTATCCATCCCCTTGGCTCCTAACATTGTTAGCTTTTTTGACTGCTGCTGCACAATGATCAGAAGTTTTCAGAGAACTATACACAATAATTCCAGGATCTCTTTCTTGAGTGGTAACAGCTAATGAAGATCCAGCGTTCTGTGTATATACATGGGATTATGTTTTCCAATGTGTACTACTTTGCATTTACCAACACTGAATTTCATCTGCCATTTTCTTGCCCAGTCACCCTGTTTTCAGAAATCTCTTTTTGGACTCTTCACAGTCAGCTTGGGACTTAACTATCGTCAGTAATTTTGTATTGCCCGTAAACTTTGCTAACTCACAGTTTACCCCTTTTCCAGATAATTTATGAAGATGTTGAACTGCAAAGGTCCCAATACAGATCCTTAGGAGACCCCTCTATTTCTCTCTCTCCAAGGGCTGTCGCTTCTCTGAAGAAAGGGTGCTGCATGGCCCTGCCCTTGGGCCCGATCTGTGCCCCACCTGCCCACCCCTCGCCTGACCCAGGAGCCGGAATGGGCTCCTCCCAACAACAGCCTGGCCCAGATCCAGCAGCAGACGGCCTAGACCTTATCCAGCCCCTACCGCTGACAGAACAGGGCCAGAGATGGGCAGGGCTGCAGCCCCGCAGGCCCAGCAGCAGCAATGCCCCTGTGAAAGCTGACCATTTACTCCTACCTTATGTTTACCGTTTAACCATTTACTGATGCAGCCTTCTCTCTCATCCCATGACTGCTGACTTTGTTTAAAAGCCTTTGGTGAGAGACCTTATCAAAGGTTGTCTGAAAGTCCGAGAACACTATATCCACTGAATCACCCTTGTTCACGTAATGATGCCCTCAAAGAATTCTAAGAGATTCTTGATGCATGTTTTCCTTTTACAAAAACCATACTGACTCTTCCCCAAGATATCATGTTTGCGCCAAAGTGCTATTCGAATTTCCTCTGATCATCTTTTGCACAATGGTATCTTTGACAGATTTCAGTATGGGTTTTCAAGGGAGAACCAGAAATGACTGCATCTGTGCAGAGGCAATACCAAAAGATGAAGCAGCCCACAGAGTTGAAAGCTGCATTTAGTTAAGTAGAAAGCATGAAAGTGGTACTCATACTCAGCAAAAAAAAAGTCACCTGAAGATGGGCTGGAGGGATCTTTTGATACTATAGCCAAAGAAAACTCTAACAGGAACTTGTCAAAGAAAAACAGATTACAGGTCATAGAGCTTTGCTGCAAACTGCAAAGTTGGAAATGATGCAGTAGTTAGTACAAATGCAATGGCCACAAGATGAATTAGAGAATTCTAGAAAACTTTAAGGAGCTGAGGGAGTCAAACAAAATGGAGTTAGTGATAACCAAAGTAAGGGGAGTAGCCATCTTGGGGAGACAGGATCAAATGTAAGACAGAAAGAAAGGTAAAAGACAATTCAATTTTCTTAAGGGTCATCTACATTACAAAACTATTGTGTTATAACTGAGTCCTCTAATGGTTGTATTTAATTAACCGTAGTACAGTAGCTCCAAAGGAGACAAGAGAAGAGCAAAAGAAAGGAAAAAGTATTATTCTTTTACATCTGTAATGTGCAACTCAAGATCTAAGATCATGGAGGCATTAGAGCTGACTGCCACTGCCACAAATTATGGCAATGGGGGAAAAAAAAAAAAAAAAAGAGAAATCCTCAGTCTTTACTTCCAAGGTTGGGAGGATAAACAGAGCATGTAGAAACTCAAACAGTTAAATATGATGGACATTTCTCTTCTTTCAGCTAATCCTCACCTAAGCTGTATAAAACAAGCCCTTATTACTTAATGTTTATGAAAATATGCTACCTATTGCATGTCATTTTAAAAAAGATATAATTACTGTATTTTGCTTACATAAACTAGCACTTACATCCTGACGTCTGATCGAATCTAGTAGTAAGTAAAACTTTATGTTAACATTTTATATACATTAACAATTCATCAACACCACATCCCACCCCCTTTAAAGGTTAAGCAATACAGAGATGGATGTTACAAAACAGAATACAAGTTTAGTGTTATGTTAAAACAGATCAAGTGTCTTGTCAAAGATTATACTGAGAGTATAAATGAGAGATGGGATTAGCCTATTACAAACCCAATAGGCCTCTTGTTATATTCAAAATATTTGAGAAATTATTGGAAATTACAAACTTTTGGAAAATGTTTTAAGAAAATATTAATAGTCTTAAGTGATTTACAAGTGTGAACATTAAGTTTTTGAAAGTCAAAGATTATATGTAATCCAATGTTTACAAAATGCAATTATTCAATAATGCTCACGCATTTTGAAGAAAATTTAAATACTAATGTAGGGAAAGATTTATTTAAAAAAACAAACAAACAAAAAAACATTCCTAGCCTTCAAGGAAAGAATGAAAAGTATGGTAGGAGAGGAAATGCGGGAATGAAGGGAAATTAAAAATGCCTTATTCTCCTTTGCACATGTAAATTAGGCAAAGTTAAACATTTCACACAAAATCTGTTCAAAATGAAGACTGCTGCGAACACATACACACCTTTTATAGTATTAGTTTTACTGAAATCTAAATAAAGTAAATGCAGCAGATATCCAAGTCATTCACCCACACAAAATAAAACAAACATTTTTTAAAAGAAGTATCTAAATGCTATTTTTAAAACAGGAAGGCAATAATCTGCATTTTATCCTACTACAGAAGACTTTTTCCATTAAATTGTTTCATGTTGCTTTCGGACCTCAGAAGGGTTGCTTTATGTCTCAATAATAGACTAGGCTTTGGTGACATATCCATTATAAAACCTTGTTTCTCAATAATTATTTAATTAAAAACAGCTACTAAGCCACACAGAGCAACCTTTATGTAAAACAAATGTCAGAAGACATACTGAACTGAGAGTATATAATGAAGATTTTTAGTTTAACACATTTAATTCCTGTTATATGTAACCCAATTAAAAATGAAATTTGCTAAGCGACATCCACTATGTAGTCCAAGCATTTTGTAGAGATGGTTAACTCCAATAAATGGCCAGCACATTTACAGTACTTGCTTAAGGGTTTTATTACTAATACATTGGATAACACATTTGTTTAAAGTATTTCAACATGTATTAATATGATACAACCAAAGTCTGTGAATAAGTATTAAAACTCTCAAATTATGATTTTTATGCTGCTATACCCTGTATCATTTTTCATTTTCCAAATTGTTTAAAAATTTACAATAGTCCCAGGCAGGGAACATGACAACTTCAAACCTGAGGTAACAAAGACATAGATCATTAGGAGTGTCACAACCCAAAATAAAATTGGACAAATTAGTTTGTAGCTGTAGATGGGGGAAAAAAGCAGCTCTGGCTACACGTGCAACGCAGTTAACTATGCAGTTAGATATCTAGCACAATCCACATACTGTAAGCACGAATGAAATGGTGGATGCACATTCTACCACCAAAGACCTTTTTACTGTCTCTTACAGTTGCTCTCTCCTAGCATCTTCATTTCATTATCTGAATTAAGTGTCACAACACTCTATCTAGGAATGCACTATTCCTAATTTATATCAGGAACCTGAAGCTGAAAGGTTAGAACATTTACCTAAAGTTATACAAGGTCTAGCATCTGTCCTCAATGTCACTTCCCACTCTCATGCTGGAACCTTGAGAAGGAAGCAGAGGGAGCCTGAAATTCAGTCTACTTAATGGACACTACTCTGTTGAACATCACCGTCACATAACAGCTGCATCGACTAAGAACAGGCAAAAGGGCAGAATCTAAAAAAATTCACTGTGTTCTTCCTGACCCTGTATACTGAAGCACAGTTGTATCCCTCTAAGCCAGAAGGGAAGGGACTGCTCTGTCTACTTGGTGGGCAGAGCCAGGCTGGGTCTACCTCAGCACCAGAAGCTGAGACACAGGACGAAAAGTATAAGAGGCTGCATCTCTGGCTCAGTTGTAGCAAAGCTAGAAAGGAGACAGATGTGTCTAGTCTGCTGCAGACTTCTGACTCTGCTACCAAATCAGGGGCTACCGTTTAGTCAGAGAAAATCAAATCTGGAAAAGAGCTGCTAGGATTGCCATCTGCTGAATACTCTGAGATGAGTTCCAGGGGGGTAGCCATGTTAGTCTGTATATAGCAAAAACAACAAAAGTCCTGTGGCACCTTAAAAACTAACAAATTTCTTCAGGTGTAAGCTTTCATGGGCTGAAACCCCCTTCATTAGATGTACTTCGTGTGAGGCAAGGGAGAACCCTTGGACTATGGAGCTCAATCTGCAGACTGTAGTAGGAAGCAGACCAAGGAAACCAGACTTGAGTCAGGTTTTGTTGCCAGAATACGACTCAGCGCGTTTTGGTGGGACTCCAGCTGACCCCATGGCAGAGTCTTCTGCCACTGTCTGGGCCCGACACTAGGACATAGCTGATTAGGATGGCCAGGGTCTCACCCTACCTCCCTACTACCAAACTCCACCCCTGAGACAGCAGCCTCCCCATCTGAAGCCAAACAGCCTTTTAGCTTACTGCTCAGCCCTGCCTCAGGGGAACAGCCCCCCAGGATTGCTCCAAAACCATCAGGGCCCTAGCACTTGATTTTGCTAATTCCTTGGCTACTAGACTTTGATCACATAAATAGAGTGAGGTGGAGTGGCCTCCTTCTGAGCCAGAGTGAAAGGAACAACTGCCACTCTACTACACCTCCGCTACAGAAGAAATAATTTGATACCCGTGTGACAGGGTGGACAGACCCTGCAGCGGTGGAGAGACTACTCAGAACTAGAGTAATTGTGTACCACACAGCCAGTCAGAATCCAGCAGGCCAGTATAAGAATTGCTGCAGGACCAGAATAAGATCAGTTTCATGCTGGTGCTATAGGAGCAAGAATGGCATCCCTGGATGGTTGAGTGAGCTACAGGATCTCAGACAGAGCAGTGCTGGCAGACACTGGTAGGAGCTTCCAGCTGGTGAAAGATCTCCATGCTACTGGTTTGGACTCAACCAACCCTAAGATAAAGGTGAGAAAAGAACAGGGTCAGTGGGGAAGCAGCGCAGATAATCACAGCAGCAATGCTGTTTAATTAATGGGGCATGGCGGACAGCTCCTATTTTTAGGGCTCCAGGGATGGGACTAAGAGTAAAGGGCAGACCTGGGCTCTCCCCACCAGCCAGTGGGAAAGTGGCTTGAACTTTAATGCACCCTGGAAGGGAAACTGAACTCTTTCAATAGCTAAGCATGAGAGCTGGAGCCTGAAAGGCAGAGAGATGCAAAGGCATTGCCTCCAGGGGCAGAGTGCCGGAAAACAGCTCAACACTTGGCCAAGACCATCGACTGTGCACCTGTTTGAAAACTGAGATATACTGAGATATGCCCTGTTAGACTCTTGAAGGACCTGAGCCCAGGGAGCACTACAGGAAAACATTGATCAACCAGTGAATACTGAGATAGGCTCTGGTTGGACTTTATAGTCCCAGAAGGGAAACTGAACTGTTTCAGGGCCCAGCTGGAGAGGGGCAATCCTGGAGAACATCGCACACCAGGACCAAGCAGACACAATCTGCTGAACCCCTTCTGGGAATCCTCAACAATCTGAACTGGTGTACTGAGATAGGCACTGTTGGATTCTTAAAGAACTTGACTCTAAGGAAGGTTGCAGGTGAAAACTTTGCCAACAAGGGCACTGAGATAGGGTCCCTGTTGAATTTGTACCCCAGAAAGGATTTAGTTGTCCCACACACAGACAGACAGGCAGACAGCCGGACAGCTGAGTTGTTAAAGACTTCATCACAAAACAGAAAAAAAACTGCAAACACACACATTTGATTAATGGGTACTCAGAAGAGGTGGGGGCCACCCTGTTACAGTCCCAAACATACACTGGCATGATTGGATATTTAAATGTAGATGGTTCCCAAAGGCAGCATGGACCTTCCTCACAGGGCACAAAGGCTGGCTTCTTAAAGCGACACCTGACCAACAGACTGACAGAAAACAGTTTGAAATGAGTCTGTCTGGAGACTAATTTTACTGCCAAAATATTTTCTTCTTTGATTTAGAGAAAATGCCTCTGTTCGTAGCATCTCATCTGCCAGTTAACAGGCTTGAAGAGTCACTTTTTTATCTTTTTAAATTCCTTATGGCTCATTTCAGTCTCCTGGTATTATTTCTGAAATAGAAACTTAAAGCAACCAGAGTTTGTCACAGTCCTCTTTTCACCCTTGCCATCTTGAACAGTATACATAGACACTACATTTGAATAAGAGCAAAGTGCAGAGAAAGGAGAGAGCATTAAAAATACTAAGAAAAAGCTTTCGTATTCTTTGTTATTTAAATGTGTTAGTGGCAACACATTTACAGAAAAAAAGATCTTTGAAATCTAGGTGTGACACTGCTAAAGCTGTTTTGAAACTAACTTGCAAAACTTAAAAACAAGCTGCATCAATGCAGCAGGCTGATTAAGCATAATCTGAATTTATCTGCACTCGATGACTTTCGTAGTATTTAAAAAAAATATATTGGCATTCACCATATACTTAGATGTGTGGCTATCCCACAAAACTGCTACATGCATGCACCCTTTCTGATTACTGACTTCTGTGGCATGCTGTTTTTTGATGGGACCATGTGTTTGTGCAATGCGTTGACCCTACCTATGTAATCTGTGCTGAGTATTTGTATAAATAATTTTAGTCTAAGAAAGGTGCCTTCCTAGCTTTTTTTTGATAACTTTTAAATTTATCATAATCATAGTAATGAGATGTGTGAATTTTTCTCAGTGTCGAAGATAGTAAAGTGGGAAGGAAGGGCTTGCCATCATGGCTGTTAATCCACTAACCGGTTCAGCTGAGGTACTAGCCATGAGTAAGGTTATTTTCGTAGACAGGTAAGGAAAGGAGCAAGAGCATAGGGGTTCAACAGGTGGGTTTGTGAGTAGTGAAATGACTACCCAGTTCAACTGAAGTACTAGCCATGACTGGGGTTCCTGACTGTTAGGAACAGACCAGGGTGGGGTTCCTGACTGTCAGGAACAAGTTTAGTGAGCCTCATAGAAACCTAATGACAGCTAGGTAGCTTAAACTGAAGAGTCATCCACAGAAAGAAGAAAAGTGCTAACCACCGCTAGGTGAACTTTTATGGAGGAATGCGGAAGACCTGACCATCACAGGTGGAGGAAATAATCCAGGACAGTTGCAACAGGCATGGTCAATAACAAGTGATGGTTGTCTGAAGCCCATTGAGTAAACCATCATCATTTGACTTGGTAACAAGCTCTGAATGTGGGACATCACTCTCAGAAGGAGCAAACAATCTATTCATAAAATGCACCCAGATACCATGCTGTGAAGTGGAATGGTGCTGGATTGACTTTGATTTGTTGAGTGAGAAGTTTTGGGGTAGAGGAATTGGAGAGTAGGTCAACAGGTGCAATAGATCCAAGTACCAGATATGTCTGGGCCACAGTGGGGCTTTTAGTAGAACCTGTGCTTTGTCTTGTTTCAGTTTGCTGAGTACCTGAGGAATGAGAAGAATGAGTGGAGGCCCAGAGTCCACAGGTGAGGAAGGATCCTCCACCACCACCACCACCACCACCAATCTCCTTTGATTCTTATCCTATCGAATCCCTGGAGAAGAGAAGTTTGCTGTTTGTTGCTGAGGCAAAAAGGTTGCGTGTGAGTGTTCCCCACTTCTGGAAGATGTCCTGAAGAATGCGGTCATAGAGTTCCCATATATGGGAGTGATGGAAGGAGCAACTCAGCCCATCCACAAGAACATTGTCTGTCACAGATAAGCATGTCACCTGCAATGTGATGTTGTGCTTGCAGCCACCAGCTCCACAGGCGAACCAATTCTTAACACAGGGACAGGGCTCTGGCTCCCCCTTGTGTGTTTACACCAGGGGCAAACATGCAGCCCGTGAGCCAAACGCAGCCCACAAACTTCTTCCATCTGGCCCATGACTGCACTTTACAGGGCCACATTCTCTCTAACAGAGAAAGAGAGAAGGAGTGGCCTCAAATACCCAGCACTCCAAAATGCCATGAAAGGGTCAAGTCTCGTGACATCATAAAACACTGTATATATGAGACTGAGCTCTGAGACCACTCTTTTCCTAATGAGAGAGAGAGAGAGGTATCACAGAGCACAGTTTTGCATCCACAGCGCTCCGTGATGCCGCTAGAGTACTGTCATATTTCAATTTATGGTATGTATGGCCCACTTGAAGTACATTTAAGTCAAATCTGGCCACCACAGCAAATGTGATTGACACCCCTGGTTTACACAGAATACTGTTGATATGTTTGTTGTCTGTCAAAAGTTGGACATGCTTGCCTTGGCGCAGGGGGAGAAGATGATGTCAATCACATAGAACTGCTCTTATTTCTAAGGTACTGATATGCACCTGCACCCCTCTGGGGGACCACTGTCCTTGCGATTTGTGGTCCTGTATACGAGCACCCCAACCCACCAAAGACACACCAGTTAACAGCACTGTATCTGGTTTGATTTAGTGGAATCGTAAGCCCATCAGAACTTGGGAGGGGTCTCATCACCATGCCAGAAAGGCTAGTACTCATGGAGGGAGAGAAACCTATTGGTTCAGGGGTCTTGCAGGTCATCAACAATACATAGCCAATTTTGCAGACAGCACATTGGATGCTGGGTGTTTGGGGTGACTGATGGGGATGCTGTGATGTGTCCAAGGAGGGGGAGACACAGACCACCACACGCATGGGGGTGGTGTAATCATGTAATGATGTTTGTGAGGGCAGTGCAGCAATCTTTGGGGAGAAACACTCACACTATACACGAATCCAGCATGGCTCACATAAATGTAACCTTTTTGGTGGGAATGAGTGTGGACCTGTCCTTGTTGATTTATAGACTGAGGTCTGCAAACAGCTCTTGTAAGGTCTGGACAGTCACTAGCAGGCATTTGCACAATGCTTCTAATAACCAGTTGTCTAGTAAAGGAAACAGGGAGTGACCCAGTCACTGCCTGTATGGCACCACAACTGTAAAGACTTTTGTCAGTTCTCACAGTGCAACAGCTATTCCAAAGGGGAGGACATATAACTGATGGTGCAATCCTCTGATTTGGAAACGGAGGAATTTGCAAGGGATTGGATGGACGTCCACATGAAAAATAAGCAATTTTTTATTGCACAAGCTGCAAAACAGGCCCCATGTTTGAAGGAGAGGATGATTTGAGATACCATTACCATTCAAAAACAGAACTTGTATATGAAGTTATTGAGCATCTGCAGGTCCAAGACAGGTCTATGGTCTCCTCCTTTCTTTGGAATGATGAAGAAGAGGCAGTAGAACCCATGGCTCCAATAACGCAAGACGACTTGCTCCATGGCACTTTTCTGGAAAATCTTCAGTGTCTCCTTGTACAGGAAATAGATCTGATTTGTGTCCCTCCTGGTGGCCTGTGGGTAGCAGGGCAGAAAGGCATACAATTCTATGGAGTAGCCTTGTATGATGTCTAGGATCCATTCCTCAGTGATCATGCAGTTGTAAAAGGAAGCAGGATGACCTCTAAATCAAACACAGGTGGAGGACTGAGGTTGGGCTATGAAGAGGTTTGCAGCTTTCTTGTTGTAAGTTAAAAATATTGTAGATGTTGGTGAGGGGTACAGATTTCAGGCATGCTGACAGAGGAGTGTTGCTGTTAGGGCTGCAAGCAGTGGTACTGCTCCTGTGGACATCGTGGGGTTGGTAGTTTTGGTAAAAGGGTCTGGATTGATACTGAGGTCAATACACTTGCCTGTGTTAAATTCTCATGTGGATTGGTGTATAAAAGGCCCAGTGATCTAACCAAGGCCCTGGAATACTTCAAGGAGTGAAGACTCTCATCTGTTTTATCACGAACAACTTTTGGTTGCCACACTGCAAATCATCTATGGTCATCTGGACATTTTAGGAACCTGATGGTCTGTAGTCATGAGTCTAACCTTAGTATAAGAACAAATGCAAGCGAGCATGCTGCTAAATCCATGACATGCACTGCTACCAAAGCAAGACTTTAGAGACCAGTTTCCCTTCCTCAATTAAGGCCTGGAATTCCACATGTTTTAATTCTGGCAGTGAGGCCTGGAATTCTGCAAGCCTAGAGGAACAGCTGAAATCATGTGTAGCCAATATGGCATGATAGCTGGCTATTCAGGACTGCAGACGAACATACCATGCAGCCAACAAAGGCTAGCTTCTTTGCAGCATGGTCTGGGGAAAGGCGGTTCTGAAATATTACTGTCTAGTTCTTGAGTAGCAACAAGTTAAGCAGTGGATGCATGAAAAGGATATTCATGTTCTTGGCCGGAGCCAGGTACCCATGTTCTGAGTGGTTTGGGTGTCGGAATGCAGGATGCTGGGGTGTGCCAGAATTCTTGTGCTGACTGATACGGCCTTGAGAATTGGCAACGCCATCCTGGATGGGACTGCTGGTTGAAGGATACCCAGGAATTCATTCTACAATTCCATGACATTGCTGGCAATTTCAGGATTGTTGCCAGGCATCTTAGGAAATTTTGATATCGGTCATAATCATCCAGTGAAGATGCAGATGGTGGAATGATGGTATTGAAGTTCTGCTAGGAGGCAGTGGATCTGTTGGTATTGGCAGTGTTGCGGCCCCTTGCTTCTCTCAGGGTACCAATGGTACAGCATATATGGATGGAGAAGAGACTGTTGCCCAGTCCTACAACGGATCCCATCCCTACCAGTGGAGTCTGAGCTTGTGGGTTGGCCCTGATACCAAAATCATTGTGTTTCATGGTATGTAGTATTGTTGCAGGTTGCATTCTAGGGAAGAAGTGCTATTCTGTTTCACAGAACCAATGAGAATCTGACAGCTCTGCTAGCAGTAGTGCCGTTGTTGCAACCAGGCCCAGAAGCAGCTGCACAGCTGGTAGAAGTTATGGAGGCAGTGGTCTTGTCAGAGTTCTAAAACATAGTGATATCAGTTGATCGTCCAGTGATAATAGTGTGTCTGCCAGAGATGGGGGACATATGGAATTGTAAAACAAACAAGGAGCATTATGGCATTTAAAGACTAACAAATTTATTTATTGGAGGAGCTTTCATGGGAGAAAAATACCACTTCGCCAACTCTTTGAAGATGGAGGAACTTACAAAACGGGAGGAAAATAAATGCAGGGAAGTGTAAGTCATAGGATCAGGTCACAATGTAACAGCAAATCAAAGTACAGTGGGGACCAGTTTATGCGCGGGTGTCAAGGGACAAGCTCCCAGCGACTGCGCATAAACCGGCCCGTATGTAAGTGGGACCAGAAGGCCTTCCCCGGGGCACCGTCCCAGGCCCCACTCCCTGACCACAGCCCATGCCCCCAGCCCCGCATCTGTGCTGGGGTCCGAGCCGGCCTCAGGCACCTGCTGCCGCCAGCCTGCCCCGGATCCCTGGCCAGGGACATGGCAGAAAGTGGCAGCAGCGGCTGCTTCCAGCCCCATTCTAGGTCCAGCCACCTGTGGCCGCGGCTGCCGCTCCCTGGCATGTTCCCAGCTGGCGGCAGCAGGCAACTGAGGCCAGCTCAGACCCCAGCACAGAAGTGGGGCCGGGGTGCGGGGCCTGGACCAGTGCCTGGGGCCTGTCTCCAGGGCAGCAATGCGCACAGTCCTGTTTACACAAGGCACGTTAAAGGGACCCACGTGTCACTGTGGGATCTTTGGGGAACATCCGATTACCGCACAGTAACAAGTCCCCCCTGTAGTTGTAAAGATTCAAACACTGGTAGACAGCATTTAGAGAAAGATGAGGTCAAATAACCTGCGGTAATGAGAGAAAAATCCAAAGTCCCTATTAAGCCCTGAAGCAATGCAATTAAATCTGTGAATAAATTCAATCTCAGCAGCTTCTCTTTGAAGCCTTGGTCTGGTATTCATCTGTCCGAGCACTGCAATTAGGAAATTGTCAATGAAGTGATCAGGAAAATTGAAACGCCAACCCACTGGTGTTAGAATGTTGTGATTTCTGATGTCAGATTTGTGCCCCTTTATTCTTTTGCACAGACTGTCCTGTTTGTCCAATATATAAGGCAGAGGGCATTTTGGGCACATGATGGTATAAAACACATTGGAGGATGAGCAGGTGAATGAGCCTTTAATGGAGTGGGTGGTTTGATTAGGTCCTGTGATGGTGTCTTTTGTGCAGATATGTGGGCAAAGTTGGCCACATGGTTTGTTGCAGGGTTATGTGCCTGCTTTAATGGCTCTGCTGTTGGGTTTGTAGTTGCTGGTAAGTATCTGTTTAAGATTGGGGGGCTGTCTGTAATCAAGGAGAGATCTGTCTTCCAAGGCTAAAGAGAGTGAGGGGTCATCTTGTAGAATATGTGCTATAAAGGTCTGACTTGGGGGTTGTAGGTGATGACTAGTGGTGTTCTGTTTTCTTTCTTGTGCTTTTCTTGTAGTAGTTGACTTCAGGGTACCCACCTGGCTCTGTCAATCTGTTTTTTCACTTCTGCAGGTGAGTACTGTAGCTTTAAGAACGCCTGATATAGATCCTGAAGGTGTCTGTCTTTATCTAAGGGATCAGAGCAAATGTGGTTATATCTTAGGGCTTGGCTGTAGACAATGGATTGTGTGGTGTGTTTTGGATGAAAGCTCAAGGGATGTACGTAACTATACCAATCAGTAGCTTTTCTTCCATGAAAACTCATGCAATAAATAAATGTTAGTTTTTAAGTGCCACAGGACTCCTTGTTTGTTTTACTGAACTAAACTAACACAGCTGCCCCTTTGGAGTATGGAATTGTGTCTCCTTGTGTGTGGAGCCCCCCATCAGTTGTAAGAGCTCTGCTGTGGGAGTTACCAGTGATAAGCAGCCCAGAGTGAATAGTACTGGGTCTAGAGGGCTCAGTGACAGTCTATAATCGGGGGGTTCCAAGAATGGTCAAGCTGGCAATGTGTTTTGATTTCCTGTCCACCTTTGCCCTTTTGGGTGCCAGAGCCATCAAGTCAGCATGTGTCTTCTCACCCAGCTGATCACAGCTCAGGGAGTGAACATGGCATTTACAGGAATCCCCCCTCCACCCCCCTTACGGCTCCTTTTTTCTGCCTGTGGCCACATCTTTTCTTATGCAATTTGGCTAGTGCCATTAGCACCACCAGGATCAGCGCAGCTGATGGAACTGAAGTTGCCAGCTCTGATGGATGCTCCAGCAGGTCCGTCAGTGCCACCTCTTGGTGGGTGGGGGTGTGTGTGTGTAGATGCATAGCTTCTTTCATGAGGAATTTTCAAAGCCTAAATTGTCTCACCTCTTGGGTTCTCGATGGGCATTAGTAATAGATGGAGCACTGAGAGACTATAAAGGACTCTCCCAAACACTATAAACAGTGTTGGTGTTCATCACTCCCCAGGAAGGACCGAGGCATGTGGCACAGTTTTTAACTGGCTTGCTTTCATATACTCCGCCAACATAAAAAAAGGGGTGGGAACTTGGATAATGTATCTCGTTCTAACTTCTTTTTTCTAACACTAGACTAAGACTAAATACTAATTACTCTAATAGCTAACAAAAACATACACTTGCCATGCAGGTTCTAACAAGAGGATTTCTGATTCTAGTCATGCAGTGGTAAGAGGAAACTGAGGGGGCATCAACTCGTGCAGTCACCTAAAATCTTGGATGTATCACATGAACAACACAAGGCATGGCTGTGGGTCAACAGACACTGTTCCCAACAGTTCTGCCTCCGGAGAATAATGTACATGTGCACCCAAAGATGGAATCCGTATAGGGACCATCACTTGAAGAACAGAATGATTATCGTTGAGCACCTGACGTCAAATGCTACTCTTAGATTCAGAATGCATGGGAACTAGGGGCAAAAAGAGCAGGTGCGGGGTCAGACTGAAGAGGAAGATAAGCTATGTTTAACATGCCACACTGATTGCCTTTTTCCATTTTAACTACGAAAAATTCAAACAATTTCAGATTCACTGTTGAATGAAAACAATATGGTAAAATGTGTCTACAGATTCCATATCACAGACTCATTCTATTCCTTATTATAACCCTATTTAAACAGAAATTTCAGAAAAAAAAGTCTTTGAGGGGTAGGTTCGTTAACACGCACCCTCAACTACATGACTTTTTAAAGCAAAGAAATCCCTTCAGCAATTTTGATTTATGAGTCTTGAATTAAACATTTCCCATAAAAATAATTTTATACCAAAATTATACGCCAACAGAATTTTAAAGTGAAGCTGCTTTACTGAACTTGGAAAACAGGCATTTGACCAACAACCAGGACACTTTGCTCTTAACTAAGACCAAATCTTCATTGTGACATACCCTCCAATCTGTGAGATGGGTTAAGAAAGCACTATCCCTATGTTACAAGTATGAAAGGAACTATTTAAAGTGTTACAATGCTTAACAAGGAACGATTTGATGAAAAAAGAAAATGCAGGCTAAATATCAGGAGATGCTCCCTGACAGAGAGCTACTAGGCTGTGGAAATCCAATCATTAGGGTATTTTAAAACAGACACAACAAAATATTAGAAAATATGACATAGGGATATGACTTTGGGATTAAGAGAAGCTTTTATTTGCCGAAGAAATCAATGTTTCTAAAACAGGCTCACAGTTTAAAGAATGAAAATATTTCTCTACTGTCTTTTTAGTTTTGACTGTTGCCTCTTTAGTCTACCCTCTCTCTCTATCTGTGCTGTTCTGCCTCCCACCTTACAAGTTCCTTCCTGCTACTCCTGGATGTTTTACCCTACGAGTCAGACTGCAAAATGATAGGTTTCTTCTTCTGCTTCACTGCCTTTTTGTTCCCACCTTTTTCCTCTTCAACTGTTCCATTATGACAACACTGTTAGCCACTTGCTATCAAAAACTAACCTGAATTACCTTGCCCAGTGTTAAATAAGGAAACATTTAAAAATGGAGCACATAACACACAAATGCCAGTGAGAACCAAGTCAATTCTAATATCAAAAAGTACACTCTGCTTCATCTTGCTCCCAAAAACAGGAACACGCATCTTCACAAATTCTAGTTTCAGTACTGACAAGCAGCAGCTTGTATTTTTGCTCTTTTGTAAATTTACATCAGGAGTCTAAGCTAGACACCATGCCTCTTGAACCCTCTCTTTTCCTAAAATCCAACAACCAATGACTCATTAACTCAATATGAGAAACTAAGATACAATACTACTGCAGCAATACTGCAACCATATTTATTGCACTAATTCATTCTTCTCTCCCCAGCTTCCTGTCTTCGTCATACTCAAAGTTTTGCTGTACAGTAAAGTTTGTCATTTACAGTTTTGATGTCCTTCACACCAATAATATGAGCTATATTATATAAAATCAGGCTTATTAAAATACACACACATTATGCACAGAGACTGAATTCTTACAGCAATAAGTCTGGGGAAACAGAAATGGAAATTAGAAGCAGATTTTCAAAAGAACCCAAGTAAGCTAAAAAACACAAATCTCTGACTTTCAGTGAGGCTTGTGCTCCCAAACCATTAAATGCTCCTGAAAAAAGTAAAACACATATCCAGAGGAAAAAAGGTACCTTAAAATTTATTCCATTGGGTACAACAGAACACGAAGTATAATTAGAAGACAACATAGTGTATTTCTTCTTTGACTTTTCTTTCACTGATTCATGTTACAACTGTAACATAGTTTTAATGTTGACTCTGAATCCATGAAACCATTATCCAACTTGCCAGTTCACACAACTCTGCTGCAAAGATTTGAAGCTGAGTGAACCAACTGGAGGAGAAAAAGAAAATATCAAATAAACATAATACTTATCTAATATTATTTAAGTTGTTAATGAGATCTTAAACTACTTAGTGCCTGGTTATCACACCACAGAATATGGGAACCCAGCATTAACACCAGTTATCAAACATAATAATCATTTTCTGGCCCTAAGAAAGAAAATGAAGATATGATCTACCAAAAGACAAAAGTTCTTTCACTGGGGAAAGAACAGCATTACAGGCATACACAGTAAACCTTAAACAAATCTATTATCTATATGCAAAGCAACAGTACATATATGTTTAAAACTGAGTAATTTGATGCCACTCACAGTACTCTATTTATCCACCCTGGTGCCCCCTTCTCCCCTTAGTTCTCTAGTTTCTTAGGAACGGAGAGGGGGGAGCAATCAGAGCAAAATAAGTGGTTAAACATCTGTGCAGATCTTTTAAGACTTCCAAGTATGCAACCAGTAATTCTGTCTATCTAGTACCTCATATTACCACCATCTTAGTGGTAGCTGTGTATTAGGTAGTTGGTTTTAAAAAAATGTGGAAATGTATATGAAAAAAGCAGGGTAGTGCCCTCTATTTGTAATAAAAGCAAGAAAAAAATTACCTCTAGGCCAGAATCAAAACTAATCTGTGAAAAGTTACCCAAATGAACTATCTTTAGAAAATCAAATTACACTGTAGAATAAAGAGCATAATGAACAGGCACTAGTACAGTGAGATAAATTAACATACAGAGTGAACACCTACAGCTTTATTCACAGCTGCTAAAAAAAAGATGTACTTAAACTGCCAGTAAAATTATAAATATATTACTTTAGGGAAGGTAACCCTAAGAAAACATACCAATTAAAAAATATCAACTATCATAAAGCCAGGAAATTCAAATCACACTTTTCCCTGAAAAATGTTTACATGAAGTGCTATTGTTGCAACTGATAAAATGACTAGAACAAGAAAATTATGAGGGAAACAATCTGTTTTCAGCTTTGTGCATTAAACAGTCCTTTGTATATAATTAGTTTCATCATTTCCCCTATACTGTCAAGTGAGGTTAGTCATTCTCCTCTGTTGATGTGGGGCAGCAATAGGGAAGAGAAAAATATTTAAAAATATAGGAAAATGTGATTGTAAAACCACACAAAGCAGTAGTAGGGACTCAGAAATGACACCTGAAGCTATTTTAACTCTTTTTTGGAATTGAGAAAATTAAATGAAGTTATTAACTTTAAATATTTTAAATACTGGTACAAAAAGTATAAAAGTAAAGTTGAGGAAACTCAAATGACCATAACTGTTCCCTATCTCTGCCACATTGTGCCTACAAGTAAACAGATTTTATACACATATACACATGCATACATATATGTACACACATAAACATATGCATACATAAATAGATATCAGAAATATATGATAATTATCAAAGGTACTTGCACCTTACCCCCCATTATTCTTTGGCATTTCAACCAGAAAAATCTTATCACCATATGCTACTTTAAAACTTTATGTATATAGCCATAAGGACATATGTTACAGGGTATGCAGAGCAGGACAGGACAGTAATATAGGACTTAAAATGGGCCTAATGCCCACCATGCATTTTAAAGGTTGGAATAGTGAGAACACACACAGGACATATATGAAGGAACTATACCTGGAAGCAGAGAAGAGGATGGGACTCGTATATATATATAAGTGTGACAGCACCAAAGTGAACTGTAGTATATTCTCTGATGAAAGGAAATACATAATGGGAGGGTAGTGCTTATATCAGTATATCATGGATGGTATGATGTACATGAATATGTAGTTAATGCTTTCTGTGGAAAGGATGATCATCATCAGGCATAAACTGATTCCATGATTTTGTAGGAGTATATAGAGAAAAGAATATACAGAGAACCTCATATTTAAGTATATAACCCTCTGAGAAAAAGGCCATGCGTCTTTCTACATGTACTGTAAGAAGTCTAACAGCACACTTGGGTGCTGTAAAGATACTCCAAACCTTATTGGTGTTATAAGTCTCTATATTCATACTTTAAATCACATACAAAAAAAACCTTTAACTTTCCTTTCCTGAGTTTGCAAATTTATTTTTATGCTACAACAAAAGAAATAACATTCAAAAACCAACAGAACACTTCAATCTCCCTGCTAACACTACTGATAATTTGTTAATAGCTATGCCCAAACAAATGGATAACAAATCAAAGCTTCAAAGAGAAACTGCAGAATTGGAATTCATGTGCAAATTTGACTCCCTGGACTCAGACCTGAATAAAGACTACAGGTTCTTTTCCCATTACAAGTAGTTTTGTTTTCCTTGTCCCCCACCTACCTCCCTACTAATTGCTGTACTCTACTGCTTGAATCCTAACAACTGCTTTGAATTACTTTTACAGTCTTACCACATCCTATAACTTACATTTCCCTGCATTTATTTTGCTCCTGTTCTGTAAGTTCCCCATCTTCAAGCATCTAACAAAGTGGCATCCTCTCCCAAGAATTCTCATGTGATGATAAATTCATTAGTCTTTAAAACTGTCACAGGACTCCCTTGTTTGTTTTAACATTCTTTGGGTACTTTTTCCTTGTGCTGTTGACATATTTACAATTTTAATTAAGTCTAATTTAAAGGTTTACCCATGCCTCCATGGATTTCTTTAAGATTTATGTCCTTCTGACACTTGTGTCTATTATTGGATTCGAAATCTGGAATATTTATGTTTAGCTCTGTGAAGTATTAATATTACATAAGCTTCTGTAGGTAGCTATGCTAGCCTTATAACATCTGCAAATTGGAGCTCTTCTAAACTTTGGCTGCTTAGCTGTACACTTCAGGAGACAGCTGCGATCTAATGTCTGTTACCTAAAAGCCATGCACAATAGCAGCTAAGTCATGATGGACATCATTACCAAAGCTTGCTTCAGGCCACATAATTTTCTAAAGATCCATGGGGTCTGTCAGGTCTTTGGACTTCAAAAGCAAAAAGGATTTTTCCATCCTTCCTAGTAACAAATTAAATATATAAAAAAGCAGTTCTGTCTGCAAAAAAAAAATTAACATGCTGAACCCTCAGCAAGGATGGGTAAAAATAAATCTGAAGTTTCTAGGTCAAGTTGTTATGTACTTTTAATTAAAAAAAAAAAGTTCTGTCAGGATTTTTTGGCGTCCCTGAATCCCTCTATCCCCCATCTGAATGTTGTTTTAAGTCCAATAACTTACAAATGAATTATCCATTTCATCTCAAAATTTGAGAAAAAGGATTTTCACTCAAAGATCTCACACATGAAGTGTGAACTGCAGAGGTCCTTTCTAAGATAAATAATAGAAAAGGTAAAACCAGCCTTGCCATGGAAACATTGTTACAGCCTTAACTATGGAAAGAATGTTCTCTTCCACAATCTTATAGAAACAGAAAATTATTAATTTATATTTTTGTTCTCTGCAGTGGTTTGATAAAGAACCCTGTACATGTTTCTCACCTGAAGATTTCCCTTTCCCAATTCATTCTAAAAAATAAGACATCAACCAGTAGAAGACGGAGGTTACTGGTCAAAATTTTGACAATATTACTCTGAAGCAAACTAATTTATCTCCTGAGAACTGAACCCGTCTGAACACCAGAGAGAATCATACCTAATGAAAAACTAACATCTTTAAGAAATACACAAGGAAGAGGCTAAAGCAATTTAGTTTTCATGGAAGGTGTTGGATTGACAATTTCAGACACTGTTCTCAATTTAGCCATAAAAAAAAACAAAACAAAACAAAATGCAAGCATGGGAGCAGTGCAGTAGGCTTCCTTTTCCTGCCCCACACATTCTCGGACACCAAACTGGGTTGCAGAATGTTCCTGTTGTACAGAAGAAATCTACTCTCACGTTCTTGGGGGATTTCAATACAGGTAAGATTGAGTCTAACTGCACACAACTTCCTGCTGACAGCAGGGAAGAATCACATACATATGAAGAAAAGCACACTGAAAGCAAGACCTGCCATAGGCATATGAGAAAAGCATTTTATTCCTGCTGAAAAAATCGCCTGTGATGTTTGAGGAACAGAAGAGGTTTTTAAAAAAAAAAAACAACACAAATTTTTAATACACTTCTGCAATTCTCCAGAACATCAGGAATCCCAGAGTTTAGACTTTAGATTGTTTTTCACTTCAGTGTATTGAACAAAATCAAAATATTGTTATCTTAAGGCAAAAAGAAAACTAACATATACACACTAATTCTCTACTGAGGACATGACCCGGGGGCATATAAACAGAAAACTATATATGGACATCAGCAACAGGAATGTGCTGGATGTTTTTAAGAAAAGGTTAGACATACAGCTATCAAGGATGGTTTAAACTTATTTGTTCCTGCCTCAGGGCAGAGGGCTAGACTTCAACATCTCGTGAGGTCCCTTCCAGCCCCACCTTTCTAAGTCTACTGCTCATCCCTGTGGAACCCTACGAAGTTCTAACTGGGTATCTTTGTCCAGGTTCCCTAACTAAATACTCAGTATTCCTGTGTGCTACAGCTAGCTACATGACCTACTTTGTATAGATTGCTAGTCTTTGTTTGAAAAATAAACTATACTAGTGTTAAAATGCTGCAAGGCAGAACTTCTCTCTCTCTCAGGAAAAAGGTTGGAGTGTCATTTTTTCCAGTGTAGGTGTACAGTTATATATGAAGAGAATCTCAAAAAGGTATCTCAGAAAATTTTAAAAGCTTTTCACTGCTGATGACACATTTTTCTGTGAAATAAGCCACTTCCTTTCTAAAGCCCACACAATATTTTAGAGCAGAGATTCAATAAGTCCTATAGTTTGTAGACATTCTTAGTACACAAACACGAAGTCATGAAGTCTCATTATAGCCAATGATTTAAAAACTTGTTGAATGATCAGTTATACTGGATTTTAAGTACTTTATATAAGCACTGAAGTCTGTTGAACAGGAACCACTATGTACATTTATTTATATAGTAACTAGTACAAAACCAACTGAGGAATCTGGGTGCTACCATTACAAATGTTTAATAAACAAAACTGTGGCCAGTAAAAGACCACCACAACATTTCCAATTTCCTGTTAGACAGTTTAGATGTAAATATGAAAATGACCTCCAGACTAGAAGGGGTCACAATAGCTCCTATACCCTAAACAAAAGCCTTAGATGTCTTAAGCAAACAAAAACGTATCATACACTATCAGCAGCATAAGATTCAGAACACCAGTTTTTCCTGTAACTGAGGAATCCTCTCTAAGCATGCACTGTGAAAATCCAGCACTTGGTTGTATGTTTCTGCAGTTTGACTTTGGAGCTCCGCATTACAAACTCACAAAGTAAAATGTCAAAAGTGAAGCACAGACTCAGACTTGAAAGCCAGAAGAGACCATCATGATCTAATCAAACCTCTTTGCACATTGCTAGCCATAGACGCTTACATACCCACTCCTGTAATAGATCCAAATCTCTAGCTTTGTTACTGAAGTCCTCAAATCTTGAAGCAAAAGAATGCAAATTACAAAGAACCCACCATTTATTCTAAGAAATCAGCAAGTCACCAGTACCGCATGCTGCAGAAGAAAGCAAAAAAGCACTAAGTCTCTGCCAGTCTAACACTGGGGAAAAACTGTGCATAACAGATAACTAGTAGCCAGGTATATGGGAAAGAACTCACTGTAGTAATTCAGATCCCTCCCTGGTTAGTGTCCCATCTCCAGCTATTGGAGATATTTGCTAACAGCAGGTGTGGATGAATCATTTGCCATCCTCTCCATAAAATTAACAATCTCAGTCTTGAAACACGTTAGCATTTGTTGTTTTCGGTTTTTTGTGGGTTTGGGGGGGGGGGGGGGCCTTGCTATTCCCTTTGGAAGGCTGTTGCAGAACTTCACTTCTCTTATGGTTAGAAGCCTGCACCTAACTTCAAGCCTAAAAACTTCCTGATGTCCAGTTTATATCCATTTGTTCTTGTCCCAACACTGGCCCTTAATTTAAGTTACTCCTCTCTCCTTCCCTGAAGTCTATCCCTCTGATATATAAGATGGGAGCAATCTTATCTCCTCTCAGCCATTGTTTTGCTATGTTAAACAACTCAAGCTCCTTAACCTTTCTCGCATAAAATAGGTTCTCCATTCCTCTGACCATCCTTCAAGTCTCTCTCTGCATCTGTTTGTATAAATTCACCTTTCTTAAATGTGGGAGACCAGAACTGTATGTGGAATTCCACATGAGACCTTTCTATCATCTTGTACAATAGAACTAGCCTCTCTACTGGAAGTACCATGCCAATGCAACCAAGGATTCCATTAGCCTTTTTCCTGGTTGCGCCATGCTGCCAACTCAGTCATCCTGTCATCAACCAATACAACCAGGTCTTTCTCCTATTCTGTTCCTCCCCGCTGACAGTCACCACCTTATAGCAAAAATTCTTGTTGTTAATCCCTATCTGCATGACCTTGCATTACTAAATTTCACCTTATTTCTATTGCATCCAGTCTTCAATGTCATCCTTGTATGATATTCCACTCCCCCCCTGCCTTGGCAATATCTTCGTGTTTTCTGCAGATTTTATTAGCACATTTCCACTTTTTGTTGGAAGGTCATTAATGAAAATGTTCAGTAAGATCATCCCAACATCAGGCCTTGAGGAAGCCCATTAATCTTCCCTCCAGCCTGATAGTTCACTTCACCTTTCAGTATGACCCATCACAGGGCCCGTCTATTCTAGTGGCTCTCAACCACTTTGTCAGGACACATTACTGTGTTGTGACACAGTGGTAAATGTGTCATGTAGAGCCGGGGAGATGGTTGGATTTGGCCTGAGGGAAGTGGGCTAGTGTGTCCTGTAGAGTCACGACATGCTACCAAGCATCTCGTGTGCCACGGAAGGTTGAGAACAGCTGGTTTGTGGTGCCGTGCTGGGTTGACAGGAGAGACCCAATCTACATACTGTAGAATGAGCATGTCCCATCGACTTACTACCCTCCCTTAATGCAGCATGTTCACTGGGCTGCGCTGACAGAAAACGCTCTCCATTCAACACTGTTACTCTTGGGGGGGGGGGGGTTACTGGGTTGAACAGAGAGCACTTCTGGGATCAACTGAGCAGGTCTCCACTGGACGTTCAATCAATCTATGTCACTGGATCAATCCATGGCAGGTGCCGGTGACTCCAGCATGCATGCTTAAGCTGGCACGCGCACCTATTTACAGCAGCACACAGGGCTCCTGGCCCTGCAGCGCCACAGCTGCTCCTCCATGCCGGCCCTGCCACCAGCAGGGCCTGGGGATGCAAGAGCCTCATGTGCACCGTGGCTCCAATCTTCTGCTGGCCCTGCTTCAGCACCTCCTGACTGGAGAGGCAGGGTCAGCAGGGGACAGTCTCCTTTTCCTCGATGGCTCTGCCCCAGCACCTGCCGGGGGCTGGAGCAGCAGGGCTGTCACAGGGGCCAGGAAAGATTGCCAACCTCTGATCCATGGAAACCAACACAGGGATTTCAGTGTAAACAGGCCCATAGTCACCCCTTTAACCAATTCCTTACCCACCTTTCGAGTCTCATATTAACCCCCAAATTGTATAAATATAATTATCTACATTCCACTATAGTGCACTCTGGAATTGAAAGCTGCTGCCACTGCAACACACTTCTAAAACCATAAAAGCTAAGTCATCAAATGTCCGTCCATGGACTGGGAAACCCTCATCACCACAGAGCAAAGAAGAACGAACCACTACAGTAAGCTGCAAGGGTTAGGGCAAAGCACCTCTGTGGTATTTATCTGATTGGATATTTCTTGTTGAAGTGTGTTGAGTCATGTCTAGGATATGCTGAAAAGTCTTTGTGGAATAAATCTGGATTTTCTCTCTCTCTCTCTCTCTCTCTCTCTCTCTCTCTCTCACACACACACACACACACGAAGGAGGAGGGAAGGAGTTGAGGCAGAGGAAGACAGCTAACTTAGAAGAATAAAAAGATGTAGAGCTAACAAATATATGCCACACATCTGCTTACTTTACTTTCATGTTGCTTCCTTTCCCTCCTCCCCCATCTCATCTCTATGCTGGAGGTAGGAACTCTGCCTTCAGACATGCCTGTAAAACTTGCAAAACAGCTGAATCATTAAATAATAAATTGACAACATAGATTAATAAGTGAATTTCAGAGGGGTAGCCATGTCAGTTTCAGCGAAACAAACCATGAGTCTTGTGGCACTTAAATGAGTAATGATGTCCCTTGTAAAGTCTGTATCTTCACAGGAGAGCTACTGTGGGCTAGTGGCTAGGGCACCAGTTTGTTGAAAACCCTGGCTCTCCTCCTAGCTCTGCCAACAACATGCTATCAGACCTTGGGGCAAGCAGCTTCCATTCTCTGTCTGTTTACCCCCCACCTTTTGTCTGCCTACTCTGTTCTCACTGCAAGTACTTTATTGTAAAGACTGCCTGTTACCACACATTTTATATTACATAGAAGAAAGGGATCCCATTCTAGGCTGTGATCACAAAGCACTATACATTAATAATTAATATGCATTAAACAGACTACCCTCAACCAGAATATTAAAGCAACAATCTACTTTGAAAAAAGATTTTGTAAAAATGGATACAGTAGGATTCCATTTTTATTGCATCAATGACTTACAGATCAAATCTGCTATTAGTATGCCCATTTTAGGGATGGATGAGGTGATATCAGGAGCGTCACTGGCGCCTGGCCCAGCGCCAGTGCCCCGAGTGTCCGGGGCAGCCCCTGCATCTCCCAGCCCCATCCCAGGCTGGAGATCCGGAGCATGGCTGCTGGCTGCGGCAGCATCTACAGATCCCAGCCCAGTCCCCCGCCAGGAATTCAGGCCAGGCCATCTGCGGCAGGCGCCTGCCTCTCCTGCCCCTTCCCCGGTCCCAATTGGGGATCCAGGACCAGGCAGGAGGCGGCAGGAACCCAAGGTTGGATCAGGCTCCGGTGGGGAATCGGAGCTGTGGGCGGCAGGGCCCGCGCCTGTGCCACGGGTCTTTCCCCAGGCAGTGATGCTCCTGGGTGATACATGGAGCAATTGGGATTTAGGCACTAAACTTTCATAAATACCTTTGAAAAATCTTATCTAAAGTGATTTGCCCAACATTGCAAGGTAGTCTCAGGTAATGTTCTTCACTTGGCCAGCAAATCAGATGGAACAAAATAGCTTGGCAAAGGAGACTGATAGAATGAACCTGAAGTTGGTGATAAATTGTATGGCAGACCTGCTGCTCCTTTGGCCAATCACTGTTTCTGCCCAGATAGAGGAACCAGAAAAGAATCCTTAAGGAGGGACCAAGAAAATTTACAAGATGATTTTTTTTTTTTTTTTTTTTTTGCTAGCCCTCAATATTTAACTTGAGATCTGTCTTCCTCTGGCTCAAGCATAACTGATAATAAAACTCCTTCAATCAGAAAACGTTTAGCAATTCTGTTTATGAGGCACAAGATGGAACAGAATCTAGCTCAGTCACCAGTATCTGTTTGATAATGCTAACAGGAGTAAAGCCATAATGAAAACATTTTAACCAGTAAAAGCAACTAGAAATGGAAATCAATATGCCTAGAAAGTATATCCTTGAGTAAGAGGCTGCCATTTTTACATAAGTATTTTTCAAATTAAAATTAGATGAACTGAATTTTTATTTAAAAAGTTCTTTCAGAGACATTAAACACATCAGTTCAATTTAATTTCATTACAGTTGCAAATACGGTATGATGCCATTTTCATTATCTAGTTCTAGCATCTCTACATTATCAACAAAATAAATAAGGAAAAAATACCAATTTTTGCTACGCCTTTCAGACCTCTGGAATTTCTGTCCATCTCCTTTAAATTCTCCCCCATGTAATTTTAGTCTTTCCAATTTCTGGTGTATATTTAAATATATTCTTTGCCTTTCCCCAGAAAAACTTCACTTTTATTTCCAAAGCTAAAGACCACACAAACACAGCATTCCAATCAATGATGTTATTATCCCAAATAGCAACATTTATTGTAACATTTTCTATCCTTTAGTATACTTAAAGTTTCCTATTTGACTCTAATTGCTAATGTGTATCAGATAAACTTTAAACTAGACACGCATAGTAAGTCGTAAAGCACAACAATATTCTCTTGAAAAGCACTCAAAATGGAGACAGTAACTTAAATGAGGAAAGTGGAGTCCCAACTGCACAGAAATTTCAAGACTTATTTCTAGAAATACACTACAGCTGCAGAGACAGTTTCCCTTCCCTTTCCACACCAGAAAACCCTGCAAGTTCAAAGTCATCAGCATATGTGAAGTAGAAATTATTTATGCCCATGTGCATTATCTTAAATTTAGCTAAATTAATTTCACCTTCCATCATGATGGCTAATCTTCTATTCTCCTTAAATCTACCCTCTCTCTCTCTCTCTCTCACACACACACACACACACGGGAAAGACTCACTAGCCCAATTTTCAAAAAAATTCCAGCTCAAGATACAGCTATCCTCATTAATGATAGATAATACTGTAGGCTACTTGACACAGCATGAAGTAAACATTTCTGAACACATTCCATGAAATAAAAATGTATATGGACACAGCCTTACGCTTTACAATTGTTTTTGGCCCAAAGCACACAATCTATATCAGTGGTTCCCAAAGCGCGTCCCCAAACTCCTGGAGGTCTGCTGTAGGTTATGTGGGGGTCCATCTCTTGAGCCAAAACTGGAATATGTCAGAACAGCATTCTACCACTTCTATTTCATGGAGACAAAATGGCATCCTTCACAGAATGTAACCTGGAATGTACTGTGCATGGGAGTTCATCATGGGGTCATTCTAAGAATATCAGAAATGAAACATTCTAGGATATTTAGTCAGATGCCAACAGTATCCTCCAAAAAAAAAAAAGTTTGGGACCCTCATATCTATATTACATATCAAAAGAAACTTTGCTTTAGAAAATTAAGTTGCAAAAATTAACCACTGAAAACTTATGAAATGCCAGATCTATGATTGCCCATGCAATCCTATGTTGACCCACATGTGCATATGCACTGTGATAAAATAATTACATGACTACATACTATTTTAAGCCTCCCTCCCAACGCCATTACAGAGCATGTCTTAGTAAAGAAAGAATTCAAGGGGTCACTGTGCAGCACAGAAGAAAACAGTTCGGAACCTGAAAGAAGCATCTCACTTTTCGCAAATATGGGGTACAGCTCGTTACTTTCCAGATCTAGCCACTATTTGCTCTATTTATTTTGCAACAAGGCTTACTTCCACACAAGTAGTCTAATGAAAAATAAAGTTACATATAATTAGCTGGGACGGGGCAGAGCACAAATTTTCAAAGATTTCCTCAATGGCTTAAGTTAAATCTTTGAGAACTAAAAAGAATACAGAAATTCGAGGAGTAACGTGATTCAGGAAGACTTTTGTGTGAAAGCCTGCTACTTCTGAGGTCTAAGATTCAGAGTTTCATGAAAAGCTTTTAAAATAACTTCTAATCATTTTATTTACTTACTTAAAAGAATATCAGACAAATACAGAATAATTCTTCCAATTCATATGTCTATTCTCCAAATAAACACCATCAACAACCAACCAGACGTTTTAAGCATATCACACATGGTTCTTGAGGGCAATAAAAAGTTTGCGGCAGCAAGTTTAAGACCCGTTCTCAACTTTCTACAAGACAAGGAACAAAGACAATCAAATGATCTTTGCTACTTCAGAAATGAACAAAAAGTAAAATACGAACATGACAGAACTACTCCACACTCCTTCAATGAATTCTGCACGGGTACAAGGGTCCTATTCATGTGGAGCCCCATTGCTGGATCATAGTCTCAGAATGTAAGCGTGGTCAAGGACAGTATCTTACTTTATCAACATGCTCAGGTCCCAACAACATGCACAGGCACAATAACCCATTTTAAAAGGCAAACTGAATATCCCAGTTTAGGGTACCGCCTTTTTCTTTCAGACGCTGATGACAATGCATATTAATTAAGCATTGATGTAATTTTTACATTTACACATATATACTGCTGTGGCTTAGATTCTTGACTACCACCATCTTTACTGGTTTTTAAATCATTTAAGTTTCACTTTGCAACATATCTCTTGACCTCAGTATCTTCTGGCAGTTAACGTCATAAGCTATTCATGTGTAATTCCTTTGGTCCATTTTAAATTGGTTGCCTTTCAACTCTTACGTAAACAATAAGCGTCTTCCTAGACTTCTCTGCATCATTCATTTTGTGTGCCTCTTCCGCATGCCCTCCTATTCGTTTCTTCTCTAAATTAAAGAGCCCCCCATATTTTCAGTGGCATATGTGAAAGATTCTCCATGCCTCAAATCAATTTTGGCTCCTATCTCTGAACCCCCATTATATTTAGTATCATTTTTTAGTTTGTAACCAGCAGACGATAACATGCAAACTGAGCTTGCACACTTGGCTGACTATAGCATTGTAATTTCACTATTCAGTCAATTCAACTGGCATGATATAAAACAGTGATCTATTAATTTATTTTACTACTGTTTCATCTGTTACAATAAGAGCTTATATTACAAAAAGTATGTTGCTTTTCACTTTCTTTTTACAAATGATAGTTATGCAAGATACATACTCCCCACTAAAAGATATCCTCAGAACAGTTTTTACTCCCGTATGATCTTGCAGTTAGTGTTCTTGCATTTATGACAGTCTTTTGTCATTTGAATAATTCTTAAGTGTCAAATTTTAGTACTTCACTGAAGAATTAAACTGAACGTGGACTGTGATGGACCAGGTTCTTATTTAATCACAATCAATCAGCAAGCTAACACATGAAAAATACGAAAAACAAGTGGGATAAATTTTTTAAATCTAATATAATTTTTCTGCTTTCTGAAGATCCATAGTTTATAGATTTTATCTGCCAAGCTTAGTTATTGATTCATGAAAAGTACTATGGGACAGCATTCAAAAGTCACTTCTCAGTTACAATTAAATCTTCCCATGTGAAGAGATATGCTTAACCATTTCTTTCTGTAATATGTAACCTTTCATTTAAAATGAGATCTCTACCCTTATGTTTGCAAAGATATCTTCCTGCACATTAATCCATGCTGCATTTTCTTGTTACGCCTGAAAACCATTCTAGTGTCTACGCTGCTACTTGTGGAAGAGCTAGCAGCAGCACAATGAAAATGAAGACACTTAACATTTTCACTGTTGTTACTATAAGCCTAGTGGACAACAGCACAACTGACAATGTCAACTGCCACTCTACTTTACTTAGGAAAATAAATCCAAGACAAGCTTAGCAGCACAATAGGGGAGAAGAGAACCCAAAAGCAATGACGACACCGTTCTCTCTCTGAAAACAGCCTGGAGGCCAGAATGGTAAAGTGGCACAGATTCTTCACCTGAACAGCAATCCAGAGCCTAGGTGAGAGGAGAGGGGGAAAGGATGCACAAGCAACCCTATCTATGATTTTCTGATTTCTGGATGCTTAAGTGTGTGACCTTAATTTCTCAAGACAGTTATCTGGATGAATTTTTATCAAACAAAAAATAAATTCTTTGACGTGCAACTACTACAGTTGTCTAAATATCACTGGAATCTTCTGTAGTGCATTACTATTAAGGCCAGTGGAGAGGCATCCTACACTCCAGCACTTTCAACATGTCACAGGAGATCCTGACTCCGTTGGAGCTGTGCAGCTTTTACCTTGCAAGACGCATAGCGACTGAGGCAACAGCTCTTACAACTGGCCTCCATATAGCTGCAGTATGACTTTCCTAAAACTATACACACAAGCTGTTAAAAGAAGTTCATTTTTAATTAATGGGGAAAGTTCCACTCTCCTTGTACTCAACTTTTTTTTATTATTTTGCTCCATTTTTCCAAAACAGGCATACTTAGAAGCAAATACAAAAGCCTGGAAAATTTAAACTTGCAAGATGAAAGTATCAGAAAGACATAGGTGCCTGAGAACACATGTACAACCTTAAGTGCACCAGCACTGACAGCCCCTGATATAATGTACCATCTGAGAATGAATGTCAGGCACAAAAGGTTTCTTCTGTTTTGTTTTGAGACACAGAGAATTGTTTGAGAAATATCTTTCCCTTCTACTTTTTGCTTCGGACACAGAGGAGCTTCAAAGTTCTAGCCATAACAAACTGTGTGACATTCCAAAAGGGTAGCCATGCGAGTCTAGATCAGCAAAACAAACAAACGAGTCCTGTGGCACTTTTAAAGACGAACAAATGTATTTACTGCGTGAGCTTTTGTTGGAGAAAATCATGTAATAAACAAATTTGTTCGTCTTTAAAAGTGCCACCCGCAGGATTCCTTGTTTAACAGTGCAAAGGTTCTTGTATGCATTTCTTAAAAAAAGCAAGCTATGGCCCCTATACTGCACATGGATCCGTACCTGGAGAGAGTCTCAGTCACTTCTGTGGAAACCTCTATAAAAATAAATCTAGTCAATGCTCCTTGGAAAAAATGGCTAATACACTCCTAACAGCAACAAAAACTGTACAAGTCAAACTACTAGCATGAAATCATGTGTTTAATCAGTCCTTATGAAGTGTTTTATTTTTTGTACATAAATGAAAAGTAGTATTCACAAAACAAATTCATTAAAAATACTCAATGATCCACTTAATTTAAAAAAATTACATAAAAACAATTTAATGTACAAAAGATTGATGCCTTACAATAGGCTGAACACTGTAAGCAGTATATATTCTGTATAGCTTGATGCTTTCTTTCATGTATACATCAGGTGTGCACAGACACATACTTTACAATTTAAAAATCTGAATATCAATATATAAGCAATTCATACAAGTGACCCATATACATAGATGTGAATTTACAGATTGGGTGCAAACTACTAATGAAATATTTACAATAAACCACCTCCCTGACTATTTTATATAAAATGTAAACAAAGAGGGATTTGACATAGATTTTAATGTTCATGAGGTAGAAACGCTTTTGGGAACAACCAACAAACCAAACATATGCCATACAAAAATTCCAGGTGTCGTACCATGCAGTAGTTTAAGAAAATTAAAACTTTATTGGGGTGAACCACAGAAACATAGTTCTTTTTGAGCAATTTATTTATAAACCTGCCTCTGTTTTAAAAGTACAGTAACATGCTACCATTTACTTAAAAATCAAAACTGTGGGTAAAATTTTCCACATTACCTAAGTGGAAAAGGTGCCTAAATCTCATTGTATTCCACAGAAGTTAGGGTCCTAAGTGGTGTAGGATGCCACTTAAGATGCTTTTGAAAAATGTACCCTATGTTCATACTTATGCAGTGATCATTTAGGCTGCATTATTACAGGCTGGACAGATAATCACCACCACATGCTGTGTACAGTTTTCATAATGCTGAAGAGTTGCCTCTTCAGAATAAAACAGAATCCAATCAAATCACAGGGTTGGAAGGGACCTAATGAGGTCATGGTCTGAACGCAGGACCTTCTAAATGTAAAGCAGATGTGCTAGCCACAGGCTTACCAATAAAACAGATGTTAGAAATATTTAGGCTTAGTCACTTAGAATTTATGTCCAAAGGCAGATGCTTAGGCCCCAATCTGCAGTGATAGCTGTGCAGGTGGACCGCTATGCGAGACCAGAGTCCCACTGAAAGCAATGGGAGTTTGCATCAGTCCATGGGTTCACCTACACAGACTGGGTTCCAAGTGCCAAATCCTTTCACCGGAGACTTAAAACATAACTTGTGATTAAATGAACAGGAATTTTGTGCAGGTATGATGTGTGCAGAATTTGGCTCTAAAACTGCTAGCTGCGATTAATATTTGGAGAAAGAGTAACTAAGAGAAAAGACATCAGTAAGCCTAGACTGAACAAAGACCAGATGAAAAATGCAGAAGCAAAGGAACAATTTATTCCACTAAATATACCAGCGCTTTCTTTCATCACGGACTAGTAATACCTCCATTAGAAAAGCCAATTCAGGCCCTCAGGAAGCAGCAGGAACTAGAAGACGAAATCAAGATTAAAACAAAAAAATAAATAAAATAAACAGGGCCTTTAATAAAATAAAATTTTCTAAATGTTAAATTTTTTCCAGCACCAGTATGACACTACCCCATTTAAATAGGATAAATCTGGAGATCTGTTTATTAAACAAATTCTTCAAACAAGACCTAAAATCTTGATGGGAAAAATAGATTCTGGATATTAACTAAAGGGATGTTCATACTTTAGAAAAACTTCAGAAAACAGCTAACTTGATTGAAGATTTTTTAAAACATTTTTTAATTATTCAGTCAGTATTCTGAGCCAGTGAAAAGCCTCACCATGATATACTTTCCTTTTTGTTCAGCAAATAAAAACAAAGCTTCTACTATGAAAATCTTAAACAATAAAACAACTACCGTACTTGAGGGATTGCCACATGATAGCAAGGAAAGTCAACTAGTCTTCCCTGTTTAGGGCAGGGGTCTCAAATCCAGATCACCATGAGGGCCACATGAGGACTAAAATGTTAGCCCAAGGGCTGCACCACTGAAACCTTTTCATACAACGATATCGTAAATACTGATAGCGATAGTGTTGGTGCGGGCTGCAAGAAATAACTTCAGGAGCTGCGAGTCTGCGACCCCTGGTTTAGGATGCAAGACAGTGGAATCTTCTAATATCAGACAAGGTTCAAGAAACTGCTTATATGTTAGTTTATGGTGGGAAAAAATATACAATTTGTGAGCAAGACAGGAAACTGTTTAGTTCGGCTTCTGCTCTGGGAATTACCTGAACAAGCAACCTATGATTATACTAACAATCTTCAAATATTTTTAACACTCATAAAAGTTTCTGGGTACAGGTGACTAAATAAAAACAAACAAAAGCTAGTCATTTAGAATATAAACACTACAGTGCTACCACTTTATCTTTATTAAAAGGCACTAGAACCCTGAACTCTATTCTGGAGAGGTAAGATCAGAAACACTTTAACGAACAGATATTTGATTAAACATATTTTTAAAGAAGTCTCTGCCTAGTGACAACTTAAAAACATCTGCCGGCAAAAAAGCAAAATAATGTACAAAAAATGAAACCTGAATTCCAGTGTTTTAAGATACATTTGTTTATGACTAAACTGACATAGCTATTTAATGCTAAAAATATTTCTAAATATTTAGGTTTCTTTTCTATAGCCTCTTATTAAACCTCCACCATTAAGATTTAACCCATTTATTTCATAACAGTTTCCTGAATATATTTGAATAGTTATGGCAAATTACAAATGAGCAAATACAACAGTACCTGTATAGGATACACTGCACACTGACTGCTGAAAGTACTCACTCTAGTCCATGGATCTGAGTAAAAAAGTACAGTATATACTCATGTATAAGCTGAGATTTCTGTGCCTGAAAATCCCCTTTAAAAATGTCACTCAGCTTATACGTGATTCAGGCCAGCAGAGCAGCCCCAGACCAAGAGATTTTTAAATCTCACACCGTGAGCATGATCAGCAGGGAGTGCCAGCATGTGTCCAGAGCGGACATGCAGGGGAGTCAGCCTGGGCAGGGGTTCACGCACCAGCGTCTGCCAGAGCAGCCAGATAAGTGGGTCCGGGGGGCGGGGTGGGGGCTGTTGAGGAGTCTGGGGAAGCAGCAGCATGGCGGCATGGGTGTCCAGGGAAGCAGTGGCATGACTGGTGGGGGTTAGGAAGGGGGGTGTCTGGGAAAGTGGCAGTATGGCTGGCAACAGGGGTGTCAAGGAAGCCACAGCATGGCTGGTGGGGGTTAGGGAAGGGATGTCTGGGGAAGCGGCAGCAGGGGTGTCAGGGAAGCCGCAGCATGGCTGGCAGTCGGTAAGGAGGAGGTTGTCAGGGAAGTGGCAGCATGCCTGGCAGCAGGGGTGTTGGGGAAGCAGTGGCATAGCTAGTGGCAGGGAAATGGCAGTGGCAGGGCTGGCGGTGGGGGCGTCTGGGGAAGTGGAGGCAGCATGACTAGAGGTGGAGGGGGTCCGGGGAAGCAGTGACAAAATGGTGGTTGTTGGGGTATCAGGGAAGCGGTGGTGGCATGGCTGGTGACAGGGGTGTCAGGGAAGCAGCAGCATGGCCAGCGGAAGTTAGGGAGGGGGTGTCTGGGGAAGCAAAGGCACAGTTGGCAGCAGAGGTGTCCAGGGAAGCAGGTGGCATGGCGTGTGGCGGGTTAGAGGCCCGTAGCCACACAGGGACCTCGGCTTGTGTGTGGATCACCCTATTTTTCCCAGTTTGGAGGCTCAGAACCAGGCGTCAGCTTATCCGCAAGTATATATGGTACTCAATGTTCCCTCTAAGCTGCGCTGGCGCGCTGCAGCACAGCCCGCCACAGCCGCCAGCGCAGCGAAAGCTGCCGGCAGCACACTGCCGGCAGCCGGAGTCCCTGCACAGAACTCCTCTGTGGTTGGGAGTTTTGAAAACTCCCGCCCAGAGAAGCTCCAACGGAGCATGCCCAGAAAATCTGGGCATGCTCTGTAGAGCTCCTCTGGCCCGGGAGTTATGGCTGGGCCCTCTGGCTCCAGTCCAGCCCCAAGGTAAGTTTGGGGGGGGGAGAGAGCAGGAGCAGGGGGGTGAGCGGGGGGGCTGTCAGGAGGGGAGGGCTAGCAGGAGGAGTGGGGGGGCAAGCGGGAGCAGCAGGGGGGGCTGTCAGGAACGGGGGGAGGGGCTGCGCAGCAGGCCCCGCCGGGGGGTGGGGGGAGCGCAGCGAGCAACCGGAGTTGCTCAGCTGCCCTCTCCCCTTAGAGGGAACACTGACTGGTACTAATATTTGATAAATACAAACACCTGTGCACAGACATGACTACTTACAGACAGTATCAGTGATTATTAGATAAGAAAAAGTTTAAAAAGCCATCTTTGACCCTGGGATTAAGGTACAACAAACACTGGATCCAACAGTAGAAGAAAAGTGCACAATTACACATTTCCATTACTAAAGGTAACTTTTTCCTAACTGGAGAAATAGCACCTATATCTTGTCCTGACAACATGGCCTTTTCACTAGGCAATGACCAATGCTAAAGAAAAAAGGGAAGATTTTCTTCCAACAGGCTTCAAAGAGACTTGAAACAAGTGATAAATTCCAACTGGAAAAATTTTTTATGGAAAAGAGACAAAATTGTTTTCCAATATCCTCAAACACCCAGGTTTAACTCTTGGAGGTTTCATACAGATATAAAAATTGTAACCTTAAACTTTGCTGTCATAAGAAAGTCTGGTCCCACCAAAAGTTTGCAAATAGCTTATCATCAGGTATAGCAGTCAATGACTAATTCTACTTGGGGTATTTCTTTGAAATGATCAGCACTTCTGAGAATAAAAGAATTGTCTAAGATTAGGTACAACACTATAATCAACAAATAAATATATAAAATAATAATGGGATTGAGAATCAAATTAGCAACAGCTGGGAATTAAACCATGCCACAAGACAGTTTTAATTAAGTAACATACCAGAAACCTTAAACTTCAAATACAATTACATCTAGTCAAATTAATTCAGAGCAATGTCTATTTTAGCAATATAACCAATAGTAAAACTGAATGCTAAATAAGATTTTTTTCAAACTGAGTCTACTTCTTCTTACTTAAAAATGTACTTGTATATAGTAGTAATCCATTTATGTGCAGTTCCTATGTATTAGCAATTAAGACTTTGTGAAAGTTAAGATGTTAACTTTGTTAATGAAAAGTTTTCTAAAAAATAAAATATAGTCAGTCAGTGCAGTAGTTAAAAGTTCACATAAAAATTTTTACCATCACCCTTTTTAAGAATTGTCAAATGTATAATTAAAAAAATAGAATGTGAATTCTGGGTTGTAAAGTCATCCTATACAAAATTTTAAAAATAAATTTTAAAAGGCTCAGAGGGATAAATACTAATTCTTTCCCCTACTTTACAGCTAGTCTCTTGAAAAGGCTCTTTTCTGTCCAGCTTTCACAATGTCATCAGGAGATGCTGATTTAAAGTCAAATGGTGTTATTGCTATTAAAGGGCCAATTTCCTTATGTTTTACTTCTTGTACTTGCCTACTATAGAGGAAAGTCTTATGGATATCAATTGTGTGCCGTTTACATCCTTTTTGAGGATAACGGAGACACAAAGTTAAAGCAAAAGCTGAAGGTCTGGCACAGAGAGCCTTCATCCAGGAAAGAGAGAGATCACGACTCTTAGAAATACATTCTTTTTTGCTTTTTTTATTTCCTTTAGCTATAGTAATTTTTTTCCCCTGCTTTGCACTTAAAACTTTAGTTTCTGGGACAACAGTATTTGACTGGCCTACTACAGCTTCTGCAGACACTTTTGGGTATTTTATAAGGACACTTAAATCGATGTTTGTGTTTACTCCTGCAGAAGGCCAGGGTTCAGCTATATTGAACATTGGACAGTCTGTTATTTCTGGAGGCTTGTCTACTTCAATGGTTTCTGCAATTAAATCCGAAAGTGACAAATTCTCAAGTTCTCTTGCTGGAGAAGCCTTAGACAACGCCAGAGAAGACAGAGATCCTGTTAATTCTGGCATCCCAGTTGAAGCTTGATGTTGACCAGCTAGCTGTGACAACGGTGATAATCCCAATTTCAAATCTGTAAAACTCGCAGATGACTGCTTGTAAAGATCAGACAAAAAACCACAGTTATTTGGATTACTTTCCTGGTTCTCTTGTAGTAGGTCAGCCAGTGATGGACCTCCAGACTTTGAAAATGGCAAACTATATATTTCTGAAGAGATGGTTGGTGTGGTACTTTGCAGAAATGCAGGAAATGTTTCAAAAAGCTCAGTCTTTCTATTCTGAGTATACTTTATTTCATTATCAAGTACCTGTTTTCCTCTATCCAAACTTCCCTTACTATTATGATCTAAAGAATTTTGGACCCCAGTTACTGCCCTGTCTTGGAGACTCAGATAATCTGAAGTTAAATTCTGCATCAGCAAGGATCTCAAGTCCTGTGTTTCCTTGCATTCCAATTGTTTCCAGGAAGGATTTTCAGACTGATTAGCTTCCAATTCAGTCCCTACACTACAGCAGATTTTACCTTCTTTGCTGGAAATCGAGCTTACTGCACTGGTTTTGTCTGGCAGTTGTACAGTTACCTCTTTATTGATAGATCCATCATATGATTCTTTACACAAATCATGACTGAAGGATGAAAAGAGAACTCCCGAAGGTCTATGAGACGATTCTGATATTTTCTTTTCAATTGAGGCTATATTAGAATTTTTAGCTTTCAAGTGTGGTTTGTCACTTGAAGTTGAAAAGTAACAAGGTGATTTAGTTTTGACTCTCAAGCCCCTGAGTTCAGGTGGGTTAGTGTTTGATGAAGTGTTTTCTAATAAGAAAGACAAGTTCTCTGTATTAGTAGAAGTTTCTGAACAAAGTAAGTCTCCTTACCTTACAAGAGCCAATCATTTTCAGATAGATGCACAGTCAACGAAAAATTCCAATTTTTTTAAGTAGACAGCAACAGAAAAGTCAAGAAAAACATGAAAGGCATTCAATTACTAAAAGTTACTGAAAAATTTCATTGCATAATATTCTCTAAAATCAGATAGAACTGAGAGTTCTGAAGGGCATTTATTCAGTCATTTAGCAAAATTATTTACAATTATCCAGCCAAAAAGGACTAAGTCACAGTCAACAAATATCAGCACTTAAGATGTCTGAATCTACACAACCAATTATTGTACTACCTCTACAAAAGAAGTCTTGCCATATCACAAAGAAACAACTAAAATGTCTTACAATTTGCTGTCTTAAATACAAACTAAATATAAGGCTAGTTGGATAACTTAAGTATTCACTTAAGTATTTATTAGACAACCAAATTTTACTGGGAACTGAGATGGTTTACATTTTGAATTTAGGAGAAGACCCGGTCTAAAAATAAAACTTGGTTTTAAGTTAAATAAAAAACTGCTGCTTCCATTAAAGAGATATGTTGTATATTGCTTAAAATCCTGACATTTATTGAGAAAGAGAGAATTGGGACAACTTAGTTTTATTTTCCAGTGGGTGATTTTGATATAACAGTGCAAGTATCTTCCAGTTTTAAAGTCAGGATTATTCTATGTGCAGACAGTGAACTCCATTCTAAAACACAGTTAAATAAAAACAATTAAATAAAAAGCATACCTTTTGGTGTCTTTCCTGTGGTCACAGGTTCTTCATTCATGGTCTCCACATTTTGCTGGCTACCTTGTGCAAGCACAAGATCCAAAGCTTTCTGTACATCAAATTTACTATTCAGCACTGCTTCCACCATCACCTGCTCTGGTATAGCTTCCCCCAGTACTTCTCTCATCTGGTCAAGGCATGAATAAAGTCGAGCTACAAACAACATCAGCAGTCACAAAATTATAAAACACGTACTTTCTTAAAATGGCTTAACAAATTACTAAACCACACTTGCAATACATATATTTGGAGAGGGAAAGCAATGGTAATTATAAAAATCACTGCAATGTGATTTCTTACCCACACAACTGAAGAGCATTTCAAATTATTTTACCAAAAATTGCAAGAATAGATGTAATACCTTTTAAATCAAGGGTCTCAAACTCAAATCACAAGGGCCACATGAGGACTTGTAGAGGGCTGCATGAAGATTAGTAGGTTAGCCTGAGGGCTGCACCACTGAAACCTTTGGATACAATACTGCAAATATCAGTAACGATCACGTCACTGCGGGCCGCAAGAAATAGCTTTAGGGGCCACATGTTTGAGACCCCTGTTTTAAATTGTCATTAAAGGACTGATGTTACCAACATAAACAGTACTCATTACAAACAAGAAATGCAATTATTTATGTTAAAACTATTCAAAATAATTTGATGCACCCTTGTGGTATCCATTTAACAGCACATGTTAAGTGTTCATAGATTAAATAATTAACTTCTATGGTAACAGCATCTTTTCAGGCTTTGTGATTTAGCAGCTGAATAAACAAATGCTAGTATCTTTAGAGGAATACTTTCGCATTATCACTACATGAAACCTTTATCTTTCCTATGACTGGGAGAAGTCTCCAGGTCTTAAAATCCATATTTTCTGAAGTCAGACTTCTCTGTTAAAACCGCATACCTTACAGAAGGTAAAGATAAATAAAAGGGAGTCTACAGAAAAAAGAAATGGAGAATCCTTAAAACAAAAATGAAGCAATATTCAAAAGAAGTTTCTGTAATCATCGTTTAAAACTGCACATCAATTACTTGGCTTAAAAAGAGAGACAAGCAGAGTGAGATAATGTCTTTTTATTGGGCCAAATTTTGTTTTTAAAAGGACCGCCAGAGAGATGCTCACACTGGCTGTTCAGCAAGGATCCCTACTACAGCCCACTTCTCTCCTTTTAAAACAGTCCAAAGGTAGGAATACAAATATTCTGAAGTCATTATGCACTAGTAAGATTAACGAAAATGAGCAAAAAATTCATTTAAGGCCCAGCTGGACAAAACCATGACTGGGATGGTTTAGTGGGAGTGGTCCTGCCTCCGGCAGGGGGTTGGACTAGATGACCTATGAGGTCCCTTCCAACCCTAGGATTCTATGATTTCAAGAACAGTCATTTTTTAAGAGAAATTAAATGCACAAAACATTAACATCCCACAATAAACATTTTAATGCATCAAGCATCACAGAAAGGCTACATTCAGTAGCTATGGTTCTTCAGTCACTCTCTGCATTTATACTTGCATGGGATAGTGCCCCCTGCCACCTCAAGCCCATGACCCCCTATCTGTTGGAACTGAATAATCACCCTTTTCTTGCAAACATTTAGACTCTGTAAGGGACTGCAACTCCCAACTACCTCAGTTTCTTCTCCTGAACCCCAGAGATCTACGTGCATGGAGAACTGCAAGGGAAAGGAGATGATGTGAGGCAAATTTGAATCTGAAGAAGAAACTTGCAAAGAACCACCATTACTACGAGGCATCTATACTACTGAGGAATTAGTGAGTGGTACAGCCCCAGAGAAATGTAGCCTGAGGAGTTCTCAAAGACCACAAAACAGCTCTCTTGAATGCATCATTAGTGTGAGGCTAAATTTGAGGAACAGAGTTTACTGAACTTATGAACCAATTCCAAACAGTTATTCTGTAGAGTTCAACAACTGAGATAAGTCTAAGGCATGTCACAGATTCAACAGTGGTCATAATCCCTTAAAACAGAGGTAGACAAAACTGGCTCACAGCTAGGCTCCAGCAATTTCACTTTTGGTCGCCAGAGGGTGCTCCTCCACTACATTTCTGCCATGGAGCTAAGCAAGAGGCTACTAAAACTGGCCACCACGGCAACCAGGAACAGATTTGTCAAGGCCAGCCTTAGCAGATGTGGACTTCTGCTATCTTACAACAGAACTGCGTAGAACCTAATCTTCTGATAATCTCTAAGTAGATACAGTATTTCCCCCCATAGACTAAAACCATCTGTTGAACTGCATAAAGTTTAGTTCCTTCCAGATGGAAAGAGAGAGAATACTTTTCACTGTAAACATATGGAAACAAGCATCATCTGGGTAGACAGGGAGCTAGCTTAGGAGAAAAAGACAAAGGATGGACTGATTGATGTAGATGCCTGAAACCACTCTGGGAATTAATTTAGGATGTGGCTGGAGGACCACTATGTCCTTATGTAACATGGAATGACATATTGGTCATTCAGATTTGTAATTAGAAATGCCATTTCATGAAGATAAACGTGTAAAGGAACAATCTGCCCCAAGCCAATGTTTTCCAAACTTATGAAATCTAGCTTACCTCTTTGCGAAAACGAAACCAGCTATGCCACCTCTGCCACACTGCAATGTGTTGCTAAAGAACTACATAGCTGAAATCTATGCATATTCCCTGATTCTTACCTTCTATGCACCATCCACATTAGAGCAGTGTTTCCCCAAAAAGGTTCACATGACAAGTACAAAGGAAAGCCCCCTGTTTTTAGGGCTCATAACCGTAACACCCCACACTTGCCCTGGGGTTATTGGAGGTCAGAGGGGCCAATTAGCCTATTAGACCAAAGGCAAAAAGAAAAGCCTTAATTAAAAGAAGCTAACCAGTGTAGGAATGAGCAAGGCCTATATAGACCAGGAAGGTAGCAACTGAACAGACTGCTGGGAAAGCCACTACCTGGGAAACATGAGTCTATGGTAGCTTCAAAGATAGGTAACCTTCAGTGGTTTCCTGCCAGGAGACAGTGTTGAAGCTGGCAGACCCAGAGAATGAAGGGAAAGCCAGAAGGAAAGGTCTCAAGGAAATGCAGCAATATGTGCGGTGGAGCTGACCCTGACTGCTGATTAGAGGTAACCTCAGCCAGAACCTTAAGCAGGGAGTGGGCCACAGTTCCCATATCAGCCACTGGGGAAGTTGCACCAGTAGGACAGTAAGCAGAAAACCTGACTGAGCCTGTGTGTGGGAAGAGACTTTCCAATTCTGCAGAAAGGGAAACCAAAATGACTTAGCCAGAGGGCTGACGGCTGAGTTACAAAGAGGCTGCAGCAGCTCCTGAGGTGAGAGACAGAGGTGAAGGGACAGCATGCAACTGGAGAAAGACACTGACCTGGTGAGCTACTTCCCAGAATGATCAGGAGAAGGCACCATGCCTACACTGAGTAGGGCGCCCCATCATTAGGCCATAAGCAAGTCTTATAAACAGGACTACTTCCACAGCTGGACAGTTTCCTGCAAAATCCCTTCAAATTCATCAGGATGGAAACAGAGCTGTCCCGATGCCAGGGTCAGCAAGGTCTTCATGACAAGGCCAACGCAAATGACTCTCAAAAACCTACTGAATGACACTGAGACACGATTGTCACTCCCAAAGCATATATTCATGCTGAAGAACTATGAAACTTTTCAGAGCCATGTATCTAAAGAAGCTGTACTAATAACAGGGACATTAATATTTTTAGAAGGAGCTTAACAGGCTCAAGGTTGCGGACAGAGTCAAAGAGCTGTAGACAAGAGAAAAGCCTGTTAAGGGGTTCTGAGCAGTGGTTAAAGTATCATTTGGCAGGCCCCAGAACCCTCCTAAATTTCTGGTCCCCCATCATGCAGGTCCAGGCCCTGTTCATCCACCCCAGCTACTGCCTCCCAAATGCCTGCCCCCCACCCCAGCTACTGACCCCAAACACTTGCCTCACCACCCCAACTACTCCCCACAGCCCTCGTCTCACCATTACCCTGAACCTTTCCCCAACCCCCTTCTTACTGCTGGTCCCCCAACCCTTCCCCAAAACCCCTCTGCTGTGCTGCACCATCTTCCCCCACTGCCCTGTGCCAACCGCATCCCCTGCGCCCTTTCCCTGCCGAGCTAGCTCACCTGTCCCCAAAACACACCCACCCCGGGCCCCCTTACCTGGCTGCCATGTGGAGCACCCCCAGCCCAAGCTGAGGCCCCCACCTGGAGCATGCTCTGACTGAGCATGCTCAGAGGTTCTGGGCATGCTCAGGGGACAAGATTTAAAATCTCCCAGGCCAATGCAGCTCCCTACCCCTCCCAAACACCCTGGAATGGCTTTCTGGGGCCTACTATTTTTAGGGGTTCAGCTTTCAGCAGACCCCTAAAAATAGAAAATGGAGCCGGAATGCAGGGTTATGGTGCCCACTATTTTTAAACAGTAGGCCCCTGAACGCAGCGTTCTGGTTCCATTTTGTATTTTTAGGGGGCCCGGAATACTGACCACCTAAAAATAGTGGGCCCTTACTTTAACACCTGTTTCTGAGATTGCTGCACTGTAGATTCCAGTGCTGCAAGGGTTGCTCTGAAGCATGATCCTTAGAATGGTGCCAGTGTTTCACTCTATTTCAAAAGACACATTCAGTACTGGATAAAGCGTCTCTCTTCTCCTTTCTTTTTTGCAGGAAAAGAGAAATGTGGCAGATATATCAGAAGCATGGCAGCTGACATGAGCTCAATCATTAGTGTAAGACTCGTGTTCAAAGCAGCATCATTCCGTCCACAGTAAGGAAGAGGGATAATAAAGTTATCTCGAAGCACTCTGGGACAGTGGCTGCCAAACACTGTGTCGGGACACAAATACGTGTTGCAAAGAGCTGGGAGGTGTGTCATGGAAAAAATGTAGCTCGAGTTGGAGCTGGCTTGGCGATTCTGCTGCCCACTGCCCTCTGTTGCTGTTAGCAGCCTGCTTCTGCCACACAACAAAGGTGGTAGCCAGGGCAGAGGAGTGAACAGGCTTAGGGGCTGCAGCCCACAGGCCCAGTCGGGGGGAATGGGGGGGGTGGCGCACCATCCCCTCATCCCACAGAAATGAACATGGTCCTGCCAAGCTGAAGTGCTGGGGCACCTGCACACATTGGCTGGAGTCTGCTCCCACACAGGTCCCAGAGAGCCACAGCCACCCAAGCACTCCCAGCCCAAGTGCTATGGCCACCACCACTGGCTTGTCTAACTCTGCTCCCAGGCTGGCCAGTTTCTGGAACTCTGAAACCTCCAGAGTACTCCCTGCCTGAGCACCACTGCAGTCATCCTGAAGTGTTGCACAAAGGGGAACACCATCCATCAACTATGTCATGACAGAAAAAAGGTTTAGAACCACTGCTCTGAGATATTAGGTTTTGATAACACACTGCCAGAACCAGGTTAAAGTGCCAAACCTTAGGACCCTGGAAAAGCCTTAGCAAGGTTTACTAGTGCAGACTACTCAGGAGTTTACTGATTGTCACATTAAATGGAAGAGTCCTGGACTCCCACAAACGTGCACTCAAAACTAGTTTAAAGTCCAGTGATAAGTAAGCATGAAGGCTAACACTTTGAACCATTATGTGGTCATGGGCTTCATCACCAAAAGATAGACATTGTGGACCCTGGGTGGAACTGTGACTTTCTGAAGTCTCAGCCTGTGCATTCAAGTAGTCTCTAATGAAATACATAGGGAGAGTTATCTGTCCCAAAAAGCTCAAGTTTAGAGAGCTTTTAAACCAACGCTGCTACAGGGAAGAACTCTCCCAGGCAGATGAGACACCATACATGCACGTAAGACTGCAAAAATGAGACCTGAGGTATATCATGAACCCTTTGGGGAACCAGGTATAGGGTCCCTGAAGTTGCAAAGAAACAGCTGAGGTAGGAATACAACAGAGGTCTATAAAATCATGAATGGTGTGAAGAAAGTGAACTACTGCTTTATATAAGAACAGGGAGCACACAATGAAATAGATAGCAAATTTAAAAACAACATATCGAAAGACTTCTTCACACATCACGCAGTCAACCTATGGACTCCTTACCAGTGTACGCTGTAAAGACCAGAAATATAACTGGGTTTTTAAAAGAATCAGATAAGCTCTTGGAAAATAGGTCCATCAGTGGCTATTTGCCAAGATGATCAGCTACACAACCCCATCCTGTCAAAGTCCCTAAACCTCTGACTGCTGGAAGCTAGGACTAGCCAACAGGAGATGTATGGATCACTTGGTAAACTGCCCTGTGTTGTTCACTCCCTCTGAAGCTTCTGGCACCAGCATTGTTGGGAGACATGCTCCTTGGATAGAACTACCATTATCTGCCCAAGTTACACAAAGAAGCAGAAAACTTTCCTAAAACTACCAAAAATGCTCTAACAACTACACACACATAACACACTGTAAAGGGGTGCTAGGTAAGTGTCAGAGGGTGCAGACAAAGACACAGCAAGGGTTTCACCACATCAGCAAAGAAACTAATGAGGCTGGTCAAATATCTCAAGGATAAAAGAAAACATTGTGATCCAGTCTAATCTCTAGTAAAACACAATTCATAAAACCTCCCCAAAATAATCCTTAGAGCACATCTTTAAGAAAAAAATCATCTTAATTTTAAAATTGCCAGTGACGGAAAATTCATAACCACCCTTGGTAAATTGTCCCAATGGTTAATTACTCTCACCAATAAGTCATATTTCCAGTCTGAATTTATCTAACTTCAACTTCCAGCCATTGCATCACATTAAGCCTTTATCTGCTAGATTGAAGAGCCCATTATTACATATTTTTTCTACTCCATGTAGGCTTACAGACTATATAATCAAGTCAACCTCTTTCATAAGCTAAGTAACTGAGTTATTTCAGCCCATCACTACAAGGCACGTTTTCTTTTAATCATTCTCATGGCTCTTCTTTGGACCCTCTCCAATTTACCAACCTTCTTCCTTAACTGTGAGCACTAGAACTGGACATAATATTCCAGCAGCAGACAAGAGACATATTAGAAGCATGGCAGCTCACACGAGCTCAATCATCAGTGTCAGACTTGTGTTCAAAGCGACATCATTTCTTCCACAGTAAGAAAGAGGGCTGGTAACCATTATCTGGAGGCACTCTGGGATGTTTTGATGACACACTGCCAGAACCAGGTTAAAGTGCCAAATCTTAGGACTCTAGAAAAGCCTTAGCAAGATTCCAAACAAAGATAAGCCTTAGCAAATCTCAAACAAAGATAAAATAACTAGAGCCCTGTGCAGATAAAAATATGTGGATCCGTATCCGATCTGCATTAAAAAACTGATTTATAGCTCCCTTCACTTCCCTGCTAAATCCAGCTGCTTTTTAAATCAGTAAAGCCTTCTTACTCATTTGTGGCTTTGGGGAACCTATCAAGGTGTTCTTAAATGATTTCCAATTGTCATTCAGATTAAATGCTTCCACTAGATGATTTGGCTCACAACTGTTTTCAGCTGTGTAAAGTTAGCCTTATTAAAGTACCAAGTACCAATATGTATTACTGATCTGGACATTAATCTGCTTCCATGTTATAAATATGATCAAGTCATGATCACTTACTCTTACAGTCTCTTATAAGGTGCCAAATATCTTGTCAAGTGGCATTACTCATTCAATATCATAGTCACAGTTTTCAAGAGGGTTTGTGAACTTGAACTGTTCCCCTTAAAGGGAAATATACAGAGTCTCTCAAAAAAGTGGATTAAGTATTTCAGAGCAAAGTTAACTTGAACTGGTTCCACATACATAGTACACATTCAGCAAGTATAAAACTACATATTTAACAAGAAAACTAGAAATGATACGCATCGTGTGAGTAATGTGGCTTGTGTAACAATAGTGCAGACTCTTCATCTTCCCATAGTTATTTAGTGCTAACAAAATCTAGGAGAGGGTAAGGGTTTGCGTCTTTCGCAGACCACCAAATCAAATCAGAGAACAAGATAAGTTAATCCTTCAGCTCCTCCTCTGAAACACATGGAAAGAAAAAGTCTTACAGGAAATTCAATGTGGGAAATATATGCTGGAGGTCTCATGTAAACAATAGTAAAAATCATTAGAGTTTCCCAAAATTATTTAAGATACTTTTCTAAAACAAAAAATATTGCGCCCATAGCAAATAACTATCTTGGACCTCATTATGGTGAATACAGCTAAATCCCTGGACTCCGAGTTCCCAGCTGACTAGCAATGATTACTTTATGGGCTAAAGCAAGATGGCTTCAACCAAAAAAGTTATAGATTTGATACCTCAAAGGTGCTAACTTACCAAAGCTAAGGACAATTATGAATAAAACTGGTTGGAAGTAAAAAAAAAAAAAAAAAAAAATTAGAAAGAAAAACGTCAATGAAAGTTTTAAGTTTTTAAGAAGAGTTTATTAGATGGCCAAAAAGTTGCAAATCTACAAAGAAAACAGAGGACAATTTTGGCCAAAATCTCTTCTGGCTTAGTGGTAAAGTGGAAGCAACAATTAGAAACGAAAAAGCAATTTATAACACATGGGAAAGAGACAAATAAAAATTAGAAGTTGAATGTATACTAAATTGATAAGAGGAGCTGAAGACTACAGAGGAGGGTTAAAAGTCTAAGCAACATAAGTAAAACTAATAATTGTAAAGGCCCATTACTAGTGAAGAAGGCAAAACTGCTAATTAGGATGCAGAAAAAACAGTGTTAAATAAACCTTTCTAATCTGTATTTTTAAAAAGCAAAATAATAAATTCATAACACATGAAGATGATGAAGTATCTTCCAGTCATTTAGGAACAAAGAAGTATGTCAAACATCATTTACAAAGAATAAACATTTTTACATTAGGATGCCCAGATACTTGCACCCAAAGGTCCAAAAGTGTTAGTTCAAGAGATCTCTGGCCAGCTGATATTAAAATTTAATGTATCTTGTAACACAGAGGAAATTCCAAAAGACTGAAAGAGTATTAATTTCCTTCCAATATTCAACAAAGGGCAAGCATGATAACCTGGATAATAGGCCAGCCAGCTTGACCTAAGTCTCAGGAGAAATAATATAAAAGCTGATACAAGATTCTGTTAATAAAGAACTAAATGACAGGAATGTAGTTAATGAAAGTCAACACGGCATTACAGAAAGTATCTTTTTCTTGTCAAAAAATGATTTCCTTCTTTGATGACATTATAAATTCAGCTGGAAAGGTAACTGCATAGACAGACGCAATGTACTTGCACTTCTGCAAAGCATTTAACTTAATACTACACAATATTCTGATCAAAAACTTAGCATTACACAATATCAAAAAAGCTCACATAAAATGAATAAAGAACTCGCTGGCAGATCTGAAGAAGCTGTATACAACAGGGAAGATTTATCACCAAATGGGAATATTTATAAAGGCATTCCACAGGAATTGATACTAGACTTTAGTCCACATTTTCAACAGTGATCTGGATGTTCAAAAACTACTGACAAAACTTGTGTGTGACACAAAGACTGCCAGAGAAATAAACAGTCACCAGGACAAGACAATCACACGGAGTGATCTAGGTCACTTGGTAAACCGGCCCCATTCAAACCAAATGTAGTTTAATCCTAGACAAATGCAAAGTTATACATCCAGGAACCAGGAATAAAGGCCAATTAAAAGAATGGTGGTGGGGTGTTCTGTATTCTAGAAGATGGTGACTCTGAAAAGGATCTAGAAGCCACAGTGGCCAAGCAACTCAGCGTAAGTTTCCAGTGCTAATCCGTGGCTAGAAAAATTAGTGCAACTCTTGAAAAAACTGGAGAATGGAAAGACAATTTTACCTCTCTCTGTATGACCAGCGGTGAGACCAATGTTGGAATACTGTACTCAGCTCTAGTGTCCACAAGAGAAGAAACAGTGACATCTTTCTAATGAAGTACCCTCTCAGGGAGAAAACGCTGAGTACGCTAAAGCTCTCTTTAACATAGGTATGACAACAATAAATTCCTAGAAACAAAAGCCAAACCAATTCAAAGCAGAAACTGAGCAATATATATATTTTTTTTTTTTTTTTTTTCAAACATTGCACATGGCAAACCGCTAGCACCAAACTATCAAAGGACACGGATTCTACAAACTGGTGAAATGGCCTGAGGGAAACAGAATGTAATTCAATAAAGATAAGCGTAAAGTACTCCAACTAGGAAAGAACAATCAATTGCACGTATAAAAAATGGGTAATGACTGCCTAGTAAAGAGTATTGTGGAAAGGGATCTGAGTGTCATAGTGGACCACAAGCTAAATATGAGTCAACAGTTTAACTGTTGCAAAAAAAAAGAAACCCCATTCTGGGATGTATTAACAGGAGTATGGTAAGAAAGACACAAGAAGTAATTCATCCGCTCTACTCTGCCCTTATTAGGCCTCATTTGGAGTACTGTGTCTAGTTCTGGGCGCTGCATTTCAGGAAAGATGTGAACAAACTGGATAAAGTCCAGAGAAGAGCAACAAGCAAAATTAAGGGTCTGGAACACTGGACTTATGATAGAAGATTGGAAGAGCTGGGTTTGTTTAGTCTAGAAAATAAGGAGACAGAGGGGACACGATAACAGTTTTCACGTATCTAAGAGGTTGTCTCAATGAGGCGGGAGAAAAACTGTTCCTCTTAACTTCTGATGATAGGACAAGACGCAATGGACTTAAATTACAACACAGGAGGTTTAGTTTGGACACTAGGAAAAAATTCCTAACTCTCAGGGTGATTAACAACTGGAATAAGCCGTCTAGGCAGTTTGTAGAATCGCCATCACTGGAAGTGTTTAGGAGCAAGTTAGACAAAAACCTGTCAGGGATAGTTTAAGAGTGTACTTGGTCCTGCCATGAGTGCAGGGAACTGAACTTGATGACCTCTCATGGTTCCTTCCAGTTTCTATGATCTTTTGAGATCTTCAAAGTAAAACTGGATGCTCTTCTGGAAGATACACATTAGCCAAAGAGAAGTTATTGAGCGCATTAGAGTGATAACTGGGTGAAATTTAAGGTCCTGTAATACACAGGTAGTCAGACTAGATTATCTAGTGATCCCCCCCAACCTTAAAATCCATGAAATTCATTACACATTTTACCTATGTAACTTATATTAGCAGATTTTTGTCATTCTATACATTTGTTTCTTCTACGAGTAAAGTGCATAGTGCTTCTCTAACACTTTCTATCTGAAGATTTAAAAAACATTTTAATAACTAGATTTCAATATTATCCCATTTAATATCTGAAGAAAGATAGCTCTAACCAGTTGCCCAAGTAAACATTACCAATTCTGTGGCAAAGCCCAGAACACAACTCACATATCCTGACATCCAGTCTTAAACTTTAATCACTTGATCATTTCCCCACATTATTACAGAAATGTAATTTAAAGGACTGTCATGAAACATGGATTTAAGTAGTCTTCATTTAAAATCTGGATAAACTTCTAAAGCAGGGGTCAGCAACCCCTGGCACACGTGCCAAAAATGGCATGGGGACCAAGCCTGAGTGGCATGCGGAGCAACTCTCACTTCCCCGCTGGCTCCACTCCCCCAACACTGTGCAGCCTGGGGCAGCAAGAGCCACTTGCCATGGTTCCAGGCCCCCGCTGGCCTCATTTCCCCACTGCGAAGCATGGCCAGCAGGGACAAAGAAACTGTGGTGCGCAGCTCCTGGCCCCTGCTGGGCAGGGCTAGAGAAGAGCAGGGAGGGTCAGCTAGCCCAGAGCTGCTGCTGCTGCCAGGACTCAGCCCCAATCCTGAAGGCCACCCACCACTGCCAGAGGGATCCAGCCACAACCCCAATGCCCAGAGGCCACCTGATGCTGCCAGCAAGAGCCAGCCCCCAACTCCTACCCCCAGAGGCCACACGCCAGCAGGGGTGGGTGCTGGCCCTGCCCCCTTTTCACCCCACCCTGGCACTCACTGAGGGTGCAGTGGACTGGGCAGAAGAGCCAGCAAAGGTTGCTGACCCCTGTTCTAGAGATTATCTGTAAATGTATTATTAGATATGGTTGTTCCTTAGAATTCACAGATATTCTACTTCATGACCCCAAAATTGTGGGCAGTTTGACAAAGTCGAACAATAAAAGCTTATTCGATATAAGAAGATTTCAATACAGGTCTAAAAATCACAGAACAATGAAAACAAGACTGAATACTTATCTATTTTTAACAATTACCTTGATCAACTCCAGTTAGCTGGTGATTGGATGTAAAGTAATTAGCAGGTCCTTCTGCATCTTCATAGCCATACTCCTCTTCTCGTCTTGAGTAAATAAACTGAGCAGCTACAACAACCATGAGTGGAATATGAAAAAATTATTTTCCTGAAACAAATATCACTGTTTGAATACAAAATCTAGCTTAAGAAAATATATAATTATGTTGGACTACCTCAATTAATTTGGAAAAAAAGCAAGTTTTATAATTGTTAGCCCAAAAGATTACAACGGGCAAGGGGGAGTCCATATTTAACTACTGAAGATGGTCCACCCTCTACCAAAAATGGAGATTCCACGGAACAGTCAATATCCATGTACCTTTTAATATAATGAATAATTCCAGTTCAATAAACTGTTTCAAACTCAAATTTATGAAGACTTTTAAAGGCAAAGCAAAATTTCTAGAACAAGAATTCTCAACCTTTTTTTTAAACTTATGACCCAACTTAACTTCATGATCCTATAACCCAAAAATCTTTTAACTGTTTCAGGTTTTAAAAAGTATGTAAACCAGAATAAGTTTGTTTTTAAAGTCCAGTGTTGTACATTTCCTAGTTTCCCTCTATTCATAACAAAAATCATTCCATTAATTCACCCTTTTTTTTGTTTGTTTTTTAGCTTATTTTTACAAATACTGGCCATGATTCTAAGTATTTTAGCACACATTTAAATGTTATGTACACATGTATAAATCCCATTCCAAATAAGTAAAGCACCAAAATCATATAACACAGTTATGTAGAGGGAAAATCTGAAAGGCCAATGCACTAACAGAGATCAAACTAGCTGAAAAGGCATTCTTCAAATACATCAGAAACAAGAGGAAAACCAAGGACAGTTTAGGACCCTTACTCAACAAAGAGGGTAAAACAATACATGAAAATGTAGAAATGGCAGAAGAACTAATTTCTTTGTTTCAATCTTCACTGAAAAGGTTGATGGAGATTTGATGTCTGATGTAGAGGAGGGCAACAGGAATGAGATAAGGTCAGCAGCCACAACAGGGAAAGAGCAAGTTAAAAATTACTTGGACAAACTAGATGTCTTCAAGTCACCAGGGCCTGATGATATGAGTACTCAAGGAGCTGACTCAGGAGCTATCTGAACCATTAGCTATTCTTTGAAAAATCATGGAAGACGAGTGAGGTCGCTGAGGGCTGGAAACGGGCAAATATAGTGCCCATCTACAAAAAGGGAAATAAGAGCAATCCAGGGAATTAAAGGCCAGTGACTTTAACCTCTGCACCAGGAAAAATAGTTGAACAGATAATTAAGGAGTCAATTTGCAAACATCTAGAGGAGAATAAGGTGCCTAGGCCTAGCCAGCAGAGATTTCTAAAAAACCAGTCATGGCAAACCAACTTGATAGCTTTCTATGATGTGGTAACGAGCCTTGTGGATAGAGGAGAAGCAGCAGATATGGTACAGCTAGACTTTAGTAAGACATTTGATACAGTCTCACACCACATTCTTATTAGTAACTAGGGAGATACAACCTACTGTAAGATGGGTGAGAAACTGGCTAGATAACCGCTCCCAGACGGTAGTTACCAACCATTCACATTCAGGCTGGAAGGATGTAACAAGTGGGGTGCCACAGGGTTCTGCCCTGGGTCCAGTTTTGTTCAATATTGTCATCAGTGACTTAGATGATGGTGTAGAGAGCAAACTTACAAAGTCTGCAGATGCTCCCAAGCTGAGAGGGTTTGCAAGTACTTTGAAGGGCAGGATCACTATTCAAAATGATTTGGACAAACTGGTGAAATGCTGAGAGATTAACAGAATGAAATTCAATAAAGTACTCCACTTAGGGTTGAACATACAAAATGGATAATGACTGCCTATGAAGAAGTGCTGCAGAAAGGGAGCTGGGTGTAACAGCGGATCACTAGCTAAATATGAGTCAGCAGTATAATACTGCTGGGGGGGGGGGGAAAAAAAGCAAATGACATTTCGGGGTATATTAACAGGAGTCCTGTAAGACATGAGAAATGATTCTTCTGCTCCACTCTGCACTGATTAGGCCTCAACCTGAGTACTGTGTCAAGTTTTGGGCACCTTACTTCAAAAAGGATGCACAGAAACTGGAAAAAGTCCAGAGAAGGGCAACAAAAATGGTTAGAGGTCTGGAAAATTTGACCTATGAAAGAAGATTGAAAGATCTGGGTTTCTTTAGTCTAGAAAAAGGACACTGAGTGAGGATATGAAAACAGATTTCAAATACATAAAAGGTTGTTATGAGGAGGAAGAAAAAAAAATATTCTCCTTAATCACAGATGATAGGACAAGAAGCAACGGGCTTAAATTACAGCAAGGGAGTTCAGCCTAGACATTAGGAAAAAATTCTTAACTGTCAGAGTGATTAAACACAGGAATAAGTTGCCTCAGTAAGTTGTGGAATCTCCTACACTGGAGATTTTTAAGAGCAGGATAGACAAACAACTATCGGGGATTGTTTAGTAGGGAGGGGGGCTTGGTCGTGTCATGAATGCAGGGAACTGGACTCAATGACCTCTCATGGCCCCTTCTAGTTAGTGTGATTCTATAATTCTATATGTTTTAATGCTTTGCTGAATCCAAGCATTAGTCATTATTCAGAAATTTTAAAAGTTTATGTAAATAAGTTTCAGTCTATGAGTTGTCTGTGAACATTCATTACAACTATCAGCTATATTTTATTTATGGTGCACGTACAGGTCCCTTGAGACACTTGGTTTTGTTTCTACTTTGTCACTGAATGGCTAAAGCTTTTTAATTGAGAAACATAAGCCTTGTCCACATAAAAATATTCCAGTTTCCATACAAAGAGTTCAGTGACACCACAAACATTGGTGCAAAAAAAAAAAAAAAATTAGTTTCCACAGACATTCACAAATAGCAAAAACATACATACACAACACAAACAATACAAACATGGTCAAAGTGAACAGCTGTTAATAATTTGAACAAGTGGCCCAATATACCATTATATAATATTTGCACAAGTCTAACTTTTATTGCAAATGCATATAAATTTGAAAATCCCATCTTTTAAGAAGGTAAAGTATTATCAAACATTCCTTAAATAGACATCATCCAGTGTTTTATATTCAATAAACTTTGCTGCTGTAACTATTTCTCAAGCTATCTTCCTAGCTGTAACCAGAATTAGGCACTTTTTAAATAAAAGCTATTGTTGAAAGATTTTGTAGCAAACCAGGTGAACAAACAAACCCAAACAGCTTTTCAACCCACTCGTTTAGACTTTTAAAAAAACAAAAAACATCTATAGTGACTTTTTTCATTTGTTTGTTTATACGATAAGAGGACCTCCTCACTACTTAAAACAAAAGTTAAAAGAAACCCAGCAACAATTCAGTTTAAAAATAAACATGAAGCAATTTAATTTTCAATAGGCGAAGATGACCAAATATTTTGTAAATACACACCTACACCTGCAATTGCTTACTAAAGAGTAAACAGGCTGGTAGTCAGATTTTAAAAGGTATTCAGCTGCCTAAACATGGAAATGTGTCTAGCAGAGTTTTCAAAAATGCCTAGGACCCTAATCCCAACTGATTTCAGTAGCTATAAAGCACTTAAATACTTTAAAAAACTAGCCAATTTTACTCCTCCTCCTCCTCCAATCACATTCCAAATATAGAACTATTCAGCCAACTTTGCCTCGGTTGACTTCTCTGTAACCTTTTACCCAGCAAAAATATCCCAATCTTCTATATAATTTCTGTCATCTATATGTCCAAATGTTTCCAAATGAGAATTGCACAGATAAACATTTGAACTAACCTGTTGAAGGGGAAATACAACAATCATCCTCTACTGATTGGCCATAAAGATCATCATCTTCAAAATCTAAAAGGCAGAAACAGTAAAATTAATCAGTAGAAAATATTTAACAAGTATGCAATGTTTAAAATCAATTTCTTAAATAACATTTTTAAAAACCCACTCCCCAACTGTATTATAATAATTATGCTTCTCTGATATTTCTAAGATAGATCAATAAAAAGTGTCTTGTTAATCAGCTATAAGGAAAAATAGTAATGTTTATAGTGTTAATATTCAATATGCTATTCACTGGGCAGTGAAAAAAAAATCAAGAACCCTCTGTTTCTATTCCTCCTTAAAATAGAACCTAAACATACCATGGGACTTCAGATATATGCAAAAATTTCAAAGAACAGGATCTCATGATCTTTGTAAACTTTAGTTCCCTTTATTGCGCATAAGTATAGGAATATATGCAGCCACAAAACACTAAGCTGCATTTTTTCTACTAGAATATTTAACTTTATGGACAAATTTATAAAATCATGTACCCAAAGTACTTTAACGTGTACTCAACATTCACACATGCAGGGAGGCTTAATATAAGATACCACATTAGAACACTTATCCAAAATGAAATGCTAACAACTGTACTTCTATTACTATGCTATAACATATAGTACATAACAGAAAATTGTACTAAAAAAGCAATTATTTCAACCAAAGGGGTAAATTACACACTCTACCTCTCTCATAATAAAAGAACAAAGCACATTCACTGACACTGTAAAACAGTCATTTAAAAAGCTTAAGCATATTAATTAACCTGTGAAACTCATCAATACAAGACGCTATCAAGGACAAGATTTTAGCAGGACTTAAAATGAATCAGCCATTTATATGGATAATGAGAAAATATCGTTACATTACAAAGGAAAAAAACAGAAGAGATGAAAATTCTCATGCTTCAAGGTATAAACAAGTAACAGGTGTTAAGAGGGAACTTTTCTTACAACCTAGTTATCCACCTGGGGATCTCTCACATCTTCCTTCAAGAATCCAATATTGGATACAGGATTCTGGAGACAAGATACGGAATGAGCTAGATGGACCACGAGTTTGAGCTCTAATGGCAATTATCATATGTGCAAACCAGCAACAGGTATGTCAAATTATACATCAATATGCTATCTAAAACTGCCCTGCATTCGACCCTCAAAAATTACATCTTTTTGGACATGAACTACCAGATTTATTGATAAGTAAGTGTGGCAAATACTACTATATTCATTTTTACCCATTTGCAAATTGCTCCCTCCCCTTCTGTATTTATTATTTCTAATTTTTGAAAAGGTAAAGCAGAACTGCAAAATTATTAAGAAAGCAAGCCTGCCCTTGAGAACTTATACTGCAGCAAATGAACGCAAAGGTGGTCTGATTTTGCAATGAAAAGAAGATGGCTTTAGGGTCTTTGCCACACTCATGTTTTCCCCTAAAAATACCTCTCTCTTCCACATTCAGTGCAGCTCCAGCAAAGAAAGCAATGATGGAAAAGCTAGTGCAGAGAAAGGCCAATGACTGTCTGTGACTTAGCAATGGGTAGAGCCCTGTGTAAATACAAAATCTATATCCACATCCATCTGCAATCCATAGAAACTGTCGGCAGCTAAATGCAGTGTGTTGCCGATATCACCATGAGGTCATTCAGATATGCTATGGGGCTTCACCATGGTTATGAACCTCAATGGCATCAACTGCAGCAAATTTTAGGACAGAAATCCAATAAATATACTATGCGTACAAATGGCCTTTCGTGTCCCAAATTTCAAAGACTAATGATCTTCACTGCTAGAATGCAAAAGATTTGATGTTCCCAGTCCTGCATCAGTCTTTTTTTTAATTACTATTTACTTAGACAAAAATAGAAAATAACATCACCACGCAACTTGCAAACTCAAAGCAAAACTCTAATTACTGTACAAGTAGCATGCCCCATAATGAGTGCACACATACACGCACACAAAACTAAGATAAACTGGGATATAGCTCAATTTGTAGACCAAGTTTCTGATGTTCATAAGATATTAATTACCCACATATAGCATTAAAGACCCCCCAAGCCAGCACTTATGCAAGTACAATACATATTCGCAGATAAGCCTATCAGCACATAAGCCAACCCCTGATTCTGAGGCCCCAAAACAGTAAAAATTGGGTGACCCGCATACAAACCAAGGTCCACCAGTGGCCTCAGCCCCTAACCCTTCCCACCCTGCACTTCCAGCTTCCCCCAGAGTCCCTAACACTCTCCTTAAACCCCCAACCCCTGCTGCCACTTTTCCCCAACACCCCCCAGCCACTGCTTTTCCCCAACAACCCCCATCACCACTCTTCCCTTGCCACCACTTTATCCCTTCTGCCGCTTTACCCTACATTTCCCCTCTACTGCTCTTTCCCTGAGGCCGCATCTCCCCAACACCCCCAAACCCCGGACACCACTTTTTCTCTGCCACTGCTTTTCCCCTGACGCCCCTCCAACCCCTGCTGCTGCTTTACCCCAGCCTGCAAGACACACCCCCAGCCCCTCACACTGGCTCTCCCAGGCCAACCCCCCTCCCAGCGCCCCTCTTACTTGGCCACTCCAGATGCTGTGGTCCTACTCCTTACTATAACCCCAGTCCATGCCAACTCCCCAACATGGTCGCTCCGGCCACGTACTGAGGCTCCAGCCCAGAGCATGCTCAGTGCATGCTCAGGGCTGGAGACTTATTGGTAAAACTCCTGAGCTGGGGGGTGTCTGCTGTATTGACCTGTGTATAAGCCAAGTGCATGTTTTAAAGGCAATTTTCAGGCATAAAAATCTTGGTTTATACTCAACTATATACGGTAATTTTACAAGCACAGGCAGTGTAGCCTCAACTAAAAGAATTACTTGTGTGTAAAGATATCGACGTGTGTCCAAGATAGAGACCCAAATATTTAACAGGAAAACATAAAACCACTTAAAAGCAGGGGCATTTGTAGAGTTTAGCCCCTACACAGACTAGGCAAAACTAAATTAATCTCCATAGGCTGGAATAACCAAATTAGAGTAATCCTTAGGCAAGTTTTAGGGGTGTTTTTTTTTTTTTTTTTATAGAATCATAGGGTTGGCAAGGACCTCATAGGTCATCTAGTCCAAACCCCTGCTAGAGGCAGGAGCACTCCCACTAAACCATCCCAGTCACGGTTTTGTCCAGCCAGGCCTTAAACACCTCCAAAGATGGAGACTCCACCACCTCCCTCAGCAGCTCATTCCAAGGCTTCACCACTCGCCTAGTAAAGTTTTTTCTAATATCCAGCCTCAACCTCCCTAACCGCAATTTTAGACCACTGCTCCTCATTCTGTCCTCTGTTATTACCGAGAACAGTCGAGCTCCATCTTCCTTAGAGCATCCCTTCAAGTAGTTGAAGGTTGCTATCAAATCCCCTATCAATCTTCTCTTCTGCAGACTAAATAAGCCTAATGCTTTCAGTCTTTCCTCATAGGGCTTGTGCTCCAACCCTTTATTCATTTTGGTTGCCCTCCTCTGAACTCTCTCTAGCATGTCCCTGTCCTTTTTGTAATGGGGAGCCCAAAACTGAACACAGTAGTCTAGATGTGTTATATTAGGTTAATTTCCTCCAGCGATGCAAACTCCTATTGCAGACGCTCTGGACTGACGCAGTGCAACTTACACTGACATGGTTTACAGCAATAAATTATACGCCCCACTAGTACCACACCTCTTTTACACAAGTGTCGCACAACCGTATGAGGAGGTTGTGCCACTATAGCTGCACAAATGAAAAATGAGGAAGAGATCTTAAAGCTTAAGACAACTTGAAACTCTTACTTTCATAATACAGACAGAGTGAATGGATTCAAATTAAACCTGAATTCCTGCAAGAAACTAACCCTGGGTTAAAAAGAGCAGTCATTATTTAAAATTCCTGATACAGAAACAGTGTGGTGACCAACTAATATAAATAGTAGTGTAGGTAAACAGGACAGCATACAAAAGACAACTGAACCAATATAAGTGGTGATAATAATGCAGTTATCCCAAAGCAAACTCACTTGAAGTGAAACTAACAAGGAGTCTGGTGGCACTTTTAAAGAGCTGCAAGTTTATTTATTGCATGAGCTTTCATGGGAGAAAATCCCACTTTGAAGATGAGGATCTTATTTAAAATAGACAGAGCATTAAACATTCTCATAATAAGACAGGCTGACTGGAAACCAGGCCCTTTATTGCATACCCTGTGCACTCATTTTTCAGAAAACTCTGCATCTTCCACAGGAGGTTAATGACAGCAGGCAACCTCAAGTAACCCCTCCCTGATGTTTCAAAGTGCTTGTGACGTCATAAATGAGACTGTACACTCAGGGAAAAAAAACAAAAAAACAAAAAACAAGGAGTCTTGTGGTACTTAAAGACTAAAAGATTTATTTTTCGCATGAGCTTTTGCAGGAGAAAATCCCATTTCATCAAATGCTTCAAAGATTTTCTCCCACAAAAGCTCATGCGAAAAATAAATCTGTTAGTCTTTAAGTGCCACAGGACTCTTTTCCCTTTTTTTGGTTGTTGTTTCGGGGTTTTTTTTCTGAACTAGACTAACACGGCTGCCCCTTTGCAGCTCTGCACTCGGACCACAGCAGGCTGGGTAAAAACGAGCTCATCTTCAAGTAGCTTTGCAGGGAAGGCCATCCACCTGAAACCTCCTCCGTTTCAAACACGACTAGAAAGAGTAAAGCCCCACCCCCGCTTCCCCCGCTGATTTCTGGCCTCTTCAAAAAATCATGTTTTTCCACTACTAGTCGTTTTTCTCTCCCCAGCCGAGCGGTGAGAGGCCCACAGAGCTGGCAAGGGGGAAGCGAGAAATAACCCTGCCGCCAGATAAGCTGCTGCGGGAACGAGCCCAGAAGTCAGTGGGAAAGCCTCCCCCCGCCCCTCTCATTCCTGCCAGCCTGGGGCCTTGCAGCCCCACCGCCTCCGCCCGGCAGACAGACGCCTAAACGCCGCTGGGGGGGTCCCGACAGGGACCCAGGAGGCGGGGTGGGGGCGCCTCGCTACCTTCGTCGTAGTTATAGCCTCGGACGTTCCTGTGCCGGGCCATGGCGGCGGCGGCGTCGCTCGCCCTCGCTGGCGTGAGCAGCCGCAGCCCTAGGCCGCCATCTTGGTCCCCGCCGAATCGCCCGGTGCGCAGGCGCGAAGGGCGTGTGCCGCGTGTTTGCGCATGCGCCGTGTTACCGGCTCGTGTCAGGCTGCGGGTGGGGGCGGGGGTATTTCCAGGACGGCGCGTGGCCAGCTTCGGCGCTTGCGCGTCTGGCGGCCGAGGCGGTGCGGCTCCGAGCGCAGCGTGACGCACCTTCCGGCCCCGCCCAATCGGGCTGTGGCGCCCGGTGTTGGTTCACACGTGTTCCCGCCGCGCCTGACACGTGCGGGCTCCAGCCCCTCAGTCCACGCGCACCTGCCTTGCCGCGCCTGCTCGGCCCTAACCCGGCCTGCAGGCACCTGTCAGCCCCTGCCCCTGCCTCACTGTCAGCCAGGGACTGCCCTAACACTTCCTGCGGCCCCCTGAATTTCCCAACACCCCCAGTTGTCAGCTAGTAACAGTGTCACACCAATT
>ML682021.1:15114981-15132022 GCA_007922195.1 Podocnemis expansa
CACCCCTCCTAGTTCCCAACACCCCCAAGTTGTCAGCTAATAAGTGTTATACCAATTTAGTGAGCACCCTTAACATCCCCCACACCCTGCCTAATTTCCTAACCCCCCAAATTGTCAGCTAGTAACAATGTTATTCCAGTTTAGTGAGCACCCCAACACTGCCCCCCAGTATCAAGTTCTGGAGAAGCTGCTGGCAGGGTCCCACCTAATCCACAATACTCTCCCTGCTTTACCCTGCACACTGGCTCCATCATCCCCAATCCCACATACCAGCCATGCTGTCCCCTTCCATAGACACAGACCATGCCCATCTGCCAGATGTGTGCAGCTCCCTGCCCCCCTCAAGCTGCCCCCACACTGTACCACTGCCTCGATACCCATCAAGGATTTCCCAAAACCTCCCCTGAATTTTCTCAACACCCCACCCTCAGTTGTCAGTAATGTGCAGTGTGTCACCCAGTCACTGGTTGGAATGACTGAACTGAACTCACTAAGCAGGGGGGTCAAATGTCAGGTGGATTCTTGGTAGAGATGGGGAGGGCACAGGGGTTTTGTCTGGTGGCAGGGCAATCCCTAGATGGGTGCAGGCCCCCAGGCAAATCGTCCTCTGCGGGGCCTCCACTCAGCCCTGCTCTCTGCACTGGGGGGCAGGGCTGGCCAGCCCAGAGGAGAGGGACAGACCTGCTTCACATCTGCGCCAGGGAGAGCTGGCCAAAAGCGGTAGCTGGATTCAGTGCTCTTGCTCTCCCCACTCCACCTGCGGCCATGCGTGGTGCCTTCAGCTCTGTGCCGGAGGCAGCGGGCAGGGGGTGGAAGGCAGGGGGTCCTAGGCTGCCTCCCACCCCCTTCCTGTTGCCTCCGGACAGGGGAGCAGGAGTGCTGAGCCCGGCTCCTGCTTTGCCCAGATCACCCCATCTCCCAAGTGGGGAACAGCTGGCTGTGGGGGGCAGCAGTTCGGGCCCCATGGGACCACAGGCAATTGCCCCCCCCACCCCAACAGCCCTGCTTGATGGTATGGGTTCTGTCTAGCAGAGCCATAACTACAACGGAGCCAATGGGGCTTTGCCCCAGGCACACGGAACAGCTCAATAGAGCCGCTCTATTAAAACCGGCCCCGGCCCCAAGCACCGCTAATTGCAAGAGGCACAGTCCAATCGGAACACACCTCAGGCACTGAAATAGCATGTTACTGCTCTGCCGTCTAGTTACAAGCATTATTAATCAGCTTTATCATTTAACAAGGATTGAGCTGGTCAAATAGTGCTTGTAAGATCTTTTGTTATTTTAAGTGACCATGATGGCTGGAATCACTGATGATCAGGTGTAAGCTTTTCTAGTGCATAGACCTGCTGTGGGACAGTCCCATTGTTTCTGTGGAGAGGCTACCAGCCTGAATTCAAGTTCCCCCACTGAGACCTGAAATGACTGAGAGCTGTGAAACCTCAGAGACCTACTCCCACAGATCAGGTCACAGTAGAGGTGGCAGCAAAAGAAGACATGTAAGAGGCCATCCAGAAGAATGATGGAATGAACAACTCAGCCAACAACAGTGACCAGAATAACAGGCAAGCAGCTAGAGGAACAAGCAATGTGCCTTCTTTCTCCCTCTTCTCTGCCATGGCAGGTGAATTTGTGCGAAAGCACCTCTGAACTGTGGAGTTCCAAAGGGGTATCTCTGTTATTCTAGTCCAGCAAAACAAACAAGGAGTCTGGTGGCACTTCTAAAGACTAACAAATGAAGAAGTGGGATTCTCTCCCACAAAAGTGCATATGATAAATAAATTTGTTAGTCTTTAAAAGTGCCACCTGACTCCTTGTTTGTTTTTCTGAACTGTGGGTCTCCCACAGTGAGCGGCAGAGGGAGAAAGGAAGGGCACATAAAGGAACATTTGATTGTTTGACTGTTTTAGTGACTTTGCTCCAGAATGCTAGACTGGGAAACGAGTTTCCTAGGTCCAAAGCAGCAGCCATCTTAGTCTAGTTCAGCAAAAGAACAAGGAGTCCTCTCGCACGGAAAGACTAACAGTTTTATTTATCACATGAGGTTTTGTGAGAGAAAATCCCACTTCATCAGACTCTTTGAGTGTCTGACGAAGTGGGATTTTCTCCCACAAAAGCTCATGCGATAAATAAAACTGTTAGTCTTTAAGTGCCACAGGACTCCTTGCTTCATAAGTTTCCTAGTAGGCCAAGATTTTTAAATGCTTTATTTGCCAAGGTGATTTTCTGAAATCATCACTATCTGGAGAAGTCATTACCTTGGAGAGACTTTCTATACTAAACATGTTCATTTTAATTAACTTTTACAGAAGACCATGAGAATGGCCATATCTGGTCAGACCAATGTCTGTGTAGCCCAGTAACCTGTCTTCTGACAGTGGCCAATGCCAGGTGCTTCAGAGGGAATGAACAGAAAAGGCAGTCATGGATCAATCCATCCCCTGACATCCAGTCCCAGCTTCTGGAAGAAAGAGACTAGAAACATGTCAGACCATGGTGCTGCATCTATTCCTGGCCATCGCAGTTAATACCATTGATGGACCTATTTTCCATAAATTTAATCCAGGGGGTTTTTTTTTGAACACCATTATAGTTTTGGCCTTCAAAACATCCTCTGGCAAAGAGTTAAATGCGTTGGCTGTCTGTTATGGGAAGACATATTTCCTTTTGATTGTTTTAAACCTACTGCCTATTAATTTCATTGGCGGACACCTAATTCTTGTTGTGTGAAGTATTAAATAGCATTTCCCTATTTGCTTTCTCCATACCAGTCAAGGTTTTGTAGCTCTCCATCGTATCTCCTCTTAGTCGTAACTTTTCCAAGTTGAAAAGTTCCAGTTTTATTAAGCTCTCCTCAGAAGGAATGAAGCTGTTCCATAACCCTAATCATTTTAGTTGCCTTTCTGTGTACCTTGTCCAATTGTAACCAGATCTGCATGCAGTATTCAAGTTGTGCGAGTACCATGGATTTATAAAGGGGCATTATGATATTTTCTGTCTATTATCTATCCCTTTCCTTTTCTAATGGTTCCTAACATGCAGTTAGCTTTGTTGCCTGTCCCTGCACATTGAATAGACCTTTTCAGAGATCTATCCACAATGGTCTCCAGCATCTCTTTCTTGAGTGGTAACAGTTAAGTAAGACCCCATCATTTTAAATGTATAGCTGAGATTCTGTTTTCAAATGTGCATTACTTTGTATTTATCAACACTGAATTTTATCTGCCATTTTGTTGCCCAGTCACCTAGTTTTGTAAGATCCCTATGTAAACAAAAAGCCTAAAAGGACAGATACAGTGGTTCACAGAAAGCTTGAGTAGCCAACTTTGTGTGATAATCTAATAAAATAGTCATGAAACACTTTTCATTTTTACTGTGGTGCCATATAGCCCCCCTTCACTCACACAGTCCCACACCTTATTGGCCCTCACACATACCCTGAAAATTCAGTGCCTACCCCCCTCCCCACTCCAATTTCAATTCTTGGGGAAAACACTGGTACCCATATCATCAGTCCCTCTCAATCCACTGATATCCATGCCACCTACAGCCATCTATAACCACATATGTTACCAATAGATGCCTACCCACGCGCCCTGACCCCCAGCTTTCAAGCTTGGTGGGGTTAGGTTCACTTACATCATTTTAAAATTTGATTTGATTTAGATGCATAAATTAGATCATAAACTTTCTAAGGCAAGAACTGTCCCTCCCCCACCATGGGCTTATGCAGGGATTTGTACAGTAGCATCCCAGCCTTTACTGGAGCCTGCAGATTCTATTGTAAAACAATAAATAAATAATAATAAAAGGTCCAGATTCTGGTCTCTTTGTACACAAGTATCAATGAAATTGCAAGCATGTTACTGAAGAACAGAATGTGTCCTATGCGAGAAGAGGTTAAAAAGACTGAGACTGCTCATCTTGGAAAAGAGATGCTTAAGGGGGGATTATGTTAGAGGTATATAAAATTATAAATGGTATAGTGAAGTAAATAAGGAAGTGCTATTTATTTACCCCTTTATACAACACAGAAAATCAGGGGTCACTCAATAAAATTAATAGGCAGCAGGTTTAAGACAAACAAAAGGAAATATTTCTTCAAACAAGGAAGAGGCCACCTGGCAAAACTCCTTTCCAGGAGATGTTGTGACAGGCAGAACTATAAATGGATTAAAAAATGATAACATAAGGGAGGCTAGGTTCATCAATGCATATTAGCCAGAATGATCAGGGATTTGCAACTCCACCCTAATGTTGCAGGAAAAAGGGTTGCAGCCACCTCTCTGCCATGGCAAATACCTGGTCCTGCTGCACTGTATCTCTTCCCCACAAGAATCACAAGGCAAGCTCTAAAGCCTCCTTGCCCTCAGGTTTCAGACGGTGAATAAGGCATCTATCAACCCTAGGTCTACAGCAAAGCATAGTCCATACTCCACAGGTAAGTAAACCAGGTAACAAGGTTTATTAAGGGAAGGGGGCAGTCCCCAACCCTAAGGAGTACCACACAACACAGGTGCCCCAAAGCAAAACCAGGTGAAAGTAACAGAAAAAACAAACAGAAAAACCCAGTGACCCTCCCTTGCCCACAGAGTCCCCTTCCAGAGGATATTCACTGTTGGTCTTCATCTGGCTGGGCGCTGTTCAAGACAACAGTCCCTCAATGATCCTTGTCTCCTTCCAGCTCCAGGTCCTGGTGTCCTCCTAACTCGCAGCGTCTGCTTCTGGGTCGCTGGTGGCCAAGTCCTATAACAAAAGTCTCTTCACCCCAAAACATAGTCCAAAACAAATCTTCGGGGTCTTCCCAGGTCCAAAGTCTGTCTGCTTCAGGATCCGGGTCCGAAGTCCTCCAGACTTGGATCATCTTCTTCTGGCCCCAACGGGCAGGTCCAGTCCTCCGCAGCACAGACCAAAAAAGAGAGTCCAACTAGAGCTCCCAGGCAGAGACCGAGCAAGCAAACTGCTGAAAGATTCTCAGCAGCCCTCTCTCCAAGTCTCCCTGAGCTCCCCAGTCTTCGGGGTATCCCCATGAGAAGTCCCACCAAAGACCCCCCTCAAAGAGGTCTTCCCTTAAATAGCCCCAAAAGGGCCAATCAGTGGCCAGGATTTCTCCTGCCACACTGGCTGTCCATTATCATGGCACTTTCCAGAAGGTGTGCGCACAGCCCACAACTCTGCACATGACACTCAAATGATGCCCACAGCACTCAGTTACTAGCCAGACTGCCAAGTATCCCTGCACACTGTGTCCATCAACACAGATTGTGCAATCCCAGCCAGTTACATAATCATCAGTAAGGCACCCACCTCTGGGGATGGGGAAACATAAATAGAATACATACAAATATAACAATAATATAAATACAATAAAAACCCAAACTTTTCCCAACACTAAGTGTCCCTAAGTCTGTGATTGCCAGAGGCTGGAACTGGATGATAGAGGATGGATCATTTGATTGCCCCATTCTGTTCATTTCCTTTTGAAGCATCTGGCTTTAGTCACTGTCAGAAGACAAGCTACAGAGCTAAATGGATCATTGATGTTACCCAATATGACCATTCTTAAGTTCTTATTAACTGTAAAAGTTTTTTACTATAATTATGAAAACAGTTCCTACAAAAACTCTAGCAATTCCCCCTCAGTTTTTCACTGATAATGTTGGGTTGTAGATGGAGGGCTGGTGAAGTACGGAGGTTGCTTCTTTCCATTTGAGTATTTGTCTCAGCACCAGCTCTGTATCACTGTCAAACATTTTGTTAGGCACACCTGCATGACTGCATTCCACACTGGTCATAACATCTTTAGTTCAGCGCAAGAATGGCCTAAAACTGACCCATGGCCCACAGGAGTCTAGTGCCTCTGGACCAGTCAATCAAGTGGTCCCTCTATTGCCGCTTCCCCTTCTGTATCTGAGCACAGGAAAGGCTGCTGGAAGAAGCAGGAAAGCCTCAGCAGCAGACACAGATGGCGAAAGAGCCTCAATAGTGGCTGAAGGCTCCCTCATCACAGCAATCAACTCAGTGGCTGATTTACAATGAAACGCACGGTGCCCTGGTATGGAATCCCCAACAACAGGGAGGCCTGTCTGGACAAATCTGACAAATGACTAAACTTGATAAACATTGCAAGTTGTTAACTTATTCGACAAACTATGCACTACATACATTTTTTGAAGGAGTCTAACAGGGATTTTTCATCATAATTTTGTCACTGTCTCAGCAATAGCATAGCAACTATGTGTAAGTGGAGAAGTGTCATCTAGGGCAGGAAATAGGGTGTCCTCATTCTGGGGTCCTAATTCTGCAGTCATGACTGGATTATGGGATCCCAGGGCCCTGGGCTACGCACTTTTGTGGGCAGCCCAGCCAGGACCCAAGCCCCTTCCCACCTTGGCCCAAGCCAGCACTGGGGGGAGTGGAGCCCTGAAGTCAGGGGCTGCAGTGCACTCACCCCACCCTGGGCTGGCTGGTCTGCTCCCCAGGGCCAGAGACAGCTAGCATGTGGCGCAGCCTCTATTTTAGCCCTCCAGGGACCAGGATGTTGTCACCTGCCTCACTAGGACCTGGTGCAGGGGCCCCAGCCTAGAGGGCAATGCTGGAGGCTGCACCGTGCATCAGTTGGCATCATCCCCAGGAGCAGAACAGGTAGCTTGGGGATGGGGTGGGAGCACTGTGGAGCACAGCTCTGGCCCCAACAAGACAAGCCCTTCCAGTGCACGTAGGGCCCCTACCCAGCATCCTCCAGCTCCCACTGGCACTGCACTGGCCTGAAAGTGGTGGTGGAGGCCAGATCAATGCAAGGGCCGAGTTTGGGGCCTAGGTCTGCAGCCTCTAAAGCCCCCTTGTTGATCTAGCCCTGTTCGCAATGGGCACCTCCCTGACTCACTAATTATTGCATATACCAGTACAAAGTAATACAACTTATTAAATGAACAGCAATCAAAGATCAAATAAAAAATAAAGAAAAGAGGAGAAAGGTTAAAGCAAACACGTGGTCCCCTTCGCCTCAGCAGAGGGGCACCACACACAGTATCTCTGGGGTGCAGGGCCAGTCCTACCATACAGGCAACCTAGGTGGTCGCCTAAGGTACCAAACAGTAAGGGGCACCCAGGGCTGTCCTTTGGGAGGAGAAGGGGCGAGAGGGGCAGTCGCTCCTGCCCTGTGGGCCCCACACTGTCATGCCATGAGCAAGGCAGTGCAAGGTCCACACCACTGCCCCCATGGCTGCACAGTCCCTCTCCCCCTCCTTGTTGTCTTTGGTATGGAGCCGAAGGCAGCAGGGAAGGGGGGCAAGAGCACAGAGCCAGCCTCTGCTCTGGGCAGGCTTGCCCCACCCACAGGGTGAGGAACAGCTGGCCCAGTGCAGAGTGGGCCAGCCCAGAGGCCAGGCTCTGCTCTCCCACCGCTCCCCTGGGCCAGCTGTTCCTCCCTGGGGGCGAGGAGGGCCAGCACAGAGGTGGGGCAGGAGAACAGAGCCCAGACACCAGACTGGCCAGCTCCACCCCCAGCTCAAGGGAGAGACGAAAGTGCAGGGCCAGCCTCTGGGCCAGCCTTCCTCCCCCCACTCCGCACAGTGCAAGGGGTGTCTGGGGGGGGGCATATAGGCCAGTTGCCCCAGGCCCCGCACCCTCCTAGGGATGGCTCTGAAGGCAAGCAGGAGGGGTTGGGAGGCAAGGGAGCCCACCATCCAGCTCATGTGGCTCAGGCCACCACAAGCAGGAGAATGCCAAAATCACAGGTGTCTAGGGCAGTGGTTCCCAAGCAGTGTGCCGGGGCACACTGGTGTGCCACGGGAACACCCAAAGCGCACTGTGAGCATCCCGGAGAGCTGGAGTTAAAGTTCCTTCCCTGCTCAGCCCAGCCACCTGGGCTTTGCACGGCTGGGAAAAGGCAAGGGTTAAAGTAAAGGGGAAGACACCAGAACACAGTTCCAGGGCCCCTATTTTTAGACGGGCAGCATTCCAGTCCCCTTTAAAAACAGAGGAAGGCACTAGAATGGGGAGTTTCAGGGTTCCCCCTAAAAACAGCAGGAGCAGCCAAAACGCATTGTTCAGGTGGCTCCACCTTAAAGCTGGCTCCATCTTATGCCCAGCCAGCAGAGAGCTGGGGGAGGCTGGGAGTGTGTGAATCTCCCCCTGTAGGGCAGAGCAGCTCCTGTCAGCCTGCCTGCAAATAGGCCAAGTAAGGGCTTTGGGCGGGGGGGGGGACGCTGCTGGGGGTTGTGTGGGGCAGGTGTGTGTGTGTTGCAGAGGTGGATTTGTAGCAGAGGGTGTGTGGCTGGGTTGTGGGGTGGCTGGTTGATTGGGGGTGTGGGTGGCTATGTGTTGGGGGGTGTAGCAGGGGGCTGGAGGGTCCATCACAGGCAGAAGGGGACTGCGGGAGGGGAGGACAGGACCCACTGGGGTGGGAGGGAGCAGCACTGGAGTGAGGATTTGCCCTGGGTGGCAGTGAGCCACTGTGGAGAAGGGGGAAGTCGATGCTGCGCCCTGCTCCCTTGTCCTACCTTCCCACCCACCCCCAGGTTTCCCCCTGCCCCCCCCCACAAAGCAACGCTTGTTCTCCCTTCCTCTCTCCTCTCTTGCCACCCTTGTGCTGTTCCCCACATGGCTGCCCTTGTCCTCTTTTGCCACTCCTGCCCTGCTCTGCTCTCCAGACTCACTGCTGCCACTGCACACAACTCCTGACGTCCTGTGTTTTGCCACCCCTGCTCTGCTACCCCTACTACCCCACATAGCAGCATTTTAGAAACACTGTGCCATGGTTCATGAATATTCATAAATAATTTAAGTTAATTTGAATGTTCATGAGGTTTTTAATGGTAATGTGCCTCAAAAAATTTGAAGGTCTCAAGATGTGCCACGGCAGAGAAAAGGTTGGGAACCACTGGTCTAGGGCACCAAAAAACCTTGGGCCAGCCCTGCTGGGATGTAAAGTATGTTCATAGTCTGTTCTTAACACGTCTCAGGCCTCCTGCCCAGGCCCTGACTGCACTGCAGGGATACAGAGAGTCAGACACTTTCTCTAGCAGTGGCCACATGCCCTGAGCTCTAGGGGCCAGGGCCTGTCTCCCCAGCATCAACCCTTCTATCGGGTTCACAATCCCCCTTCCAGTCTGGCCTGTAGGCCTCTTGGCTGGTGAGGTCCTTTTGCGCTGGGCTCCAGCCAGGGTCTCCCTCATTCTTCTCAGCTGCTCACCACACTTTGCTTTAGTCATCATCCATATTTTTTATTTTCATACGTTTTTTACATCAACATAATGCAGGGCTTGGATCGCCATGGCATCTGTGATTTTGCCCTTGCCACCTACCAGTGCCCCAGTAGCCAGGGAAGCAAATCCCCCTGGTGCCTAAAAAAAGGAGCCAGCAGCACTAACAGTTTCAGGACCACTGCCTTTTACCCTCCCCCACCCCCACTCCAACTTCTGAAAGCGCCCACAGCAGCAGGTTCAGCACCCTCCCCCCTTTTTTTTTTGCACACTGCCTGTTGGCGGCCAAGGCAGTTTTTTGGTGGTAGAGGGCCATGTGTGCACCATACCCGCTCTGAAAGCCTTGGCAGCATTTCAGTGGCAGGGGCCCCTTCACTGCTACACACCTAGGTGCCTCAGTTTTTAGGCTGACCCCAAGGAGTGCAGCAGATTTTCTGAGGCCTGGCATAATGCAAATACAAGCTTTCATCTAAACCTGAAGTTCTCCTTCGGGTGCTGCTCACATCATTCAGTTACAGGTGTCTACATGCCATAGCAGCACACAGTAGCTTGGAAAGTATTCAGCCTCAGCCTATCAGGTCAGGGCACACAGCCAACGCCCCCCCGCGCCGCGACCATGGCTATATAGGTGAGCATGACCCTGACCCTCCCAGTTCCTTTTTCCACCCTCAGCAATGGTTTTAGATCAACCAAGAAACTTTCACAAGCAAGTGCCTGTCTTCTACCGCAAAATCCAAGATGCTTGGTTTCAAACCATGCTTGGGATGCTGTAAAGCTTTCCCTCTCGATGATCCACACGAGAAATGTCTCGCATGCCTAGGTAAGTTCCACCTTGCCAAGAGCTACCTTATCTGCCAGTCCTTCAAAAGAAGGACTCGCAAAGACAGAGAGCTGCGCCTCCAATCCCTTGTTGGGAGCAGTGCACATGCCTCTGATGCCGCCCGAGCCGTGAGTGCTCCGCTGGCTCACAAATCGGTCCGGGCACCGGAGCACTGGGACCGGCCCTTGGCGCCGAGCTCAAAGTCTCAGTCAACACCCTCATTGGTACTGTTAGGGTGCCCAACACCTCAGTCACCGAACCAACCCGACGACATGCTGAAAGCGGTGCTATCAACAGCACCATCAATGCCGCAGGCCTCCGCGACAGTGTGGGCGTGGTCCCAGGACCCAGTGCCAGTACTGCGGAAGAAACCCAGATTGATGCCAACCAAGATACCGGGAACCCAGTCAGCACAGGAATCAGTACCACGCACTAATCCGGTACCACCCAGCCTACCATCGGTACCACAATCCGGCACCGAGGACTGCTCCCTTGCCTCTTCTCCTCGCTCCTCCCAGGACCCATCTGTACCATGCTCCTAAGACCTGGGGGCCCCATCACACAGCTCGGCGCTGGCTTCACCCCCAGCCTCCGTCCGCTCTTCCCCCTCACCCAAAATGGTACCAGGGGGCAGAGAACACTTAGGGAAATGGTGCAGCAAGCGCTTTCCCTTGCCCAAACCATGACGCAAGAAGGGATTGTTGGGACCGTCTGGGCCAGTGGAGCCTTCCCTTTCTGGTACTGCACAGACTCCACAACCTGGTTGAGGCCATTCTCCTCCATGCCGCCTTGAGGCCAGAGCATCTTTCAACGAGTGGTAGCATGACTGGCTGGACATGGCAGCCAACGCTACCTCAACTTCATGGCACCATTCAGTCCAGTCTCCCTTCCAGACCCTGGATTCAGATTTCTCGGATGATGAGCCTGACCCCTAGCAGATCGCGGACTCAATCTTCCTCCTCACCAAATGAGCACACTTTTGAGAGACCGATTGATTGTAACGAAGACTCTCGCACCCACCAGGATTTGCTCCACCTCATGGCAGCAAACCTGAAGCTGGAACTAGGGGCTGTCCAAGAGGAAACCAATCCCCCCTTCAACGTCGGGCGTAGGGCCCCACCCGCCAAGGTGTCTGTCCCTCTCCACGAAGGGGTGTACAGCATTGTCAAGGCCTGTTGGCAAATCCCATCCTCGATTCCGCCAGTATCAAGGATTGCAGACCGGAAGTACCACGTCCCTCAGGACAAGTTCTCCTTCCTCTTCCAGCACCCCACTCCAGGGTTGCTGGTCGTCAATGCTGTGAGCCAGAAAGAAAGAAAGGGCCAACCATGCTCCACCCTCAAAAATAAGGAGGCAAGAAAACTCAACCTATTGGGCAGGAAGGTTTACTCTACAGCAGCCTTACTGCTGCGCATAGCGAACCACTCGGCCCTCATGACAAGGTGTATCTTTAACCTCTGGAGTGCCAGAAAAGGCTTTCGTGGCATTATCCCTAAGGATCACCTTAGGGACTTTGACACAATGCTCAAGGAAGGGGAAATGGCATCCAGGCATGCTTTGGTGGCTATCTGGGATGCTGTAGATACAGCTGATCATACGATGGCATCTGCTGTGGTAATGCACCGCTTGGCCTGGCTCCAGGGCTTGGGCCTACCACCGCAGCTTGAACTTATGATTCAGGAACTGCTGTTTGAAGGCCCTGACCTCTTTGCTGAGTCCATGGACGCGGAACTCTATGACATGAAGGACTTGAGAGCCACGGTCCAGTCGCTCGGGATTTACACCCCACAACCTTGCAGATTCTCTCTAAAACACCATCAACTCCTACATCAGCAACTGAAACAACAGATTCAACTGCAGAGTCCATTCCCGAGGTCCCTCCAATTTCTCCAGCGCCATCTTGGGGACATGGACAAGGACAAGGTCCGTTCAACCAACAGTGAGAAGTCCCATGCCCCACAATCAGGTAGGCAGGGGCAGCCCTCTGAATGCTCGTCAGAAAAGAATCAGCATTTTTGACAATTACAGTACGGGCAGCGAACTCATGACCCGACCAGTCCCCAACTGCTTGCACCGCTTCATCCGTCACTGGGCAAACATCACATCCAACCAGTGGGTCCTCAAGATGGTCATGGAGGGGTATCGTATTCAATTCCTTTCAATTCCCCAGGACAGAAAACTGCTCCCTCGTCCAACTCTCAGAAACAGAGAACTGCTCCACCTGCTCGAGATCGAATGCCAGAAACTCCTCTCCCTTGGAGCCACAGAAAGGGTCCCCAAGTGGGAGAGGGGAAAGGGGTTTTACTCCCGATACTTCCTGGTCCTGAAACCCTTTGGCCCATTTTAGATCTCAGAACCTTAAACCAGCACATAAGGAGAATACAATTCCACATGGTTTCACTATCTCAGATCCTCCCATCTCTGTCTCCTGGGGATTAGTTCGTGGCCCTTGATCTAAAAGATGCCTACTTCCATGTAGCCATACAGCCCCACCACAGGCGGTTCCTAAGATTCATGGTGGGGAGCGACCACTTCCAGTTCTCCTCTCTCCCCTTTGAGCTTTCCCTGGCCCTCAAAATGTTCACAAAGTGCATGGTGCTGGTCACGGTGTACCTGCGCAAATGGGGCATAAGAATTTACCCCTATCTAGATGACTGGTTAATAGTCGGGAAATCAAGTTTCCAAGTAGAGACCCATGTCAGAGCAGTAGTGAGGCTCTGTGACTATCTCGGCCTCCACATAAACCAAGAAAAGTCAAAAGTGTGCCCATCTCAAAACATAGAGGTCATAGGGGCACGCCTAGACGCCTGCAAGGAGTTGGCATTCCTACCCCTATCCAGATTTCGGCCCATCTGTAACATCATTATGGAGCTGCAGATGTCCTGCGTGACCACAGCCCACTGGTGCCTGCAGCTCCTCAGCCACATGGCAGCCTCCAGCTCAGTCATCCAGATGGCACGCCTGAGAATGAGGCTTTGCCAGGTATGGCTCTCCATGGTGTTCCACATACAGAGGGACTCCTTAAACAAGGTACTGTCCATTCCCAGAACACTCTGGGGACACTTCAGATTTGGAAGGATCCCAGTTTTGCCATGGGGAGCATTCCCTTCAAAGACCTCAGGCCCTCAGTGACCTTAATAACACATGCCTCGAACTTAGGGTGGGGTGCCCATATCTCTGAGGGACTCTCCACTCAGGGACTCTGGCCTTACATGAACAGCCCTCTCCACATAAACATGAAGGAACTACGGGCCATCTGACTAGCCTGCACGACCTTCCTGGACAAGTTAAAGGGCAGGTCAATCTAGATTTGCACGGACAACACCACAGCCATGTTCTATATGAACCAGCAAGGGGGGGGCTGCTCTCCTCCACTTTGCGAGGAGGCGTGCAAACTCTGGGAGCTGGCCATACAACACAATTTCACTCCAGTGGCCTTCCAGCTACTGGGGGTGGACAACGGGCTAGAGGACTCACTAAGCAGAAAGCCCCTAGTGAACCACGAGTGGTCCCTCCACAACAAGGTGTTCTCCTTCCTGATAGACAAATGGCGCCCACTCTAGATAGACTTGTTTGCAACACAGCAGAATTGCAAGTGTCCCCAGTTTTGCTCCCTCAGGGGCTGGGAGGAGGGGTCTCTCAGTGATGCCTTCCTCAATAGCTGGTCAGGGCCCCTGATGTATGCCTTCCCGCCGGTACAGAGTGTTCTCTTGAAAATCAACAGGGATGGAGCGAACATGATACTGATAGCTCCAGACTGGCCCAGACAGCATTGGTTCCCACTCCTGCAGGACATATCCATAGAGACACCAGTCCTCAGTGGGAGGACCTCCTGACACAGGACTCGGGGGGCCTTCGGCACCCAGACCCAGGCTGTCTACTGACAGCCTGGATGCTCTCTGGCTCAGCGAGCAGGAGAGAGTCTGCTCGGACAGGGTTAAGAAGGTCCTGGTTGGTAGCAGAAGACTGTCCACCAGATCCATGTATATAGCCAAATGGAAGCATTCCTCCATTTGGGCACAGGACAAAGGGATAAATCCTATATCAACTCCAATACACCTGATCTTTGACTATCTGTTAGACCTCAGAGACAGTGGCCGCTCTACTTCCTCACTGAGAGTACATTTAGTGGCAATCTCTGCCCTTCACAAGAATGTGGATGGACAATCAGTCTTCTCCCATCCCACTTCTGTCAGATTCCTGAAAGGGGTGGAGAGGCTTTCCCCCAACCCCATAAGGCCACCCCACCTTGGGACCTGAATGTCGTGCTCCTGGCAATGACAGAGCCGCCCTGTGAATCCTTGGACTCAGCCACCCTGCTGGTCCTGTCCTGGAAGGTGGCCTTCTTAGTAGCAATCACCTCTGCTAGAAGGGTTTCAGAGTTGAAAGCCCTCTCCTTGGAACCCCCATATATGAGGTTGTACCCCGATAAAATGGTTTTACGTCATCACCTATCCTTCTCCCTAAGGTGGCCACCCCCTTCCACCTTAACCAAGAAATTTGTCTGCCAGTCTTTTACCCAGACCCCCAGGTTACGCAGAACCAGAGGAGGTGGCATACCTTGGACATAAGGAGAGTGCTCCTGACTTACATCGAGCGCATCTGACCATTCTGCAAGACCCCCCAAATATTTGTGGCAGTCACCGAACATAAGAGAGGTTTACCAGTATCCTCAAAGTGTATCTCTAAGTGGATTGTGAACTGCATTAAAGACTGCTACGGAAGGTCGAACATGCCCCTTCCTGGGACTGTTAGAGCCCAATCTACCAGGGCCCAAGCGTCTTCAATGGCCTTCCTTCCCAAGGTCCCGATCCAAGAGATCTGTAGGGCCGCTACATGGTCGTCGATACGCACCTTCACGATGCATTACGCCATCGCCCAACAGGATAGAGATGATGCCACTCTTAGCAGAGCTGTACTCAATGTGGGTAGGCTGTAACTGTAACTGTAACTCCTCCCACCGTTCATGGGTATGGCTAGCAGTCACCTGTAACTGAATGATGTGAGCAGCACTCAAAGGAGAATGGTGGGTTACTTACCTGTAGCCGTCCTCCTTCGAGATGGGCTGCTCACATACATTCAGGCCCCTCCCACCATCTCCATAACAGAGTTGGCGAAGGTATAGGGGACTAGGAGGGTCAGAGTCGCGGTCACCTACATAGCTGCAGTCTCGGCACAAAGGGGGCATTGGCCACGTGCTCTGATCTGACAGGCTGAGGCTGAAGACTTTCTGAGCTACCGTGGGCTGCGGCACATAGACACCTGTAACTGAATGTATGTGAGCAGCCCATCTCGAAGAAGGACGGTTACTGGTAAGTAACCCACCGTTCTTGATCTGTGATCTGAGATCTCCATTCAGGTGGACCAAGGAAAGGTTATTAGTGTGGAGGCGGGGGTTTTTTGTTTAATATAGCACTCTAATCCAAAGCGATTACAAATAACAAACATCTGGAAGCATCATTAAGTGGTTCACTGAGACTGTTAGCACTTTCAAGTAGTCTGTAAAAGAAAGTTAGACTGCAAAAACAATCAACATGCCTCACTTTATTCTCAAGGATAAAGAAAAAAAAAAGAATGAAAAATGGGAGGGATAAAAGAGAGTGTTCTTTTACTTGGCTGGGTCCCTGGTAGGGAGGCCCTGAAAATGAAGCTGGGCACAGGGCTCCATTAATACTCAATCCACTACTGAACCAACCAGTTTTTCCCCAGAAACCTCCAGCCAGTCCCTTCCCTCCACCTGCCCACACAAATAAAGAGATAAATGAGATCCCAGTTGGCCTCCCCCCTTCAGATTTCCTACAAATCCAACTGTCTCCAGCTTCTTCCCCTAGGCCACCCATTTATTTTCCTGGACAACCATTCCTCTGGCTACCTTCCAGTTCCCCCAAGCCACCTCCACCTAATTCTGCAAATACAGCTGTTACCAGCTTTCCCCAAAACCTGCACTCCTCAGTTTTCTCCAGACACTTACGGTAGCTTGCTTTCTTCTTTTCTCCGCTGGACATTCCCACATATCCAGCTTCCACCAGCCATTTTCACCAACCTGCTTCTCTGATGGCCACCCCATCTTAACCAAAGACATCCTCCAGCTCTCATCTATTTGTCACCGCTGGCAAGTTTTGTGCAGCTCTGTGTTTTTCTTCTACAGCTGCTTGGGGCTAGGTTATATTGACCTTAAATAAGCTGAAGATTGTTGTTAAATATGTATTATTTGAAAATATGCACATATGTAAATGATCCAATTTACATATTTGCAAAATCTGCTCAAACAGTACACATGGAACAGAATAAACTTGCTAGCTATGCAACATTTTTCATGTAGTCCTTACAGTAAACTAGCTCTTAGAAACTAAAAGTTCTGTAATAAAGATGTGACGCACAAGGTCTCTAGGAACTGAGACTGGCCTTTCTTTACTAGCTTCAGCCTCCTAATATGGGTCAAAGGTATAAAAGTTTAATAATTCCTATTATATGCCAGGCTTCAGTATTACTGACTCCTGTTATAGGGTCAGCTCTACAAGGTCTGTCTGAAAGCCCTTGAGTAGCTTCAAATTCTATTATCGGGGGTGTTTAGAAAAAATGCCCTACTGACTAAAAACTAGCTAACCCCCTTCATTACCCAGAAGGACAGCCGTGTTAGTCTAGTTTGGTAAAACAAACAAGGAGTCCTCTATATGCTGTTCCTCAGTGTTTGAATCTTTACAACTGTTTTGACTTACTGTTACAGTGTAACTTGTTCCCATGACTTACACTTCCCTGCATTTATTTCCTCCCATTCTGTAAATTCCTCCATCTTCAAAGCATCTGGCAAAGTGGGATTTTCTCCCATGAAAGCTCATGAAATAAATATATTTGTTAGTGTTTAAGTGCCACAGGGTTCCTTGTTTGTTTCCCTTTCATTACGGTGGTGATCCCCTGCAGAAACACAAAAACTTTCTAAAGGAATAGCCATGTCAGTCTAGTTCAGCAAAACAAACAAGGAGTCTGGTGGCACTATTAAAGGCTAATAAATAAA
>ML682021.1:15152014-15188758 GCA_007922195.1 Podocnemis expansa
GTGGGGCCGTGTACAGCACCTGGGACTCGGGGGGGGGGGGGGTTGAAGTTAGTTAAGTGGGGAGGGGGATGCTCTGGGTTTGCAGGGAGCGGCAGAAGAGGCATCAGAGGGTTTTCTTTTGCTGGGAAAGTGCTGGCGCCAAAGACTAGGAGTTGCTGGACTGAACTCTGGACTGGGACTGTGCTGGGACTCCTGAACTCATGGTACAAAAGCAGAGCTCACATCTGCCTCCAGCCTGCTGCATTGTTGGGCCTTGCAGGGCCCTGTGTTAGCTGTTTACTCTGTGTTACTGCTGCCCCATCTCCCCTGTTGGTTTCCCCTTTGCACCTCTGTAAATAAACCTTCCCCATTCCGACAATCCCTGCGCTATCCCAGTGTGTGTGTGGTCACTCTGGGGGTTTGGAACAGGTGCCCTTGGGGCAAAGGGGCTCGCCTTGCTGTGTTCCCATGCACACCCTTTCTCTTGTCAGAGCCGCCTGCAAGGCAGACTCAAGCTGGCCACGTGGGTGTTACAATGTGAATATGTAATTTGTACTGTATTCAAGTTGTTCTTCGTGTTACAGGGAATCAGAATGATCCCCAGCATATACCAAAGCACCTTTAAGGATGGTTTCATTTATGCCTGGCTATCAATGGCTCCAAGACACCATACCAGCAGTGGCAGTGGCTTGCCAAGGTGTTGTGACACCCTTTCCCTGACATCAGTTGGCCAAACAAAAGCAGCATAAAAAGGGATTATTCCACCATTCGACTGAGCTGGAATTACAACTGTTCTATGCCAATGGAGTTACACAAAGGAGCCATAACAGGATCCGACCTACTTAGCCTAGTCATTTAAGAACATCAGAAAGCAAAAACAGATTATAGATTACAATTCACAGTCTCAGATCTTCAGTAAACATTCCTTCATCAGTCTCCAGTAACTGGTCAAACAATGGTGATTTTTGTTTGCTTATTTATTGAATAACTATTTAATGTAAATTCAAAGTCACGCTGGATCCCGTGGTCCAAGGATTCATCAGAACACCACTAAGATGATCCCAAGATGTCTTTTATGACCCAGTTATTAATTAGTTTGTATACTTTAACACTTTTTGTTTTGGCAACAGGTGATACAAACTCCCTTCTAGGTGAGATCTTAGGGTATTAATTTCCTAAATTGTTCACTTAAGCACTTGATAATGCAGTGCTAGGCTGGAAAAGTCTGTTATGATTGTTAACCCTTTCTAATAAAAGAGTATTATTCATTCCATATCAAATGTATCCTAGTAACTAATATAAAGATTTCACACTGTGGGCCTGATTCTCCCTGCACTCATCCCAGTTTTAAACTAGTATAATTCCCTTTAAAGGAGACACAAACCATTTATTAGTATGTTTCAGTGAAGAGGATTCTGCTGTGTTTTTCCACCACAGAATGGTTGAATATTTATGGTGGTGACCAATTCTTCACATTACCTTCTGGGCAATTAAAGTACAATTGTCACATTTCAGTCTCCCACTCATGGTTTGCTCGTATTTATTCTGCATTTGACATGAGTAAAAGGTTAACCAAATTATAGCAAAGGGCAGTATAATAATTATTTACACAAGTAATGTAAGAGAAGGAAATGCACCAGTAAGGGAGAATCATAATTTAGGGATGTCTAAAGGGAAGTACAAAACAGCTAGAAGGCACAAAGTTTTGATGCGTTTGGGCTGCATTTAGTCTTAATTCACCCATGTCAATGAATAGTTTTCTAACCGTTTAAGTGTCATATGTCTCTACTTTGAAAATTTTTCTAACCTTTCTTGCAAAATGTTTCATACCAGTACAACTTAGATACACAGGTTTAAACTCTTGATCTATTTACACCAGCAGTGTTAAGGGGAAAGTTACACTAGTTTAGCTGGTGAATGGATAGAAGTGTTGCTCCAGTGTAACACATTTTATACATATGAGAATGCTTAAACTGACAATCTGTTCAGGGTCTAAGCACATGTGATTATTTATAGTTCAAGCATAGTGCATACTTAACACATTTAATCCTGTGAACAATAAATACTCTGCTAGGTTAAGAAAGTGTTTGTTTATAAGCGCTGCCACATGGCACAGAGTATTTACTGAGGCCTGGTCTATATATAAAAAGTTAGGTCCACCTAGCTACTTAACTCAGGGTTGTACAACATTTTATGACCTGAGCACCGTAGTTAGTTGACCTAACTGCCAATATAGAAATGGGAAGGTCGCTAGAAATATTCTAGCTACTTAATGTCTCTTTGAGAGGTGGATTATCTGAAGTTCTACAGCTGTACTGTTGCAGTGGCTGTAGGACAGACATATCCTGAAAGGGATCTGATAAGGCAACATCTCCAAGAAATAGAGTTTATTTCTGGTTGTGTTCTTGTAGGAGCTGATCCAAATCACACTGAAGTTGTCAAATTTGATGGGCTTCGGATCAGCCCCTTAAGTGATTGCTATTTGCAGTGCTGGACTAATATACTGTTTTCTGTGGGAGAGGAGAAAGTACACTTTAGTATTACCAGACTTTGAAAAAGCACTTTCATGCTGGTAAAGAGTCTTCCAAAAAGAATAGCAACCAGGCAGATAACCAGCACTACCTAGTCTAAAGTTATAACGGCAACCCCATTTTGCACTTAGAATAAACCAGCTATTTTTATAATGGCTATTTCTGCAATAAATTGACTATATATTTTGTATAAAACCAATCTACATTTGCTTACTACTCTTTTACATATCATGACCAACCCCAGCAAAAAGATAAATACATATAGATTTGTGTAAGTGCAAAGCTATGGATGGCTCAGAGAAGTAGTGGAACACAGTGGAAGTGTACTTTAAAACTGGAGGATATGATATATACCATTGGTTAAGCGTGTGAAAATCATTATGAAATAAATTGAAGCCTTGTAGGCATATCTGACAGCAGAGTTTGCTCCTTAGAATGTTGTACAACTTATAGAGAGCCATGATTTTTCCTCAGTGGATATAGATAACCATAAATGCTTTCCTGTATGAATGCCTATTGACATTGTAAGTAAATTACCACAATTTGTTCCTGTAGCTGTGGACTTCCTGCAGCTTGCCTGTGATCCTGGCTTCACCCCTGCAAATTGTAGTGAACCCTGGTGCTACTTTACCTATTCATAGAGGCTCTGCCAAAAATTGAGCAGAAAGTCAGGAAGTGAAGCCAGAGCACAACTTTTCAAGCGATGTGGTGGTTGATTTCAAAATCTTGCCCTGACTCCATAGCACAGATGTCAGATGGGTCATGGAGTAAGAATCAGGGCTCAGCACGTGTGGGAGATGAGGGTGACCTGGGATAGTAGATCAGTATACATCTACTTAAGTGCATAGCCTAACTCAGCAGCAGCTGTTTATTGCCCATGGTTCTCTTTTCCTTTTTATCATAAAATATTACAACTAAAGTACAGTTGTCAAAATAAATAGACAAAGTACATCTCAATATGTATTACATGTTTCCTTTTTAAAGGTGATAAATGACAAAGAATATTTCTCAGTCTCACACTCACTAGCGGAAATTTGTTCAACTGAGTATTAAATGGTTGGTTCTTGGTGGCTTTGCACACTACCAACAATAAGGGCTCCATGCTCATCAGATAAATGGACTGTAAAAGGTCACAAATTAGGTTTCAGTACCCAACTCACATTATCTTGTTAAGCTTCTCTGAGCTAAAGAAGTTTGCTTTTGCTGTTCTTTGGTGGCCTGTCACTGAGAAACAAAAACAGACAAAGGATTTCAATATTATTATTTCCAATCCCACTCTTGTAACCCACCTGATTCTACCAAACCAGAAACAAGGAGCTTGTAAAACTGGGAAAGCATGAATAATAAGACAAATTAATCAACCTGAGAGCTTGGTTGGTGATAGCATATGCTTTTAGCAGAGCTGTAACTATGGTGGGAACAATGGGATAAAGCCCCAGGCGGCACGGAGCGGCTCAGTGGAGCTGCTCTATTAAACGAGAGGCTTCCGTGGTGCTGGCTGGAGGATCCACTAATTTCAAAGGGCACGTTCCGATTGGAACGCACCCCGGGTGGCAAAAGCTGGTGTTCTGGCTCTGGCTTTTACCCACAAAGCCCAAAAGGACAGGCATCTATTTTGATATGCTTAACTCTTTACACTTGATCCAGCTCCAACTGAAATCAGAGACTCTTTCCACTAACATTAATGGGAGCTGGAAAAGACTCTTTACAGATATTTTATGTCCATATATGATTAATATGTAGATCCATGTTATCTTTTATCTAGCTCCTATACTGGGGTCATTGGGATCCATCTTTAATCTTGTGATAGCCACCACCTTTCCATAAATGATACACATTAGTACATATTTTACTAGAAATTTGTAATTCCTTTCCAGGGCCACCACTCTTTTTTCTTTTTTGGGGGGGGGGGTCATATCACATATATCTGTCCCTTCCTCTCAACCTCCTGCAGCTAGGTGTTTCAGAGACAGAACTGTTCAAGAGTGGCATCTAAAATCACAAATTCTTCTCCTGTTTCCTTTCTTGAGCAAGACCTTTCAGTGAGCTCCTCTGTCTGAGTTTGCAGTCATTCTTGATCCTGAGGGTTCTGTCTCCACCCTGCCTATTACTGCCTCTGCAGTGTCACCCTAGCATAGCACTTCCTTAACTCCACTTGGCTAGAAACCTCATGTGTGCTTTCCATTCCGCTTCCCTTAATTAGTATATATGGAAGGTGTGGCCTCCAGTAACCTAGTAACTGAGCACTCACTATCTCTGGCATGTGAGGTAGTAAGTATTGGTATCCCCGTTTTACAGATGGGTCAAAGAGGCACACAGGCACACTTCTGCACTGAAGCGTTTGGTTGACGTAAGGAAGCTTAAGTCGACCTACAGACCCAGTGGCCACACTGGAATTTTATTAAGTTGACTTAATTAAACTCCAGGCCCCCTCCCAAAGTTCCTGGCCACCAGGAAGGGTTGACCTGGCACATGCCAGTGTGCATGCAGGCAGTCGACTAACATTTTTCAGTCTGGATGCTCTAAGTCGACTTAACAAGTTCAACTTTATGTCAATTTAAAGTCAATCTTGTTAAGTTGACTTAACAGAGCCTCCATGTACACATATCCAAAGAAACTAAAGACAAGATTTTAAAAAATATTTGGAAATCTAAAGAAGAAGATAAGCACCTTCAATTTTATTGGTCTCTGAAATTCATCACTATTTCTCATGGTTTTTAGCAGTGTTTATCTTTCAAATACCATTGAGTATCTACCTAAAATTTGGCTGGGGATGGAGCTGAGGTTCTTGCACATTGGAGTGTCATTCCCCTCTCCCCTGCTGCCAGCACCACTAATGCCATCCCAGCAGATGACTGTATGCAGAGGGATAAGGAGGCTTCACTCTAGGTACCCCATAGCTATGGTGGTGGTTGGCCCTCTGTTCAAGTCCCTGAGATGCTATAGTCCCTCTTCTTCTGACCTCAATTCATCTGAAGACAACAAACTGATCCAGGAAGGGGGGAGTTCCCATGCTGTGAAAGAAGAATACTTCGGACTCCCGCAAGCCCACCCGACAGACTTTCTGTAGGCAGCAGTTGCATTGCCTGCCAAGCCTGGGGAGCAGCAGAGCCACCACAAAGGAAGGCCCTTGTGGGAGTGTGCTTAGGGCCTCAGGTTGCCTCAATCTGGCATCTTTCAAATCTAGAAGTATAAACTCCGCTGCTTAAAATTATTCCCCTTCTCAATTTTTCTTTTGAGACTAGTTACACTTATTTTCAAAGTTCTGCACTGGACCTTTGGCATTAGCACAAAGTTAAACATGATTCATGTTGCTCGAGAAAATACTTCAAACCTGAAGGCAGGTGGTGTCACAGCAGTGCTGGATCTCACCCTGAACAAGATGTGCTTCTTTCAAAACCACAGTCTGCTTTTGTGGTTGGAGTCTTAGCCGGAGCCCTTTAGCTCTGCAGCAGGTGTTATCACATGACCTCACAAAGTGTGGGAAATGATACAACCAACAGGTGCTAGAAGACCCTAAAAGACCCTGCGCACCAGAAATTGGAAAATGACTAAAGTCAAACCAAGAAGATACAAAAGTACAACCCCCCCCCAACACTCTGCAAAACATTTTTAAGAAAGAAAGAACCAAAGCAATGAAGCAATATATCATTCCTGCATAGATTGGGGAAAAGTTTTATTAAGGTGTTAATAGCAGAGTTAAAAGGCCAACAATGACACCATGGTAGAAAATTTTATTTACAACCACTATCCCCATTAGATTTGAAAGTTAACAAGTCATTCCACACAGTCATTGTTATTGTTTCAGGCTGTCTGCAGAATCATGTAGAAAATGCTATATCTGTTGTTCTTGGTTCACATTTGATAAGTTCTTTCATAACCATAAGGACAAGTAAACTTCCCTCCCCCTCCACCCCCCCCAGCCTCCAAATCCCATGAAAGCTTAAATTCTAGAGTTTGAATTCTGGAGCAAGGAATAGAGTCCATAACAAATACAGAGTTACTGAATATTTAGAAAACTGGTTACACATGGAAACAGTTTTAGCCCAAGGACTATTGCTGTGTCTTTATTTTGATTTGAAAGATATTTGATAACTGCTAAATCATATATTCTGTGTAATGAAAAACCCTCAGTGTAGAGTGAATACAAATGGGTATGAAGTATTTTCAAAATGGATTGCATCTGCATGTATAAATTTGTATGCAGTATGGACAACTGCTTATTTACCCATTCGTGTGTCCCTTTTTAACTAGCAAATACTAATTTAAATATGCAAGTGAATGATATTCTGCATGCAGATTTTGCAGATGTAATTTAGGTAGCTGGAAAGTCTGAGACACAATACCAATTCTGTTAAATATATTGGCAGAAGAGCTTGAAAGTTAAACTGGATGAATATCCTAGAAACATAAAATATTTTTACAAAAGGGACACATTTTAAATTGGGACAAGGTCAGAATTTGCACTCATTTTTTAAACATGAGTTTTAAAACAGGCACTGGGTAATGAAAGGGTATCCTCTGAAATGAGTGCTGAAACAGACTTTCAGTCCAAGACATTGATTTTTCATTACTTTCATGACTGGGGTGCAAGTTGACATGGGCCATTTCAAATCCCCTGCCAACTCTCTTTTTATGAGCCAGCAAGGGATCAAAAGTCTGTCAAAAAAAAGATAATACACTTTTAAACCATATTGTTTCATACCTGAAATAGAAATATACTTATATAACAGGAGAGATGAAGCATTTGGGGCTAATACTTCCAATCAAGTTAACCTTCACTCAGTACAGGACTCAAGGGAAGGGGAAGAGTAGCAAAACTAGCTAAAAGTTACTTATGCAACTGGTGTCCAGTCTGACTACTGGTGTAAGTTAGCACAAACTGTGCTATTCCAACTTATGATGGCTGCAGTGATTCTCCAGGAGCTATTCAACAAAATGCTCCTATCACACCCAAACACACCCCATGCTCCAAGGAAGTCAGAAGGCAATGGGTGGAGAAGCAGCTACTGCAAAAATCATCCTGCGATAATGAAAGAAACCAGAAGTACAAAATACATAATATATAATAAGTTTAAAAAAATTCAAACAGAGTGGCATCATTAAAATGGATAGTCAAAACAGAAAATTCCACCAAATGTTTCTAATTGCTTTTTGAAAGTGGGAGGCGTGATCTTAGACTGACTCCAGAAGGACTGAATTCCACACACTGGAATGCACCACAGCAAAGCTGGGCCACTTCACTACCTCAACAGCTCTTATAGTACCTCTAAAAGACATTGGAGTCTAGAGGCCCACCAAAATGAGCCTCAAGGAGGAGGCCTTGAACAAAGCCACATTCCAATGTATTAAGGTTTTAAGTACTGCCCAGCAGTCAACCAAAAATCAGTCTGTTTTCATTATGTAGGCAGTTAAGTCAATGAGCAAGGTTACTGCCAGATTCTGGACAAGAAACTTAATCCAACCAGTGAAGTCAATAAGAGTCTTTCCATCAGTTTCCATGGGCATTGGGGTCACATCCAATGAGCAGAGATTCTCTGCTAAGGGAAGAAGTCCACACAACACATATAACAGCAATTGGCAAGAAAGTGATTCTTGTCTGCATACACGCACATTTGCCTGCTCACTAAAACACTGCAGTCAATTCAACTTTTTTTTTTTTTTAATTTGCAAGGGCTAACTGTGCTGTATACAAGAAAGTAACATTGCATGATCAGTTTGTTCCGACAAGCTGAATCTGAAGTATTCATAGTATGAACTGTTGTGGAAGTCTCGCTACTAGTAAAAAACGATATGTCCTGAATAACTGAAAACTAAGAAAACCACCAAAAGGTATTCTTTGAGAAAAATACCTGCTTGGCACATGAAAATTCTGACCACAATATGACTCACTGTAAATAGTCCCTGATGATTCACTGCTGCTTTTTTAGTAAAAAAATGTGATGATAAGCTTTGCTGGTTAAAGTAAACTTCACTTATTTCCAAAAATAATTTTAAAAAAAGTCTTGGAGCTGTTTTCCAGATTGACAGCTTCCAATTCAGAAGTCTTTTTTCTTTTTCTTTTCTTTTACAGCCCCAGAACCTGTGTTATCATGGACAGCAATAGGGCAAGTTTCTTCATACTTCCTTGGCAATACTCGTCAATGTTGTCCCTAGAGAGGCCTTCTCTAACACTGAGAGAAAGAGTATAGTTCAGTATCTATGGCAGATTCAGTTCATGATTTACTTTTCAGACTCAAACCATGATTTAGTTTGTACTGTCTGGTGACATTTGTCATCTGTCTTCTAGGAACTGGACTGAGGCCACAAAACTCTCATTAATATGCCTGTGAATATGCCTATATGGGTTTAAATTTATGCCTTAGAATGATTATACCAAAAAAATGTTCCTGTGTAGGCAAGGCCTTAGAGGTGACTGATTTTGTCATTTGTCTTCTGTGCCACCCATCTCCAACTGTGTTATGTCCCTAGCTGTTCCAAATGATGGGTCTTAAGAACTAGCCACAAAAAGCTTTATGTGGATAAGCACCTGAAGGAACTCCAAACCTTCTTTGGTTTGGAAGAGGAACTGAAAATCTTATGAGATTGTGCTCATTCATTAAACAACTTGGTGTCATCTACAGTAAGCCCAGAGTCCTGTTGACAGTCCAGAAACCATGCTTTATCATTCAATTATAGAGTTTGAAACAGCTGTTTTGTAGTCTAGACCAGATTGAACTGTGTTTAGTTCATATTTTAAACCATGCTACAGCTGTGAAGTTTACCATGGTTGTAGCACAGTTCAGAAACACATTTTAAAAATGGATTAATCCACTCTATGCTGCAGGATCATTGGCTACATCTACACTAGCAAATTAGTTCGGACTAAGCAAGCTTAGTCTTGGATCTTTTGTACTTTTGGATCTTAATTCTTAAGTAAAATCAGGAACTGGACATGGCACAAAAAGTCACCTTCCTTCTTCAAAGTTCAAAAGAGTTTGGGGTTCCTTTTGAGCTTTAAATAAATCTTCAGATTAGTTTTATATGTACCATAACCCATCTGTATATCCATGACATAAATGTTATGTGTTTTGATGAGCTACTATTTTTAGTGGGAGAAATAATGTAATCACTCTGCACTGAATTACTTAAAATAGTCTGCCATCACAGAGTTTCTAAAAGATTAAATTTACATATAGGAACTCTTCTTAATGAGGAAGATAGGTATTTATACCAGTATTGCATATTCCAGTACATGTAGAGGAATACAGTATAGTGGAATAAGCACCTTTATAGTTTATAACTGTATTCATCCTGTACCACTGCTTGTTGATTAATACTGCTTTAACTGTATCAGTTTCTGAACTGATATAGTATAAGTAGTATAAAATTTGTGCAAGAAAGACATAAGATTTCAGGCACTACAGCAAATGCACCTGATTACCTTCTATTACATAATCCAGTGGTTCCCTACCTTTTCAGTAACATGGCACATTTCAATAAGACAAACTAGCCACGGCACACCCACTTATTTCAGCTGAATTGATTGCTCATAAATGTCACATTTACTTACATTTACTATGGTTGCAGTCTTACTAGAGAGATCTGCAACATAGTGCATGCACCAAGTTAAGAATAGATCAAAGTCAGTAATGTTCAAATCCACCAGAAAGAAATACATCATCTCAGTTTTGCCTTTTGGCCACCTATGCTTCGAATAGTGTTTCCGAATTAGTGTGCCAAAGCACACAGTGTGCCCTCAAGGCTGAGCAGATGTGCCATGGAATTTTTTTGAAAAACTACTTGGAGAGTTCTGGATTGGTTCATGAATGTTCATGAATTCATTTGGAGACTATATGGCAGTGTATCTGAAAAGTATCAACAGCGTCAAGGTGTGCCATGACAGAGAAAAGCTTGGGAACCACTGGTTTAGAATGTTCACAGTTTAGAATCAGAAGACCAATACCTCGCTTTAAGTTTGATTAATTTTCACAAGTTTTATGAATTGTCATTTTGGTTGGATAGAATACTGTTTATGATAATGTTTGTTTTACATTGGTTTCCATTATCCTGTTATACAAAATTTCACAGCACACTTGGACAGTTCTCACGGCACACCAGTTGAAAACCACTGATCATAGTTAATGATCCAAACCCTCTGTTGATCTTATTGGACTTCAGATCAAGCCCTTCAGTCCAGACTTTTAAGTTATTCAGGTACCTAATTTTTATAGGCACATAACTATAAATCTGGGCCTTAGCCCCTAAATATACGGGGGTGGGGAGATATGTCCAATTTAAAACTCAGCAAAACAGCCATGAACAAATTTCTTTAGCATAAAAAAGATTGTTGTTGTTTGACGTTTAAAATGGAAATGGTTTGAGAAAATGAATAATAAAATAAAGTCCCTAGAATTATAAACCAAGAACTCTTAGAACAGGTTAATCTCCTTGTTTATGCATATAGTGGTGTGGCCACTGATTGCCTCTTAGGCACCCCCTTTGGAGGCAGAGGTTACTCTGCCTCTCTCAAATATCTCTTCTCTTCAGGGCCTCTTAAGAATTTACCCTTTGCAAGGTAATTCAAACAATCCCACAAAAGGATCCCACTACTTTAATCCTCAGGTGCCAATCAGCCCTCCAAACTCAACCCTAATTCAGTGTCTTTTTCCAGTTGCCTCCTCCCTGCGGAGGGGTTGGTCTGTCTGCCAGCCTCTGTTTCTTGGGCAGGGCCTCTCCCAGGCCTCCCTACCTAGTGACTTTTCTCTTGTTTACTGTCAGGCTTTCTGCTCACCCTGGCCACACCCCCACACCCCTCAGATTCAATTATGGTCTCAAAGGGTATGTCTACACTACAGCCTTAGGTTGACTTAACCTGCATTAAGTCAAGCTAGGTTACTCGTAAGCTATATTTAGAATTTATTAAGTTGACAAGCATTTGCTTAAGTTGACTTAACTTCTCCCCTGCAAGTTGACTTAAGCCTTTCAGTTGACATTACAGGGCAAGAAGCCCCGAGCCCCACCCACGACTCTGCCCCCATCCCAACCTGGGACCCAATCCAGCTCCAGGGCCAATCCAGCCCTGGGGCCTGATCCAGCCACAGCTGCCGGCACAAGGAGCTGGGAACCTGATGCAGCTCCCAGCCCCTTGCCGCAGGCAGCTGTGGCTAGAAGCTAGCTCCTGCCACCCACCCAAAGAGCTAGGAGCCAGCAGAGTGGGGCTAGGAGCCTGATCTGGCTTTCAGCCCCTTTCCAAGGGCAGCAGGGATTTGGATCTGTCTCCTGCCAGCAGTGACAAGCAACCCTGGGCCAAATTCAGCCCCAGGTCACTTGTCACCACTGGCAGGAGGCTTGGCAGACTGGCCAATTTCACAGGCGTGAAACTGACCAGGCTGTTTAGGCGCTTGGGCAGGGGCTCTGCAGCCTGGTCAGTTTCACGCCTGTGAAACTGACCAGGCTGCCAAGCCTTCTGCCAGCAGTGACAAGTGACCTGGGGCCCCACGTCTCTTGTCACCACTGGCAGGAGCTGGCTCCAAGCCCCTGCCACCCAGGGAGGGGTGCTGGGAGTGCAATGGCTCCTCCAATCCTTCTTTGCAGATGGTGGGGGGTGGCAGAGTGGGGCTAGGAGCCCAACCTGGCTCCCAGCTCCTCTCTGTAGGCAAGGGCATGCAGTGTCCCCTGGCTGCTTGCAAGCAGCCAGGGAACTTGCTGGCACTGTGCACCCTTAGCCACAGAGAGGGCCTGGGGGCCAGGTCGGGCTCTTAGCTCCTCTCTGCAGGCTGCAGGAACTGGCTGCCAACCCCCACCACTGGCAGACAGGGTCTGGGAGCTGGACCCAGCTCCTCAGCAGAGGGCAGGAGCCAGATCAGGCCCCCAGAGCTGGATCAGCCCCTGGAGCCGACTGGGCTCCAGGAGCGGGTAAGGGTTGGGGCACCCCAGGTCTCTGCCCTGTGTCCAGCGCAGACATATTGTGCAGTCAACTTAACAAGGTCAACATAAAGTCAACCTTGTTAAGTCAACTTCCAGACCCCCCCCCCAGTGTAGACATAGCCAAAATGCCCTGCCTTCTGCCCTTTTCCCTGGGATCACTTGATTCCCCTCAAGTGGGGATCATCATATCATTGCTGGCTTAGCCCCAGGCTCTCCTGCCCAATTGCAATGCAATGCTTGACTAAAACTGTGTATCTGTGCAGATTATTATGGAAGGCTTTGATACATTGTCAACCGTCCACTAAGAATACTATTCTCATTCTTTGGAGGTTCGGTTCCTTAGGCACCTAGGATTACTGCTGAAGAAAAAAAAAATACAGCTAAAATAAGTTTCACAATGTTTATTCCCATTGAGTGAAATTCATCCCAGAAAGCTTGCATCATGTTTGCCAGCACTTACACATTTTGTACAATATTTAAGTGGTGCATAAAACTGGGCATGAGTGTTTTGCTCTGGATTCCATGGAATAAATTTCATATCTCGTGAACAATGCCTGATTCTCCACTGCCTGAACTTTGTAACTTATACCTGTTGAAAATGAGCATAAATGTTTGCTATTTTGAAAAACACCTGGAGTTTAAAACATTATCAGATCAGAAGGCAACATATTTCACCTAATTTTCTCATGTGTAAAATGTACCAAGTGCAAAGCCACAAAAAATAAAGCCTGTGCCTGAGTCAACATGCTTACCAGGAAGAAAAGCATAGGAAAGCTCTTGCTAATCATGAAGCAAGCTCATTCTGTCATGTATAATGTATTGGACTTCCATGTCTTCTACATTAATCAGCATGATTGTGTGAATTCTTTACAAAACTTCCATTGTATTTGGATCAGGCAGTTTATTCAGTTTCAATTACTATAGTCCAATCAGCACTTCCTTGATAGCTATAGAGGCATCTGTTCACTAACACACAGGGTGGTCAACGTCCCTTTAGGAGAAGATCAGCTAGTTCCTCTGTTCTACGCACTTGGGAAGAACAGAGATGCTTATAAAATGTGACAAATGTTTCCTGGGTTTTAGCCAATATATTTCGGATCCTCTCTTGATCTTCATTTTCACTAATCCTTTTCTCTTTGTGTTCTTTCCTTTTGTTGATAAGCCAAACTTCTGTCAGTCTTGTTTCCTCTCTCAAAAACCATATTTTTGTTAAGTTTAATTAAGCATTCTGCCTTGTTTGCCAAGAGCAAATTAAGTTACCCCCACACTGAAATCAAATTTCGCAAAGTGTCCGGGCAATTAGCTCTAATATGTGGTTCCTGTAACTCTTAAATTTTCCCTTTCAAAGGTTTTCATATTCCTAAGTCTTTGCTTCTGAACAGAGGAAGTGAGGCTATTTATCTTCTTTCTGGTTTTGGTCTTTAGGTTCTCCCAGACAACTGTAGCCCCTACATCCACTGTGCCATAATCTGTGCCACTGCTTTTCAGCCAAAACCTCCTAGATAATCTATAACCCAAAGGTATTTGAAGTAACAAATTGTTCATTCTCCAGCTAAAATGCTCTGCTGATGGACTAACCTTCTGAAACTGGAACAAAACTTGAGCATGATCTTCTGAAGAGCTGTTCCAAACAGCACATTTAAAGCAATCACAGGGAATGAGAGAAATCTCCTCTGAAAACTGTAAACTGGCACAACAGCCTGAAACAATTCAGTAACATAAATCTTTCACACAGAGAATTTATCAAGAGTTTGACTTCAAGTTTCAACAAAACAAAAACAAAAACATGATTCAAGGTAAATGGAATAGCAAAAAAGACCTTCCTGAGATGCCCTAGGAAAAAATTCCAGTCTTTTGTAATCTGGTTTTGTGGCCTAGTTCTAGGTTAAGCCTAATACTTGAACCTTCCCAATGAGCCATTTTCATAAAGGCTTACCCCCGGTCCTTCATCCTAAAAAACAGGGCCAGGCCAAGGTGTTTTGGCACCCTCGGTGAGCTATGACTTTGGTGCCCACTCCCACGTTCAATAGAAGAAAGAATGATAACACTTTTTTTTAAAAAATAGAGAAGAAGGTTCACTTCCATCTAACTTGGCGCCCCTTAAAGCCTGGTGCTCTAGGTGACTGCCGAATTTGCATATATGGTTGGGCTGGCCTTGCTTAGAAAGGAGCCTTTTGTTAATCCCCCCCCCCATCCCCACCCCAGTCCTTTCCATTTAGGTGTGGGCCACAGGAAACTTAAGGAAAAAGTTTGCTTCCTGCCATCCAGATACACCACTTTATGATGACAATATAACTGGTGCCAGGAGAGTAGTTATTTCAGCTCCAGTAAGAAGTCACATTTCATAAAAAATAAAATAAAATAAAATAAATACCCTGGATTGCCTCCAAGATGTCAAGTAGATAAGCATCAGCAATTTGTTCATAAGGAATTTGACAGTTTAAACATTATCCTGTCAGTCACTATCCTTCTCCCTCCTTCCAAACTCCAGCCCCTCTCCTCCATTTATTTTGGCAAAGTTATATACTACATTGTGTTAAGTGGCGCTCTGTCAGTAATGGCATCCTGTGATACCCAGGGGAGAGCACAACACCATAGTTCAGATAGAACTGCTTAGACTATATGATGTACATTTCTGGAACTGGAACAAAACTTGAGCATGATCTTCTGAAAAGACACTTCCACCAACTATAGTCATTGACCAGTCACGTTGCAAGAATCCCTAATGAATATATAATTGGTTTTAACATATGAAACCTGTCATTACATGTAATATCCATTTTTTTAAACTTCTGGCCTTAGATATGTTTTCTTGCTCCAGACACACCACTTGCTACTCTCAGGCCTCCCTCACCCCCAACCTACTGCTAGTCCCTTTTAGCTCCAGGCTCAAAATAGGTTTTAATGTTCATATACCCTCCCCTCCCCCACCACCCTCATCCCATTCCTGCAAAGCTGAAAAATCTGAAACTGTCTTTTGACTGACCTCTTGCTTCACCTCATTTTCTCTCTGCAACTTAACTAATACAGAGGGAAGACACAAGCAGCAGTTACATGCCCAAACCCCTCTGATTTTCAGTGGGAGTTGGGCACCTCACTGCCCTCTGCAATTTTTCCAATCACCCCCATAAATAATAGGACAATAATATAGTCTCTGTTTCACATGGAAGCAAACACAGTCGAGGTCAAGAATTCAAAAACCATCTTCTTTGTTGCCTGACTGCACTGAGACAGCTTCTGTGCTCTTCCTCTATTGTATTCAGCACCGTACGTGTTAATATCCATGGCTGTGAGTTCTCTAATACTGCTGAAAGTCTGGGATTTTTGTAGGCAGGCTTTTGGATCAGTGAAAAAATCTTAGAGGCTGAAGTTGGACAGTTATTTTCTGATCCTCTCTCCTATTTGTCTCTCACTTTTACTTCTCTATTCTTCCCCTACTCCTCTCTCTTCTCTTCCCATCCTTTTTTCTACCTAATTTGCTCCTTTTCATTTTGACTTCTCTGTTATCCCACATATCTATGACTTTCTCGGGCTGGACCTACAGCCCTAATTATTCCAAACAACCTCTGAGGATAGATTTCTGAATTTTTTCTATGGAAATATAACAGATCTTGTTCAATTCGGATTTTGCCTGCTATAAACCAATTGTATTTTACTTAGCAATATTTAGTCATTTTTTCTATAATCAATTGGTTTCTGAAAAGCAAGGATTAAAGGTCAGAGAAAGTTTGTCTTACATTTATAGGGTGAATTCACAATGCCACATTGCAGATAGCTGCTTAAAAACTTCATTTTCATCTTTGAGTCAGATGAAAAGGTCATTTGCTTGACAGAACAATGATCCTAATCTGTTTCCCATTCAATTCAACTTTCACAGCTTTTGAAACTTTATTTCTGCAACTGAACCACAGAAGATAATCTGTACGTAAAAGTATACTTCCTAGCCTCTAGTTTAGAATTTTCACAATTATAACAGCTACTCCACAATAGCATGTTACCATCTGGATATTATTTTATTCATTAATTTACATTTTGATCACTTAAATACAATGGGCCAGATCATTAGACCATTTATACCATGTGAGGATTTGACCCAACTATTTAATTTGTTTTGCCAGAACGACCAATTTAATGGTTTTATAATTACGTGCTGGGTTTTGTAAGAGTTTGTAAAAATAAGGGCTGAAAAATTAGAATCCTGATTTATATAAGATCTTTTACCTGAAAAATCTACTAATGTTAATGTCTTTGTGCCTCACCCATGGCTTGTAAATTTCACAGTAAATTATATTGACTGTTGAGACCTATATGTCTGACCTATAATTACAGACCATTGAAATAAGTGGAAAGACTCATGGATCAGGCCGTTTTCCTTGGAAGCTGACAAAAACTCTGTTTAGTTTTGAATCATCTTAACTGCTATAATCAACACAGATTGCACTAAAAAACCCACTCTTATTCATGGATCTCATTTGAGCACCAAAGTGATGGAGGGACTTGAGTACATTTTTCCAGTTGGAATGTTAAGCAAAATATCAGAGGATTCTGCATCAAAGTTAGTACTTGTTACACACCTGTCAGAGACTGCTTACTTGGGCAAATTTCGTATTGAAATCTGGCTGAGTACAGAGCTTAACATTGGGCCTCAAATGAGAAAATGTTGGTTCCATGTTCATATCTTTTACAAAGACAAGTCTTGTCATATTTGGCCAAGTGCCACAGGAACTGAGCAAAACAGGGGGAAAGTAAAATAATTTCCAGGTTTGTTGGTTGATTTGAACAAAGGCCCTGCCCTCCATGGACATGACTGAAGTAAATGTCATTTATGTTTCATACCAACCACAAACCTGTAGGTGCAAGATTAAAACAGACAAAGGAGGGAAAAAAGAAAGCAAATACTTACAGTTAAACTTTTGTACCTAGGTCTCACATGCAGTAGTGATTCATTTTTACCAAGAGGGAAAGCAGGGGTATCCCTTTCATGAGTCAAATTCTTTGTCTTGTGGATTTCTTTGTTTTGTATGTTTTGTTTCTTGGTTTTACTTTAATATCTGTGTAATATTGATAAGAATAGCAGTAAAAGATGTCATAACCAAATTATGCTTCCTTCCACCAAGCAATAAAGAAGACAAACACCTAATACAACATCCAAAGCATAAACTTTTGTATAGAGATCTCTACAAAAAATAGTCCTGCTATGCTTCATAATAACAATGTACCTGCAGTTGCATCCCTGATTTTGGTGAACAAAACCCCTCATTTTGGAGCTTCAGGGGCTCCGCAAATCTAGCTGTTTGTTTAGGTGCTTAGTATGAGGCACTTAAGTCTGAAATTTCTGGTCATAGTTCTTTTCATTAAAAGCATTTTATAAGCATTAACTTAATTGAAGATTAACTGAATTTAGCTGAGACTTTTACAGAAGGATGAACCCAGAAGGCCAAATTCAGCCCTGATATAATTCAGCTGTCACTTGAATGGAGCCAGAGATGATTTTGGCACAAAGAATGTTCAAAAGTGTCCACTGATTTCATATGCTTCTGTTTGTGGCAGTCTAAATCTGAACTTCTAAAAACAAAAGCAAGGGACTTTTTAAAAAGGGTTTTCCCAAGTGACTCGCCTGAGGATTTTGAGCAAGTCAGTATTAGATTCAGAAATGGAAATTAAGGGCCTAATCCAAAAAAACACTGAAGTCAGTTCTAGGACTCCCATTGGCTTCAGTGTGGTTTGAATCAGGTTCTAAGAGTTCTGACTCCTAGTCCTTGGCTTGGACAATCTCACTGCAGTAATATACACTACATGGCTCTGTGTCAGAATTAGATGCTTATTTTCACATGTATACTTCATATTGCTTGTCCAGCTCACCGTTATTTCAAAACTAAACTGGTGTCTGAGACTGGAAAAAAAAAGAAGAGTTTGGATACTGCTATTAATTGTATGCAGCTCTTTTCTATACCTTTTTTTTTTTTTTTTTTTTTTTTTTTTGCAGGTAACTGCAGAGGTATTACTCCCTTTCTGCCACATTGACCCCTTTTTGGTCAGTCTGGGACTATAAGCTCTAAACATCAGTGAAGACATAGACACAATACACACTACTGTCAACTTATGGTCTGACAAAATGAAGGATGGATTACAAAGCATATGACAAAGTGGGATTTTCTCCCACAAAAGATCATATGATAAATAAACCTGTTAGTCTTTAAAAGTGCCACAGGGCTCCTTGTTTGTTTTACTGAACTAGACTAATGTGGCTACCTTTTTGGAACAGACCCCATGAAATTCAAGTTCCAATTGTACAAAAGACTTTTATTTATTGTTATTGTTCTTATGACTTCATAATAATAATAAAAATAACTCTTCTATTAAAAATCCTCTGATTACCCAGCAGTCTTTTAATATAAGTTAAAACTACAACTGCTTTGTCATTACGAGGATTTTATCATTGGTTAACATGGATTTCCTTAACGGAGGTTAAAAATACACTTTTTTCTTAATAAAGACAAGACTGCAGTTGCTCAAAACATGTCACCAGGAGAATCAGTGGTAGAAAGAAAGGTTTAAAACGGTGAAAAGAAAGGTGAAAATTTCTCATAGGGAGTAGAGTTCCAGAAGATGGCATTTCAGAATTTAAGTGGATTCCACAACCTTGGCAGAGTCAAAAAAGGGAGTGAAGAAGTGGGCCAAAACTGGAAGAGTAGAGTAAGCATGCATGTGAGACACTAGGTATAGATAATAGGTCAAAAGGGAAAAGATAAATCTGAAAGTTCATGACACACTTTCCACTACAAATAAATGGCAAAATAGATCTAAAAAAGGAATATAACCTGTATTTTTGAGCCACTTGGCCATTTTGTTGAAAATTGACACTCTTTGGATGACTCTCAGTGGCAGATTGTAAATATTTACTGTTTATGATGATTTATACAACAGAAGAAAAACCTCATGGGTCAAATATTGGTTTAATGGTAATTACTAAAGGCAGAATTTGTTCTATCATTTATTTTGAAATATAAAAGTTGTTCCTAATTATTATAAATTCATTATTCAAGTGTGCTAGAACCTGACTTACAATTACAGAGCAAAATCATTTCTCTATTGAAATCAGTTGGAGGAAGATTTCACCCACAGACCTAGATGCTATATCCCTGTACTGCTAGCGTCAGAACTGGAATTAATTTTTAAATATTTTTAGCAAGGTGGCCACCACAAGTAGGCTCAGAAATGCTAATTATTTTCAGATATTTTTTAGATTTTAATCACTGTTACCAATGTTTCTTAATTTAGAATTCTTAACCTGCTGGGATAAGCAAAAAGACCTCCCACACACAAACACACACCTCTGGCTACAAGAAACACGTCTTTCTTTCTCTCCCTCCATCAGAATGAGAGAGTAGGTTGGTAATTGAACCCTGATCTCCCATATGCCTAAGGAGAGCACATCACTAGGAACTCCTTAGGTGACTTATAATTGGAGCTACAGTGACTTTCATTATCAACAATAATAAAGTTGCTATTGAATGAAATCTGAATACTGAATAAAAGCAGCTGGAAACCTAATAGCAGAAATCCCAGGGTGTATAATTATTTGGTGAAAGTCAATTAGAACCTGAAGATGGAACTAATGAGTTCATCTACGTGTGGTACTTAACATGGCCTGTATTACCATAGCACACCACAATATCTGATGTGTTTAGCTCACAACATCCCTAAGAAGTAGGAAACTGCTATTATCCTTATTTTACAGATAGGAAACTTAATCATGGACAAATTAAGTGACTTGTTCAAGATCACACAGAAAATCTGGAACATAACAAGGAACCCAATCCACAGCTCCAAAGTCCCTGCTAACCAACAGCCTATACTTCCTCTCTCAGCCTTTTTCTCTTCTAGTAAAATAACATACATTCTTCGATCAAGGAGCTAGATTCTCATTAGGCTTGGCTAAGCACTTAACAATAAGCATCTAGTTAGTAAATAACATGTTTTTAAGAAAGAAAGACATTGTTTAATCACATGATTTGGAGCTTGAAACTCTTAAATTCTAGTTTGGCTCATTTAAAAAAAGAAGTTTTATAGTAGAGAAGTGTTAAATAAAAAATGGCAGTGGGGAAGCAAGGGAAAAGAGAAGGATAATGATGATGAATTCAAGGAGGAAGTATGAAAAATATATATTTATTTAAAAAAGAAAATCACAAATCAAGTCCATGACCACAATCACATTTCAGTTAATAGCAAAAGAATACCATTCATTTGAGAAAAGTTTGCAGCTAACACTAGTTAAAATTTGGGATTTTCATCCTGTAGGAAATTCCAAGATTTCAGAATCTGATTTAATCTCAAATCAGAACAACATATTGAAATCTCAGAATTTTTCATAAAATACTGTTTTTAGTCAACCAGTGTTTCAATAAGGACAGGTGGTGAGAAGAAATGGAAGGTTGGTTGGTTGCTCTGCCCTATTTATGCCCTTCAGGAAGGGGCTCATTCATATGAAGGACACAGGTGCAGCCAATGCCTAAAGCATTCTGATCTCTGCTGCACTGGGCAGAAGAATACTAAAAAGGCCACATATAGACAAGCGTTTGAACACTGGTTTTTTCAACCTTATTGCTTTACTTTTGTTATAACAAAAGTTAAAAAGATAACTATGGATATAGATATAAATGCAATATTTAATACAAAAGTTTAAATGATAATATCAAAACATAATGCTCCAGACTTTTCAAAATGATACATGTTGATAATTTCTCACCAAAATTTCAATAAAATCAAGACATCCTCAGAAAACATTTCTATTTCATTAAATCAGCATATTCTAACAGAAGACTTTTGTTGAAGAATTTGTGACCAGCTCTAATTGCAGGAATTGGCACTTTGCCAATTTAAATGTCAATAAATCAAAATTTAGTATGGGATTTTCAAAACTGCTTACTATTCCCCTAATTCCAATTCTTACTTCCACTGAAGTGAAATCTTTTCCATTAATTTGAATAGCAGAATGATAGCGCCTATTACCTTCAACAAGCTATGGATTAGACCCTTAGAGAAGAGTCTTTTGTTACATCACTCATCACAGTCAGAGACTAAAGAGATGAAAATTAATAAAAAAAATAATTAAAAACATGTTCACTGCTCTAGGCATGTTCTAGTTTGCTGTTCAGCTCACTTCATTTCAGCAGTTCATTTACAGTGATTTATTTACAGGTTGTGACTAAAAAGCAAAAGTGAAGAAGAGATGAAAAGAATAGACTTCTTTGTTTTGTTGTAGCTGGCAATTCACAACTCATGGACTACCTATCTATCTACACAATAACATTTTCAACAAAGTATACTTTTTAATTCAGTGATGAGAAATATTTCACACATTTTCATTGTACATTCACAGGTGGCATTGCATATATCTATTTGCTATCAAATAATACAAAGAAATATATATTTTACCTAATGGTAGCTTTATATGATGACTAAAGTGCACTGGCTCATAGTTTCCATTCTCTCCATCATATCAATAAGCCATGCATTAGCTAGAGAACCTAAAGAAAATATCTCAACAGAATTAAACAAGCATGATTAAAGTCTGACATGGTCTCTCTTTTGTTCCATCTAACTAAGTTCTTCTACCAGGCCTCCGATATCTGAGCACTTACAGAAGTGCAGTGAACAATTACTTCAATCCATTGGCCTCTGGTTTATGGGCCAAACATGGTCTCATTGCATCACACTGCTGCTGGCCAGTACAACTCAGAACAGAAACTACTATGATGAGTAAGATAGGAAAGTTGATATCCATACTGAACACTCTTATCTAGCCTCTGGTAAAACCTCATCTTCTGGAATTCTTGTGCAATTTTCTAGAACTGTCCTAAAATTTACTTACTTAAAAAACATTGGGAAAAAAATTAAGGTTTTGACACAACTTCAGTTTAGGATAGTAAAACACTTTCCAATGGCTTCCATCCAAATTGGATTGAGATCTTAATTATGGCTCCTCCTTCATAAATAGATTAAAGAGGATGATAGATGCAGCATGACCTCATTCCCCCCCGCATCCCAGCTGCATCCGTGCCACATGCTGAGCAGTGAAAGGGAGGGAGGACCAACTAGCAGTATGTGCATCACTGTGAAAGGTTTCTTGAAGAGGTGGGTATAGGTGGGTTAGAGAACTGCAAATGAGGGCAGAGCAGAATATCTGAACTGAAACGAATCATGAAAACAAGAGAAGAATGCTAAAGTATGCTTTATAACTGGTCAGAAAATTGCATTTCTGAATCGAGACAAAAAGTTCAGATTTGCCACAGATGAAAATTCCAAAACATTTTGTGTCAGAAAGAGTATAAAGACCTTTTCAAAACATTTGTGTTAAAAGGTTTCATTTCAAGGGGGTGAGTGAAATTTCCTAAGAAGCACAAAATTCTAGTTAAAATCTTACAACTGTCTCACTATAGAAAAATCCTGCATTCTTGTGCAGCCTATTGATACCAATGGAGCTCTGTTGAAGTGCAGGGGGTCTCCACATAAAAACAGCTGAAGGACTGGGGCCTTCATTTCTATCTCAATGGCTCGTCTCAAGAGCCTAAGAAAAGAAACATAAGCTAGGACAGTTATTTAGATTCATATTGCTACATTTTGTGAAATGAAATTAGGGGGATTTCCCACCTCTGAATTAGGGTGAGGGAGAAAACACTTCTGTAAAAGCTGAACATCAGTGATAATTTGGCACAGAGCTACCTTCCTGTTCCCAAGCTTGCTAGAACATTTTTCAATTTCTTAAAAAAAAAACAAACAAAAACTCTTCTTTTTTGTTATAGCTGAAAAACAATATAAAATTTTGACACAGTGAAACTGTATTTTCCCACTGGGTCAAGTCTTAACATGATTGGCCTGTTTTTGTATTTAGACAAACAGTGGAATTGCTTCCATCCGTCTCTGCTCCTTTGCCTCCCAGTCTCATTCTGTGATTTATTGCCTCTCTCTAATGTGTCATTTTGTTGATACTCTGTAACAACAACCACACCCACTGTACTGTACTATTGGAACAGTTTTTGCTTTTCTTTTACTTAGTTCACGTATTTGCATGTCATTTTGCTGATAGAAGGCTAGAGTGCACAAGGAAGATAAACTCCATTTCTCTTACATGACATAACGGTTGGGCAAGTGTTACCCAAAATTTATCCTGAAAGAGCCCAATGGCATGCCCATTACAGTCAATGGGAGTCTTTAATTAACTTCCATGGGTGTTGGGGCAGGCTCCAAATGACCTTTTTAATTGAATCCCTGAGTATTTTTGTTTAATGCAACTTGTAAAAGAGAAAATCAAATCTAGGACTGTGGCCTTTATTGCTTCTTCATTATATATAAAGAAAAGGTGCCGAGTTTCTCTTTCAAAACCATTTACTTCAATAGAGCCAGCATTCACCCACCATTTTAACTTTTGTTTTCATGTCTGTTTTTATATCAGAAGTTCTCTTCTATAGTTGAAGGACTTTAAAGGTCTCAGATGTGTTTTGTGGCTTCTCAGTCCTTAACAGAAGAATAAGAATGGTGAATATTTACCAAAGTCAGCTTTTCTCTAACAGTTTATTTGAGCACTTGAGTGTTAAAGAACAATTTTACATAGACTAATTAAAAATAATTTCCCCTCCTGTTTAATCAGATTCCACTTACATGATCTCTCTGGTATCATCGTCTTATACATTCTCCAGTCTTCCATGACAAACAGGATTTTTTATATTAAAAAAATCCAGAAATATTTCAGACTCAAAAACATTTAAGGCTTTAACACATGCTAAATTAAAAAAGGATGCAAATATATACTCCCTCCCACTCCCTGGCAATTATCTTTACACTTATTAATATAATTTACAGAGATCAGAAAGAGAGATCAGAGCAATGTTAGCTAGACCAGTCATCAATGACATCACCTGGTGTGAAGGGGGTAGGAACATAAGAGAAACTGCTCCAGGAAAAGACTATCTTTGAGATTTTTTATTTTTTAAATAGATTTAGCTACCTGGCTTTGAGTCTTTTTTAGTATAGTAAGGTAATGTTCTGTTTGACCATTCTGAATGTGACATAAGTTTCAAACTGATATTAGGTGGAGTGAGGAAGACAAAATTTTCAGTCACCTTAGAATCTGTTTCTAATGCAGTTGCTAAGTGTGCCTCCCAGCCCGAGCAGACAGACTTATACCAGCCCTGCTGGAACTAGTGTGCTAAAGATGGCATTGTGGATGTTGCAGCATTAATGAGGGCTTGAGCTAGGTCTCCAAGCAGTCAGGCAGACTTGAAGTCAGGCAATGCCACTGCTCATTTTACAATGCTATTTTTAATGCAGTGTGGTGTTTGAGTGGAGTTAGCTTAAGTCTGTCTACCAACAGTGGGAAGCACATTTCCAGATGCAGTGAAAACAAGCGTCAACTGACTTAGAAGCTTAACGCTCCTTTTCAAAAATGATATGAGCACTTACAAACCTAAGTCTCCTTAAAAGTCAATGGGACTTTGTCTCCAATGTGCCATTAAGATTTTTAAAAATAGGTATATGTCTCTAAAGTCAGCTTGGAGCTTTTGAAATTTTACCCAGGATCTTTTTTCTTTATCTAAAATTCTGACACTCCATGGTATTAACTAAATAAATGTTTACCTTTTCAGATTCTGTGGTTATGCCATCATCTTTATTCCTGTTATATTAGTGCAGTGGTCAGAAAAGTGCAGGCCTCTCTTCCCCAACCCTCAGCTGGTGCCAGTGTCACTCTCCAGTGAACAGAAGTGGTGACTGCTTGAAAATTCAGCAGCAGCCACAGCTGGTGTAGGGGGACTTCCCAGGCATGCTGCTGAAAGGAGCTGCTTGCGGAAAGAAGCGTCAGGGTGCACCTGGGGATGGGGGTTCCCTGGGATGCTGTGGAAAGATGTCACCTGCTCTGAAGGGTCCCCAGGCATGCTGTGCAAAAAAGCTCCCTTGAGTAGCTCCTTTTCATGGTGGCACACCATCAGGGGTTAAAGTAAGCAGACTGCACCACAACACTGTTCTGGGGCCCCCTATTTTTCAGGGGCAGCACTCCAGGGCCCCCGAAAAATAGAAGAATGCACCAGAATGCAGCATTCTGGGGCCTCCTAAAGATAGAACCAGCAGCTGGAACGCAGTGTTCCAGTGCATTCCCCCTTAAGCCCTGTAGGAAAGCCAGCAGGGAAATGTGGCAAGCTGGCAGTTTGTAATCCCCCCCCCGGCCCCGCTCAGATGCATGCTTATGGGGGAAGCAGCCTGTAGCTGGGAAGCAGCTCCCAGCTGAAACTTCTCCAGTCAGCCAGCTCCAGCTCTGCTGCTGCCTGGCACCAAGTCCCAGACATGCCACTGCTGGGAGCAAGTACAAGTGCAAACAGCTGAGGTAAAGCCTCGGCTGGGCCCAGGGGGAGCCCTGCGGTGGGGCTGAGGAAGGGCTTGGGGGGTGCGGAGTTGTTGGGGACAGGGAATGTGGAGCAGGATGTATGTGTGTGAGTGTGCAGCTGGCGTGTGTGTGTGTGCACGTGTACCTGTAGCTGGGGGTATGCATGTAGCTGGGGATGTGTATGTAGCTGAGGGTGCAGAGAGTGTAGCTAGAGGTGTGTGGAGTGGAACGATAACTGAGGCATGTGGTACTAAGAAGCGGTTGCATAGACCTATTGGGGGCTGCACATGAATGAAGGGGGCCTGGAGGATGCGGGAAGGGAGCCTGGAAATTTAGGAGGTTTCCAGGATCTACCAAATTACACTTTAGCCCCTGCAGGCTATGGAGAGGAAACCCTAGATGGCTTCTTTCCACAGCATGCATGAGGCCTGGGCATGGTGGGTACCTCCGGCACCCCAGTTGCCCCTGAAAGAAGCCACCTGGAGTGACTCTTGATGGCAGGAGTGACCGTTTCTGTGGCATCACAGAGAGTGGTGCCACATGCTGCTCCAAGTGGGCTCATGTTCCACTGTAGGCATGCAGCAAGGGGTTGCCTACCCTCTGGATTAGTGATTATATAACATTTAACTTCCTCCCTGTTAAAGATCACCCTTTCTTTCAACTGAAAAATAAGCTATTGCCTTATACACATATTTATTATACTCCAAGCCAACCCTTCAGTCACTCTCATGGTAGATTATTTGCTACAAGAACTGGTGTTTCTGAAAGTGGTCACATTCTGATGCTTAAAATTATTAAGGAAATTAATAAACTGTAGCCAACAAGTAATTTAATGGAGTATATGTAAAATTATTTTGCAAAATATGTGGTAATAAAATCACTAGGATTAGAGTATCCAGTTAGAAGACAGAATTTTATTAGCTTTATCACTTAGAGGACAACTGTGGTAATTAGTTATAAAACCAAATATATATTAGTTAAATACAATACTGAAAAATGAAGTTTCAAAAGAAGCTATGGACACCTCTTTTTCCATTTTGTCTTTAGCATTAGCATTATCAACCAGCCACAGAAGTGAATTCTTTTCTGCATTACTGTTAGCTTACTCAACAGGCAGAGTTCCTTTCTAGTTATAAACAGAACAGAGTATATTTCCAAGTTTCTATTTTATCTAGGTATTCACCTGGACTCCATCATGAGAGCATCTGAGATTCTCCAAACATCAATGAATCAATTGTCACAACAGTCCCTTAAGGCACAAAACATTATTATCCCCATGGTACAGACAGGGAGCTGAGCAAAGAGAAGTTAAATGTCTTGCCCAAGGTTACACAGGAAGTGTGTGGTAGAATCAGGATTCTTTTCCTGAGTCCCAGTACAACGTCTTAACCCCAAGATCACACTACTACCCTGGAAGAAGTTTTAGCTGTTTAATTTGCATATTGCTATTGTTCATAAAGGCATCTTGTTTAAGAAGAGCTTTGGCTTCCTGTGTTATGATATGGTACCATAACCTGCACTGAGTGAAATCCATCAGAAACTCCCACTGATGTCAGTGGAAGCGACATCAATTAACACCAGTTTAGATTTATACCCACTTCTCAATATCTAATTTACACACCCTCATCCATCACCTCTAAATTTGTCCCATTAGGTCACATGGAATTTAAGATGGTATAATTCACATGACTAGGGAACAGAAGAAAGGAGCAAAGCAAGAAAAGTAACTAACAAAAATATATTTAAAAAATCAATGAGAGTCTTATGGCACCTTAAAAACTAGCAAATTTCTTTGGGCTTTCGTGGGTTACATCAGATGGAGTGGACTGCAGCCCACAAAAGCTTATACTCAAAGAAATTTGTTAGTCTTTAAGGTGCCACACAGGATTCTCATTTTTGCTATATACAGACTAACATGGCTACATTTCTGAAACTTGTGACAACTATAAGTAAATTAAAAAATTATAGATTAACTGAAAGTGAGATTTTAAATCAATTTAATCAAACCAGTACAATCCCTATGTAGACATTCTTAATCCAATTTAAATCTGGTGAAAATCAGCTCCTTTTAATGTGATGGGTAAGCTAAGTCAATATAAGCTAGTTTTGATTAAATAAAGAATGTCCACACCAGAGTCTGCACCAGTTTAACTAAAGAATTCAAAATCAGATTTAAAGTTAAAAGGGTGCAACTTTGACATAGACAAGGTCTAACTCTGGCCCTAGTCCTTCAGAACATTTCAAAATTAACAAACACACAGAATGACCAGAGTAGAAGGAACACTTTCAAATTGCTATCATTTTCTAAGAAAAGGAGAGTTAAATAAACGTAATTAACTCCCTCTGCAATGGGATGAGAGGCTGAACATATTTTTGAAGGTTTAATAATCAGAGAAAAAGAGAAGCTGGATGACTTCAGTATAGGCCTCAAAATTTTCAATTATTAATTCTTGCCTATCATGGGGTTTAAACACCCTATGCTGATTTGGCAACAGTGGGTTACCTACAGTAACCGTCCTTTTTCGAGATGGGCTGCTTGGATCCATTCAGTAATAGGTGTCTCCATGCTGGAGTGCTGAATTGGTCAGAAAAACTTTGTCCTAGCCTGTCAGAAGAGGGGAGGCAGCCACCGCCCCTCACACCACCCGAGGCTACATATATGGCTGCCTCCCTGCTCCTCTCCTCAGTTCCTCAGAGTCGCCAACTCCAGAAGCGGGGATGGAGGGGAGGGACCTGAATGGATCCGGGCAGTCCATCTCAGGGAAGGACAGTTACTGTAGGTAACCCACTGTTTTTCTTCGAGCGCTGCTCAGATGCATTCAGTAATAGGTGACTACTAGCCATGCTGACGGATGGTGGGTGGAGTTGGTACTTCTGCCTTCAGCACAGCAATAAGCCCAGTGAGGCAGATACCCTCCAGCAAGGCACTTGCTGAAGTAAAGCGGCGAGTGGGCCTTAACGGGCCTGGAAGGAACAAGAACTGAGGGTCCACCAGGACGGGCAGGCCCAAACCCACCAACGCAGATAGTATACATAGGGCAGGCCAGGTCACCTGGAGTGGAGAAGAGGTGCAATCTAAGAAACGGATTGTGTGGGTGACCTGCCTAGGAGGGAAAATTGGAATGTAACTGGCCAACCACATGTCTGGCCTAGGTCATGCCATGTGGACGTGCAGGAGAAATGTTAAAGGCTAGCAAATGAGACTAGCCGCATGGGCGCGTCTTGGACGAGGGCAGGAAGGGACAGGCAAGAGCACCGAAGGCTTTCTGGAGCCACGTAGTCATGGACTAGTTTGGCAAATATCAAGTGTACATGAAGAAAAAGAGGAAATAGGCAATGCCCTCTATAGAGGATACAGCCACGCAGGTCATCAGGATAGAAGAGAGGGATAAGGGTACAAATCTGCGAGATGGCTTGAGGATGACTGATAAGACCACGAGACCCAAGTCACGTTATATGGAGCTGGGCCAAGCAGAGCAGGGCCTACGGCGTGTGAATTAATGACCTGGAAGCACAGAAGCGCACGATTCCAGCCGAGTTGGCACTATGACTGGGCTCTCGCAGGAGAGAGGTTCTGGAAAAATACTGACCACACTGTGACCTGAGGCAATGCTGACAGGTGGCCTACTAGGGTCCGCAGGGTGCTAGAATGTAGGGAAGGCTCCCTCTAGTCTAGGCTTGTAGGGTTTGCCTCTCGAAGCTCTCACTAGAGCGTGAGGGGAAAGGAGAGGAATGGAAGAGAGCTCTCACTGCCGTCCAGTCAGCCCCTAGGTGACCGAAGGAGTCGGAGGAGAGAGCTGGAAAAAAAAAATGCTGTCTTAGTAGCTATGGTGCTTGCTGGGGGGATAACAATACCACTTTGCCAGCCAGGGCTGCCAAGGAGGACATTCTTCAATACATGGATATTGAAGAAACTTGCTGCCAAGGAAGGTCCTTCCTAAGCTCGAGGAAGGAACCTTAACAGAGTGGCTGCTGCCACATCTGAAGGACACTTGGTATCAGAGAACCAAACGAAGTGCCCTCCCCGAGGGAACACTAGTGGCGAATAGAGGGGGTACCACCCCAAATTGCTATATGTTGTACAGAAAATGGTTCTCTGTGTATCATGCCATGGGAACGGCAGTGGTGTAAACGGGGTCCTTGAGAAAGGCAAGAGGGGACTGCAGATGTGCCAGGCGCCACCAACACACATGGGGAAAAAGGCGGTAGCCCTAAGGGGCTATGCATGACAAAGTGGGACGGTCCCACAGGGAGGCAGTGGGGACGGGGTGGGAGGGTGGGAGTCGTGTACTGCCAAGGGACAAGAGTGTATGGCGAGGGTTACGCAAGTGCGCTGGAAATAGGGGACCTTCTGTCTCATGTAGACAGCCGTCCTGGAGGCAGTAGATACTGAGGCAGGTACTATATCTGGGAGGGCACTCAAAGAGATAGGCCCTTGCAATTTCCCAACACATGGAACACAACAAGCTGTTCCCCCTCCGGGGTTCTTTTTTTTTGGTGTCTCCAACCATACTTGGTGAGGTCGAGGAATCGTGGTCTACCTCGAAGGTGGTAGACCAAGGTGAGGTTAGAGATGAGGAACCGTGTGAGGGTGAAAAAGAAGAGGAATAGGCCGTACCTAAGGCCCACACAGGGGTAAGACCCACTCTATATACCCCTTTCTGATAAGTGGCTTCCCAGGCAGCTGTATTTCATACAGATGTGTCCCCTTCATTGTGCAGGAGGGTTCCTGACTAAAGGGGTTGGGGTCACAGCGCAGAAGACGGCGATGCAACCAGGGATGTTCCCCCCTTTCCTTGACCCGGATACGCAGGGTCCTACCTGGGACACGCATCATGGCCACAGGCACAGTCCTGTTACGGGAAGTCTTCAGATGTGCGCATCTTGGAGCCCTGTCAAAGCTAGGCTATGACGAGAAGCGTCTACATCCCTTAACGAGGGGTTAGGGCGGGGAACGCAGCGGGGAGTATTCAGGAAGGGAATCTGTTGGAATGGGAGGGGGCGGTTTCCGTCAGGAAAGTCTCTGCATAAGGGGTGAGGGTGGTAGCTACGGTGTTGGGTACATGCACCATAGACGGACGTCTTGTATTGTCAACCCCCGATGCTGCAGGAACCAGGCCAGAGGAGTGAGAAGTAGCTGCTGGGCTCTGGGCCAGCTGGGCCCTTGCCCTTGACCCAACCACCCAGCACCCCTGGAGGGATAAGGGGGTCCCCAATCCCCAACACCTTACTCCTTATCTATTTCTTCCCCTGCTGGTGGGGGAGGGAAGGCGAGGCAGGGCCTGGAAGGTTCCTAGCAGACCTGTCCTCCCTGGGGGGGGGGGGGGGCAGTGATGCCCTAAGACCCCTGCACCCACTTTGGGAGGGGCGAGTAAAAGCCCTCTTCTCGCCACGAGTGTGGTGGTAAGGAAAGGTTGTCCAGCCCGGCAAGTTGGGAGCTAAGTCGGTGGGGCGGGCCCAGGAGGGAGAAGGCTGAAATATTTTGCATCTCCCCGAGGGTCCCAGGCTGTGCCTACCACTGAAAGAGTTTCAGGGGGAAACAGGACATTTCCTTCAAAGGGCAGCTCCAAGACCACCTGCCATGCATTAGGGGGCACTCTAGCCTCCCTAAGCCAAGCTACCCTGCAGAGAGTAACCGCCGAGGCCATGGTGCTGGCAGCAGTGTCCAGCACATCGCTGGCTGAGAGGAGGAGGTCCTCTGAGACTGTGCTACCTTCCTCCAGGAAGGCATCATAGTCGTCCCTGGCCTCGGTTGGGAGCATGTTCATAAATCTCCAGAGTGACTCCCCCCGACATACAGCAGGTACCTTCTGGGTATAGCCTGGTTGTTTGCCACTTGCAATTGAAAGGCCGATGAAGAATACACCTTGCGGCCTAACAAATCCAGTTCTCTGGTCTCCCTAGAGGAGGGGGAGGGGTCCCTAGGGGGATCTCCAGCCCCCGTTGCCATCTGGACCACGTCCCGAGGGGGAACTGGATGGCCAGCGAGTGAGGGGTAGTCCGATTCTGGTACCCAATACTAAATGCTCGCCGTATCTGAAACTGGAAGGACAGAGCATGGGTTTTGCCACGGGGACTGTGCAAGGTCCCATACACTGTGGTGGGGTGGGATTGCTAAGGGTGCTGTGGAGGTGAACTCTGGCCCACACAGGGTATTGGGGAAGGCTCAGGGGCTCCGCTTCCACACCTAAATGGGCCATAGCTCAGCACAGCAGGTCAAAGTGCACCCCGAAGTTTCACATAAAGGTCTCCGGTGCCAGGGACAGCGCAGCACCGGGGATACGCTGGGGAGGGGAGGGAGTTCCCTCAGGACCATTCTTGTGCCCAAAAATGAAAGGGGGACAATGTTCGGCGCCGGGGCTGTTTAGAGCCCCTAGAAGGTCCCTCTTCCAGGCTGGAGCCAGGGGAAGGGGATCGGGTTTCCCGGCTCTGTGCCGGCAGTGGAGTGGTGCTGGCCCCTATTATGGGGGGAGAAGGGGAATGCCCCTTTTGAACCCAGGCCTTCGATCAGAAGGCCAGTTTACCTCTCCTGATTAGAGGTGGAGCAGGGGGAGTCAGAAGGAGCAGCTGGGCTTGTGCTGCCTCCACTGCCTCCAGTGTGGTTGGGATGAGGATCACCCCTGCATGGATCACAGGCAAGTCCTCACTAGGGAAGGGAGGACTGCTCGGGTGGGAAGGCTCCTGCTCCTTCAGCACTGGACTCTGCGGTGCCAAAGGTGGAGTCAGCCGGTGCCGAGGTGAGATCGGCACCAGTGAGGCCGGGCTGTACCAGGCCATCGGCACCAGAGGTGATACGACGCAGTGCTGAGGTGAGCCTGGTGCTGATGGTGCTGGGCTAACGGAGGGTGACCTCGATCGGTGTCGAGGTGCCGAGGCACTGGGTCGGCACCGTGGTGCCGGAGTCAGCACCAAGATGGTGCAACAGCAGTGGTCACCGGTGACATGGTGCTGTGAGGGCGCCAGCGCTGAGCTGGGTCTCAGTGCCGGGCTCGAACCTGAGGCCTCGGGTGAAAGGTGATGAGCCTCCTCCAAGGCTAGGGCGCAGTGTCGCTGTTCCCTCTCCTTGATGGTCCGAGGTTTAAAGGAGAGACAAATGGAACATGCTGAGACAATGTGGTCTTCGCCCAGGTACCTGAGGCACTTCCCGTGGGGATCGTCCCTGGGGAAGGCCTTGCCACACTCGGCACAGGGTTTGAACCCCTGGCATGATCGTAGGCTGTTTCGGTGCAATGGCGGAAGGCTCTCTTGGTGGAATTAAATCCATGAAAAGATTCTCCAAGTCGGGCAAAAAGCTGAGTCACGACGGACAGGCTGCTTGCGATAGCAAGGAGCGGACGTTCCAGATCTGACGCGCAAGGTGGAAGAAATGAAACTGAGGAGGGGGCGGGGAGGCATCCATATATGTAGCCTCGGGTGGCATGAGGGGCGGTGGCTGCCTCCCCTCTTCTGACAGGCTAGAACCAAGTTTTTCCAACCAATCCAGCGCTCAGGCATGGAGACATCTATTACTGAATGCATCCGAGCAGCGCTCGAAGAAGAATCAAAGATTCAACATAGAAGTTTCCAGGCTGCTCAGCCAGAGCTGATTGGCAGCTCCACAGCAGCTGTTAGGGTAAAAGGACTGTAAGGGAGGAGGAGAGACTGCCAGAAAGACAAAGGGGCTGAGGAAAGAAGCTCCTGCCATCAAACCCGGGGGAGGCTGCTGAAGAAGCCAATGTTCCAGAGACAGAAAAACAGAACAAGATGTGGAAAGTCAACAGAGGTAGGAAGCAGCTGAAGGAACATCAAGGGACTTGAAAAGAGTTAATTTTGGTTGCTCTGAACAAGGGTGCTGAGCAGGAACCCTGGAGAGCATGTAGATCTAGGTTCCCTTATCCCTTCCTCATGACAGGGACAATAGTCAAAGACTGAATATCAGGCAAAGGCTTTTGGATAGTTGGATTGTGAGTTTCTTATTTTTGGACTTTTCTGTGAACCACAATGAGGACAGGCTGCACAGTGACTTATCAAGAAAGCTAGGCTTCAGAAGAAAACAGACTATCCTGAAGCTAGAAAGGCATGCTAAACTGAACAGACACTTGCAGCACCACATCTGGATATGGGGAGGTGCTCTCGAAGCAACAGCACCCACTTATATGTACTGCTAAAGTGGCTGTAATTACAGCACAGGCCCATCAATCCCCATAGAATTAAAATCCAGGAAGCTCCATGAGTAATTAGCCCAGTGATATGCTGCGTTCCTAGAACAGACAACCACAGGAGAGCAACAATGACAAACACAAGCTCTGACACGACAGCTGTTGCAGGCCCAGCATGAATGAGGAGCAAGTGGCAGCCCAGCAACATCAATAAGAGACCCAAACCCTGGCTCAGTAGGAAAACTAGCATATGCTACAGATGGCAGTTGCCCAGCAACAGCATCTGGGCAACTTATTTCAAGCATCTTACCAGAACAGCATCACCTTTGATGGCTGAAGTTAAGATAGACTTGGGAGGCTGGTCAGAAGGCTCGATGCTATCTAATATGGGGCCTGGCTGTTAACCAGAGTCCTTTGTGTCTTCTGGGACTCTGAGATGGGTGCCATCTGCTTGATGCTTGTCTGATGAAAGAGGCACAGGCAGCCTTTAGGGTGTTGGATTTTCAATCTGCCTTCAGTTATCCAATGGTGAAGGCAGCCATACTGGAAATAAGGGAAGAGGCTTACTGTCACAGGCTCAGCCTGTCCACACAACCCAGAGTGCTACCACTGAATCTTAAAGACCTTAAGTGGAAGTGGATGCAACCAAGTCAGGATGGGCAGGCAGGTGGCTGAGCTGACAGTTACACACCAACTCCCTGAAGGATCGGCCCTGTAGATTATGAGGTCTGTCAGTCAGATCAGAAGAAGGAAAAACAAATCTATCATGTCAATCTGTTAAAGACAGAGGAAAGTTCCTTTTAGCACTATACACCTGTGAACCGAAACTAGGACCATAAATACCAGTGCCTTTTACAGTTTCAGAGATCTAGCTAGAGGAACACTTGATCTATTAGCAACAGAAGCTGACCAAGATCCTCGTAAGTCGTTTCAAAACCATCTTCTCACAAAGGCTGGTACAAATGGATCTTATATTCCATCACACCAGGACAGAGCCAGGAAGATCGTACAGAACCCGTACAACTGCCAGCTAAGAAGACAGAGGCCCTTGTCAAAGAAGAACTGGAGAAGAAGCAGAAGCAGAGGATCACCATGGGAGCTCAAAAATCCTGGTGCAGTCCAATATTTCAATCCCTCAGTCAAGCTCTGCATAGACTTCCATAAAGTAAATGAGATCCCTAAATTCAGTGCCCACCCTCTGCCCTGTGTAGATGAACTCCTTGAATACCTGTAGGACGTCCAGTACATAACACTGTTGTATCTGAACAAGGGATATTGGTAAACTCCTGATGACATTGTCTTGGGAGAAGATTGCTTTCTCTATGCCCTCAAGACTTTGAATTTAGAGCCTCGCCCTTCAGCCTACACAACACAGCAGCTACCTTTGAAAGTCTGATGGATGAGGTTCTGTGACTACATATAGATTACGTGGCCGTCTATGTACATAATGTAGTAATATTCTGCCATGACTGGGAGTCACAGTTAGAGAAAGTGACAACCATTCTTTGTTTCTTAAAGGCTGCTCACCTAACAGCCAACCTGCTCAATATGTACCATGCCTGCAATTGTGTTTGCGCTCGTTTCAGTCTCTGCTTAACCCTGTTTTTATTCCCTGCTCCTGCTTATTCCAGCCCCTGCTCCCCTCTGAATTTAGGTTTTGATTCTTCGCTCTACCTCTGGCTCATGACTCCAGTTTACCCTCTAGCTCTGGCATTTGGCCACTGTCTCTCTGGTACTGAACTTTGGCTCATTGCATGGACTTGGCCCATGCTGAATTCTGCTTTAACCCAGAGCTTAACAAAAACCTGGGCACCAGGTTGCTATGGTGACTGGGGTTTGTAGCCTGGCTCCTAGCTCCACTGTGGAAATGCAGTGGATGAGCGCCCTCTGGCAACCAAAAATAAAATTGCTGGTGCCTAGCTGGGAGCCAATTTTGTCAAGCCCTGCTCTAACCAATAGGCTGAACTTTTGCTTCTATCACTAGGCCTGACCACCTACAGCCCAGGCAGTTACAGTAAGTCTGGCATGGTATCTTTGCACTTCATGCTCATTTGGCAAGCAAATGGTTAATACGGAAACTGCCTGCCTGCTCAGCCAGAGCTGACTAGCAGCCCCACAACAACTATGAGGGTAAAAGGGCTGTAAGAGAGGACGGGGATGGCTGCCAGAGAGGCAGAGGGACTGTAGAATAATGTTCCTGTCAACAAACTGATGAGAAGCTGTCAGAGAAGCCAATGGACTGGAGAAAAACAGCAAGATGCTAGAAACGCCACCAAAGTAGGCAACAGCTCTGGAAACAAGAAGAGACATGAGAAGGGTTAACTCTGATTGCTCTGAACCAGGGCCCTGACTGAGATCCAGCTCTTCCACACACTAAGAAGGGGAAGGAAAAATGATTAAGGACTACAAGTGTTAGACATAGGTTGAAGAAGAGACTCTGAGGCCATTGGTTTTTGAGCTCATTTTTGGACTCTTCTGTTAACCATGAAAGAGGATAGACTGAGCAGTGATTTAGCATGAGAGCTAAGCCACAAGAGACAACAGACTGTCTTGATGCCTGAACACTGGAGAGGGTACTAGCCCATAAAGATTTACAACATCACACCTGGACACAGGAAGGCACTCAGGATATGAAAGGCACTCCTACATTGTCAATTTTAAAAGGGATAGCCATGTTAGTCTAGTCCAGTGAAAAAACAACAAGGAGTTGTGTGGCACTTTAAGACTAACAGATTTATTTTTTGCATGAGCTTTCGTGGGAGAAGATCCCACTTCCTCAGATGCTTCGAAGATGGGTGAACTTCGAAGC